>NC_069453.1:31239252-31419252 GCF_026875155.1 Cherax quadricarinatus | reverse complement strand
GAGATAGTACACTGTCCATCTTCTATATGGTAACTTACAAGATGAGTGACACTGTCCAGTACTGTCTATATGGTAACTTACAAGATGAGTGGCACTGTCCAGTACTGTCTATAATAACTTACAAGATGAGTGACACTGCCCAGTACTGTCTATATGGTAACTTACAAGATGAGTGACACTGTCCAGTACTGTCTATATGGTAACTTACAAGATGAGTGGCACTGTCCAGTACTGTATATAATAACTTACAAGATGAGTGACACTGCCCAGTACTGTCTATATGGTAACTTACAAGATGAGTGGCACTGTCCAGTACTGTCTATATGGTAACTTACAAGATAAGTGACACTGTCCAGTACTGTCTATATGGTAACTTACAAGATGAGTGGCACTGTCCAGTACTGTTATATATAACTTACAAGATGAGTGCACTGCTCCAGTACTGTCTATATGGTAACTTACAAGATGAGTGGCACTGTCCAGTACTGTCTATAATAACTTATGAGATGAGTGACACTGTCCAGTACTGTCTATATGGTAACTTACAAGATGAGTGACACTGTCCAGTACTGTCTATATGGTAACTTACAAGATGAGTGACACTGTCCAGTACTGTCTATATGGTAACTTACAAGATGAGTGGCACTGTCCAGTACTGTCTATAATAACTTATGAGATGAGTGACACTGCCCAGTACTGTCTATATGGTAACTTACAAGATGAATGACACTGTCCAGTACTGTCTATAATGGTAACTTACAAGATGAGTGCACTGTCCAGTACTGTCTATATGGTAACTTACAAGATGAGTGACACTGTCCAGTACTGTCTATAATAACTTATAAGATGAGTGACACTGTCCAGTACTGTCTATATGGTAACTTACAAGATGAGTGGCACTGTCCAGTACTGTCTATAATAACTTACAAGATGAGTGACACTGTCCAGTACTGTCTATATGGTAACTTACAAGATGAGTGGCACTGTCCAGTACTGTCTATATGGTAACTTACAAGATGAGTGACACTGTCCAGTACTGTCTATATAACTTATGAGATATGACACTGTCCAGTACTGTCTATATGGTAACTTACAAGATGATGCACTGTCCAGTACTGTCTATATGGTAACTTACAAGATGAGTGACACTGTCCAGTACTGTCTATAATAACTTACAAGATGAGTGACACTGTCCAGTACTGTCTATATGGTAACTTACAAGATGAGTGCACTGTCCAGTACTGTCTATATGGTAACTTACAAGATGAGTGACACTGTCCAGTACTGTCTATATGGTAACTTACAAGATGAGTGACACTGTCCAGTACTGTCTATATGGTAACTTACAAGATGAGTGACACTGTCCAGTACTGTCTATATGGTAACTTACAAGATGAGTGACACTGTCCAGTACTGTCTATATGGTAACTTACAAGATGAGTGACACTGTCCAGTATTGTCTATATGGTAACTTACAAGATGAGTGACACTGTCCAGTACTGTCTATATGGTAACTTACAAGATGAGTGGCACTGTCCAGTACTGTCTATATGGTAACTTACAAGATGAGTGGCACTGTCCAGTACTGTCTATATGGTAACTTACAAGATGAGTGACACTGTCCAGTACTGTCTATATGGTAACTTACAAGATGAGTGGCACTGTCCAGTACTGTATATAATAACTTATAAGATGAGTGACACTGTCCAGTAATGTCTATATGGTAACTTACAAGATGAGTGACACTGTCCAGTACTGTCTATATGATAACTTACAAGATGAGTGACACTGTCCAGTACTGTCTATATGGTAACTTACAAGATAAGTGGCACTGTCCAGTACTGTATATAATAACTTATAAGATGAGTCGCACTGTCCAGTACTGTCTATATGGTAACTTACAAGATGAGTGACACTGTCCAGTACTGTATATAATAACTTATAAGATGAGTGACACTGTCCAGTAATGTCTATATGGTAACTTACAAGATGAGTGACACTGTCCAGTACTGTATATAATAACTTATAAGATGAGTGACACTGTCCAGTACTGTCTATATGGTAACTTACAAGATGAGTGACACTGTCCAGTACTGTCTATATGGTAACTTACAAGATGAGTGGCACTGTCCAGTACTGTCTGTATATATGTAACTTACAAGATGAGTGAGCACTGTCCAGTACTGTCTATATGTAACTTACAGATGAGTGGCACTGTCCATATGTCTATAGGTAACTACAAGATGTGACACTGTCCAGTACTGTCTAATGAACTTACATATGATGAGTGGCACTCATGTACTGTCTGTATATACTTGCTTCACAAATAACAAAAAATATTGTTGGTATTTATGAGGTTGAGTGTAAATGGTGTGGTATTTAATTGTGGTGGAGGTGTAAGTTAATATGTTGGGTGAGAGCATCATGTGTGATGACCGTGGTGTAAGTTAATATGCTGGGTGAGAGCATCATGTGTGATGACTGTGGTGTAAGTTAATATGCTGGGTGAGAGCATCATGTGTGACGACCGTGGTGTAAGTTAATATGTTGGGTGAGAGCATCATGTGTGATGACCGTGGTGTAAGTTAATATGTTGGGTGAGAGCATCATGTGTGATAACCGTGGTGTAAGTTAATATGCTGGGTGAGAGCATCATGTGTGATGACGTGGTGTAAGTTAATATGCTTGGGTGAGAGCATCATGTGTGAGACTGTGGTGTAAGTTAATATGCTTGGGTGAGAGCATCATGTGTGATGACCGTGGTGTAAGTTAATATGTTGGGTGAGAGCATCATGTGTGATGACCGTGGTGTAAGTTAATATGTTGGGTGAGAGCATCATGTGTGATGACCGTGGTGTAAGTTAATATGTTGGGTGAGAGCATCATGTGTGATGACCGTGGTGTAAGTTAATATGTTGGGTGAGAGCATCATGTGTGAGACCGTGGTGTAAGTTAATATGTTGGGTGAGAGCATCATGTGTGACGACCGTGGTGTAAGTTAATATGTTGGGTGAGAGCATCATGTGTGATGACCGTGGTGTAAGTTAATATGTTGGGTGAGAGCATCTGTGTGATGACCGTGGTGTAAGTTAATATGTTGGGTGAGAGCATCATGTGTGATGACCGTGGTGTAAGTTAATATGTTGGGTGAGAGCATCATGTGTGATGACCGTGGTGTAAGTTAATATGCTGGGTGAGAGCATCATGTGTGATGACCGTGGTGTAAGTTAATATGCTGGGTGAGAGCATCATGTGTGATGACCGTGGTGTAAGTTAATATGCTGGGTGAGAGCATCATGTGTGATGACCGTGGTGTAAGTTAATAGCTGGGTGAGAGCATCAGTTGATGACCGTGTGTAAGTTAAATGCTGGGTAACCATCACTGTCGATACCGTATGTAAGTAATATGTTGTGCAGAGCACATGTTCCTATGACCGTGCGGTAAGTAATATGGTGGGTGAGAGTCATCATTGTGTTACCGTGGGTAAGTTATGTAGTTTGAGAGCATACATGTGTGTGACCGTGGTGTACCGTTAATATGTTTGGTGAGAGCATCATTGTGATGACCGTGGTGTAAGTTAATATGTTGGTGAGAGCATCATGGTGATGACCGTGTGTAAGTTATATGTTGGGTGAAGATCATGTGTGAGACGTGTGAAGTTAATATTTGGGAGAGCACATGTGTGAACCGTGGTGTAAGTTAATAATGCTGTGAGAGCACATGTGTGATACCGTGTAAGTAATATGTTGGTGAGAGATCAGTGTATGACCGTTGTGTAAGTTAATATGCCTGGTGAGAGCATCATGTGTGATACCGTAGGTGTAAGTAATATGCTGGGTAGCATCATGTGGATACCGTATTAAGTTAATAGTTGGTGAGAGCATAATGTTACACGTGTGTAAGTTAATATTGTGGGAGAGCATCATATGTAATGACGCCTGAATGTAAGTAATATCTGGGTAGAGCACCATCATGTGTGATGACAGTGGTTAAGTTAATTGTTGGTTGAGGCACATGTTGATACGCTGGTGTGTAATAGTACAAACACAAGTCAGTGTAAAGTCAAACACCCGCAACATCTCCTACACATGCAACTATCAGACACACTGCGTTCCCCTCAATGTCCACTGTGCCGGTATGATAGTTATTAATCGAAGGTATGGTCAGATCTCTTTCTCACTGTGACATGTTACTGTATATTATCTAATGTTGTCGTTCTACGCCTTTTCTCATAAATATAAGAAGGTTACGGCATTGGGAAAACAGTGATTCACATATCTTGGATGTTAAGAAGTTAGATTGAACACATTAACCAGAAGCATGATTTTACTACACTGCGAAACAATGTAAATACGTAATAAAGTTGGTAGAATGAACCAGACAATATGTAAGAAGTCCATTTGTTGCGGTGTCCGACAGATGAATAAATTGGTAGAATTACGACATACATAATGTCGTTCTACCAAATATGAGTTATCAATCTGTCGACACCGCAACATAATGTAATACGTGTCCAAAGTAGTATACTACCCCATCCAGATGTCACAGTGTTTTGCTCGTTAAGGCCTACTCGCCATGTGCCTTTTTAGCTCATGTCTGAGCAACAAAACTTGGAATCTTGGCAGCAATACAATGATACTGTAACTTCAAAACCAATTGTGAAGGGTTCTTCTCGCAATATTGGAACTAGCCTCTCTTCCTTTGATCAGATTGTGATTAACATCGTTAAACCTCAAGGGTTTTAGTTCCTCATGATTAATTGAGTCATGGAAAACATTCAGCGGTACAGGAAAACAACACCATGATCACTGGCCAATTTTACTACTCAGCTAGGGAATCAAACCAAAAAGTAAGGTAGAAGTGAAGCAGCAACAGTAGAGTGGAGCCGGGACTACCAGGACTAATGATGACTTCTGATAACAAGAGTCTTCAAAACAAGAGATGCCAGTTATCACTCTTCCTGAGCCTTGTATAGTTCTCCAAGTTCCTCCCTCCTAGCCTTTCTCAGTTTACCTCTCCTCCTTTATTTACTACAAGTACATGTACATGGTTTACAGTCCTAGCGGACAACAATGACATACTACTACATAGAAAGCCACTTTGTTATGCTGAGCATCTCGGGCAAATTAGGTCAATGTCCCAGGATGCGACCCACACCAGTCGACTAACACCCAGGTACCCATTTTACTGATGGGGAACATAGACAACAGGTGGAAAGAAACACGCCCAATGTTTCTACTCTGGCTGGGAATCGAACCCAGGCCCTCACCGTGTGAAGCGAGCGTTAACCACCAGCCCACCAGGGCTCCTTGGTTAATGTGGCTTTAATTAAGCCTCTCCACTACATGAAGGTTATTAAGGTTGCCTGTAAACTACTCACCATTAGTCAAGAATACTGAAATTCTTGTAATAATTAAAGCAAACTCTCAGTATATATACACTGAGAAACACTGCCCACACTTGATATATTAGACACATGTGCAACACTTGGGTGTCTTTATTGAGGAAACGTTTCGCCACACAGTGGCTTCATCTGTCCATATACAAAGAAGAATGGTGATGATCAGGAGTTTGAGGGACTGATTACCTCACATTTCTTCTGATCTTTACCATTCTTTGTATAGGACTGATGAAGCCACTGTGTGGCGAAACGTTTCCTCAATAAAGATACCCAAATTTTGCCTGTGTGTCCAATTTATCAACTTGTGTATATCTTTGCCTTTGAATCGTTTTAAGTTTCATATTACTGTGACTCGGTACTGATTCTGACCTTCAATACTAATGTCATTTTCAATTTGTTTTTCTGTTTCTTATCTTTGCATAGTCTTAATTATTCTTTTTGGCGTCGTCCTTTATCTGGTGGGTAAATTGGACCCGCCTGGCATGGGCCAGTAAACCTCCTGCAGTGTTCCTCCTTTCTTATGTATGTTTTCCAGTCTGTTTTGCTGGCTACACTTGTCGATTTTCTTGCTTTTATTTCGAGTATTACCTTACATTTTTCCTTCACGTTGTACTCCATTAAGAAGTGTGTCATCTCAGATGTGTGTGGTTCTTGCTGTGTGATAACGATTACCGTTATGCAATGGAACCCAGGAACGCTTGCCTCTGACTTTATTGTGAGTATTGACCAATGGCGGGTCTGGTGTTGTGTCATGGCCTGTAGGTGAACCAATGAGCGCGCGCCGCTGACGTCATTGCATGTATTGACCAATGGCTGGGCTGGTGGGTGTGACCAATGTAGGTGTAGGAGGGAGAGTGTTAGGGCGGTGGAGGCCACATGGACGTGTTGTTGACAGTGTTGTGAGAGATAGTGAAGGAGACGTGTTACCCTCGCTCACTTTACTACAAGTGTGTGTGTGTGTTTGTGTTTTGATGAACAAACTGTGTGTGTATTAAAACAGCCGGGGTGTGGCAGCCGCAGGAGGAGGGACAGAAGACCCCCTTCCCCTAGACGCACCATTACTCTAAAATCAATATAATCATTCCCTTTCTATTGATAACTAAGCTGTTACGTTTATCAGTGTTATTAATAAATTATATAAATCATATATTTATGCAATATAGTGATGGTGATAAGTAATGAATGTAGGAGGTAGGATGCGTGCGACACTGTGATAGTAAGATACAATACTACTAGGCTTATGTGGGAGGCTAAGCTGGCAACTTGTAAGTAAAGCTGACAGTTCTGGTCACCACACCTGCACACACCCACTTGTATTTGAAGGGGGTCGAGGCTTACCTCCTCACCCTGCCTCTTATACTTCTTCCACCGACATTATTTGTTTATGATATCTCGAGTCCTATCATACCTACTCTTGTAACTGTGTATGGGTTGCTTGTAACTGTGTATGGGGTACCTTGTAACTGTGTATGGGGTACCTTGTAACTGTGTATGGGGTTGCTTGTAACTGTGTATGAGGTACCTTGTAACTGTGTATGGGGTACCTTGTAACTGTGTATGAGGTACCTTGTAACTGTGTATGGGGTACCTTGTAACTGTGTATGAGGTACCTTGTAACTGTGTATGAGGTACCTTGTAACTGTGTATGAGGTACCTTGTAACTGTGTATGGGGTACCTTGTAACTGTGTATGGGGTACCTTGTAACTGTGATGGGTACCTTGTAACTGTGTATGAGGTACCTTGTAACTGTGTATGGGTACCTTGTAACTGTGTATTAGGTACCTTGTAACTGTGTATGGGGTACCTTGTAACTGTGTATGGGGTACCTTGTAACTGTGTATGAGGTACCTTGTAACTGTGTATGGGGTACCTTGTAACTGTGTATGGGTACCTTGTAACTGTGTATGGGGTACCTTGTAACTGTGTATGAGGTACCTTGTAACTGTGTATGAGGTACCTTGTAACTGTGTATGGGGTACCTTGTAACTGTGTATGAGGTACCTTGTAACTGTGTATGGGGTACCTTGTAACTGTGTATGAGGTACCTTGTAACTGTGTATGGGGTACCTTGTAACTGTGTATGAGGTACCTTGTAACTGTGGGGTACCTTGTAACTGTGTAAGGGGTACCTTGTAACTGTGTATGGGGTACCTTGTAACTGTGTATGAGGTACCTTGTAACTGTGTATGGGGTACCTTGTAACTGTGTATGGGGTACCTTGTAACTGTGTATGGGGTACCTTGTAACTGTGTATGGGGTACCTTGTAACTGTGTATGGGGTACCTTGTAACTGTGTATGAGGTACCTTGTAACTGTGTATGGGGTACCTTGTAACTGTGTATGGGGTACCTTGTAACTGTGTATGGGGTACCTTGTAACTGTGTATGGGGTACCTTGTAACTGTGTATGGGGTACCTTGTAACTGTGTATGGGGTTTTACCGTTTGGGTCTGTAACTGTGTATGGGGTACCTTGTAACTGTGTATGGGGTACCTTGTAACTGTGTATGGGGTACCTTGTAACTGTGTATGAGGTACCTTGTAACTGTGTATGGGGTACCTTGTAACTGTGTATGGGGTACCTTGTAACTGTGTATGGGGTACCTTGTAACTGTGTATAAAGTTCGTACCCTCACCACTACTTATTCATTACACTTGTGTACCGTACACACTGAGAATGTATAAGTACTTACAAAGGTCCCTGTGGCTCTGTGAGTTTAACTTGCATATATTCTTTTGCTCTTGGTTCTCCTGTTTGAAGTAGACTATCTTCATCCAGCCTAACAATATCACTTGAGTATCTGGTACGTCATAATTATGTCTCCGTTGGTCATCCCCTTTTATAGTCCCCCATATTCCTTCCCTTTAGTCTACAATCGTAATGCATATACCCACATGTTTATCTCCTGAAGTCTGTGAACCCTTCCCGGGAGGTACAGTCTAACCTCATTACCTCCATACATAATATTCTTCATTGGAGCACCATATGGGTTTAGTGCTTTCCCATGCATATACTAATGCTATTAGCTTCATATAACTGTTGTTGATGTGCTGATACGCGACATGTTGGGTGTGATGTTGACTCCCACCATCTCTTACTTTTCTTTATATTTGTAGTGTCTTTCCTGCTCTGTGCTCTGCTGCCAGTCTTTCTTCTCTGAATTTAACCTTGCAAGTGTTTAGATTTAACTCCAACAACAACTTGTTTTACCACCCTACCATCCGCATGACTCTCTCCTCTCCTTGTCTTGTTCTTTTTCAGCAGTTTCGCATCTGAAAACATTGGATTGAATCCCACATGGCGTAGCATTTACTTGAGTTAGGAAAAATAGTAACCCCAGCACTGATCCTTGGGGAAGACCACTTGTTACCTTCACCCATCCTGGCTGCCCGTGCTGCCAGTCTTATGTCCCACGAAATCGTAATAACATTTCAGACAAATCACAGAAGGGTGGGGATCGAACTCATGGCAGGTTAGTGTTACAGCTCACAGGTCAGTGTACCGTGGGTTCGAGACCCACTCATTCTGTGGTCAGTCTTGTATCTTTCAGAATCTCTTGAAGGTAGTGTTGGTGAGACATGGTGTTGACGGCTACTTCCCGGAGTTGATGCAAGAGTGATGTGGTTTAGTGGGAGGAGGGTGATGTGGCTTGTGGGGGGGGGGGTTAGAAGCAGTGGTGCTTGTTGAAGACGAGTGTGTCGTTGGTGGAGGTACACAGATATCTAGACCATCCTGTTTCGATAACTGAATTCTTCACCACCGCCACCACCACCGCCAGCGGTCACCAGTCACCACCGCCAGCGGTCACCAGTCACCACCGTTGTGCCCTTCAGCACTGGAACTTCCGCCATGAGGTCCGCCATGGCGGCTCTAGCACCATGCAGGTGGTGACCTACTCACCCTCCACCACCTGCTGCATGACACACTTGCCCTCCCCCCTCTCCCTCTCCCCCCTTCGCTTCCCCTTAACCTATGCATTTGTTTCCCCTTGTCTAAGGTAGACGATCTTGTCTAAGGTAGACAGTCTTGTCTAAGGTAGACAGTCTTGTCTAAGGTAGACAATCTTGTCTAAGGTAGACAATCTTGTCTAAGGTAGACAATCTTGTCTAAGGTAGACAATCTTGTCTAAGGTAGACAGTCTTGTCTAAGGTAGACAGTCTTGTCTAAGGTAGACAATCTTGTCTAAGGTAGACAATCTTGTCTAAGGTAGACAATCTTGTCTAAGGTAGACAATCTTGTCTAAGGTAGACAATCTTGTCTATGGTGGACAGTCTTGTCTAAGGTAGACAGTCTTGTCTAAGGTAGACAATCTTGTCTATGGTGGACAGTCTTGTCTAAGGTAGACAGTCTTGTCTAAGGTAGACAATCTTGTCTAAGGTAGACAATCTTGTCTAAGGTAGACAATCTTGTCTAAGGTAGACAATCTTGTCTATGGTGGACAGTCTTGTCTAAGGTAGACAGTCTTGTCTAAGGTAGACAGTCTTGTCTAAGGTAGACAGTCTTGTCTAAGGTAGACAAGCTTTTCTACACTGAATTAGTACCGAGTATTAATATATTGACGAAGAAGCGGTAAACCAGTAGGTGTTGCAGGGGAGGGGTGGGTAGCTTCAGTTCCTGGGATCAAGAGCTGCTCACACAGACATGAGTGTGGTAGTGAGTGTTATGATAGTGTGTAACACTTGTTACTGACACATGTGTAACACTTGTTACTGACACATGTGTAACACTTGTTACTGACACATGTGTAACACTTGTTACTGACACATGTGTAACACTTGTTACTGACACATGTGTAACACTTGTTACTGACATGTGTAACACTTGTTACTGACACATGTGTAACACTTGTTACTGACACATGTGTAACACTTGTTACTGACACATGTGTAACACTTGTTACTGACACATGTGTAACACTTGTTACTGACACATGTACTGCTGCTGCTGCTGTTGGTGCTGCTGCTGCTGTTGGTGCTGCTGCTGCTGTTGGTGCTGCTGCTGCTGCTGCTGTTGGTGCTGCTGCTGCTGCTGTTGGTGCTGCTGTTATGATAGTGTGTAACACTTGTTACTGACACATGGCAAAGGTCAGTGTACTGCTGCTGCTGCTGTTGGTGCTGCTGCTGCTGCTGCTGCTGTTGGTGCTGCTGCTGCTGTTGGTGTTGCTGCTGCTTGTTGCTGCTGCTGCTGTTGGTGCTGCTGCTGCTGTTGGTGCTGCTGCTGCTGTTGGTGCTGCTGCTGCTGTTGATGGTGCTGCTGCTGCTGTTGGTGGTGGTGCTGCTGTTGGTGGTGGTGCTGCTGCTGTTGTTGATGTTCCTGTTGATGCTGCTGCTGCTGTTGTTGATCCTGTTGATGCTGCTGCTGTTGATGTTCCTGTTGATGCTGCTGCTGTTGTTGATCCTGTTGATGGTGCTGCTGCTGCTGTTGATGTTCCTGTTGATGCTGTTGCTGTTGATGTTCCTGTTGATGCAGCTGTTGTTGTTGATGTTCCTGTTGATGCTGCTGTTGTTGTTGATGTTCCTGTTGATGCTGCTGCTGCTGTTGATGTTCCTGTTGATGCTGCTGCTGTTGGTGGTGCTGCTGCTGCTGCTGTTGATGTTCCTGTTGATGCTGCTGCTGTTGATGTTCCTGTTGGTGCTGCTGTTGTTGATGTTCCTGTTGGTGCTGCTGTTGTTGATGTTCCTGTTGGTGGTGATCCTGTTGCTGCTGCTGTTGATGTTCCTGTTGATGCTGCTGCTGCTGTTGATGTTCCTGTTGATGCTGCTGCTGCTGTTGATGTTCCTGTTGATGCTGCTGTTGATGTTCCTGTTGGTGCTGCTGCTGTTGATGTTCCTGTTGATGCTGCTGCTGTTGATGTTCCTGTTGATGCTGCTGCTGCTGTTGATGTTCCTGTTGATGCTGCTGCTGCTGGTGCTGTTGCTGTTGTTGGTGCTGCTGTTGCTGTTGGTGCTGTTGCTGTTGTTGGTGCTGCTGTTGTTGGTGTTGCTGTTATTGGTGTTGCTGTTGTTGGTGCTGCTGTTGTTGGTGCTGCTGTGTTGGTGCTGCTGTTGTTGGTGCTGCTGTTGTTGGTGCTGCTGTTGGTGCTGCTGTTGTTGGTGTTGCTGTTGTTGGTGTTACTGTTGTTGGTGTTGCTGTTGTTGGTGCTGCTGTTGTTGGTGTTGCTGTTGTTGGTGCTGCTACTGCTGGTGCTGCTGTTGATGCTGTTTCTGTTGATCCTGTTGGTGCTGCTGCTGTGTTGTTGCTGCTGCTCTTGGTGCTTCTGTTGTTGGTGCTGCTGTTGTTTGGTGCTGCTGTTGTTGGTGTTGCTGTTGTTGGTGCTGCTGTTGTTGGTGCTGCTGTTGTTGGTGCTGCTGTTGGTGCTGCTGTTGTTGGTGTTGCTGTTGTTGGTGTTACTGTTGTTGGTGTTGCTGTTGTTGGTGCTGCTGTTGTTGGGTTGCTGTTGTTGGTGCTGCTGTTGTTGGTGTTGCTGTTGTTGGTGCTGCTGTTGTTGGTGCTGCTGTTGTTGGTGTTGCTGTTGTTGGTGGGTGCTTGTTGGGGTTGGTTGTTGCTGTTGTTGGTGTTGCTGTTGTTGGTGTTGCTGTTGTTGGTGTTGCTGTTGTTGGTGTGCTGTTGTTGGTGCTGCTGTTGTTGGTGCTGCTGTTGTTGGTGCTGCTGTTGTTGGTGTTGCTGTTGTTGGTGCTGCTGTTGTTGGTGTTTGCTGTTGTTGGTGTTGCTGTTGTTGGTGCTGCTGTTGTTGGTGTTGCTGTTGTTGATGCTGCTGTTGTTGGTGCTGCTGTTGTTGGTGTTGCTGTTGTTGGTGTTGCTGTTGTTGGTGTTGCTGTTGTTGGTGCTGCTGTTGTTGGTGTTGCTGTTGTTTGTGCTGCTGTTGTTGGTGCTGCTGTTGTTGGTGTTGCTGTTGTTGGTGCTGCTGTTGTTGGGGCTGCTGTTGTTGGTGCTTGCTGTTGTTGGTGCTGCTGTTGTTGGTGTTGCTGTTGTTGGTGCTGCTGTTGTTGGTGCTGCTGTTTGTTGGTGTTTTGATTTTGTGCTGTTTTTGGTGGCTGCTGTTGTTGGTGTGCTGTTGTTGGTGTGCTTGTGTTGCTGTTGGTGTGCTGTTGTGGTGCTGCTTTTTTGGGGTGCTTGTTGGTGTTGATCTGTTGGTGTGCTGCTGCTGTTGCTGCTGCTTTGGTGCTTCTGTTGTTGGGCTGCTGTTGTTGGTGCTGCTGTTGTTGGTGTTGCTGTTGTTGGTGCTGCTGTTGTTGGTGCTGCTGTTGTTGGTGTGCTGTTGTTGGTGCTGCTGTTGTTGGTGTTGCTGTTGTTGGTGCTGCTGTTGTGGCTGCTGTTGTTGGTGTTGCTGTTGTTGGTGTGCTGTTGTTGGTGCTGCTGTTGTTGGTGTTGCTGTTGTTGGTGCTGCTGTTGTTGGTGCTGCTGTTGTTGGTGTTGCTGTTGTTGGTGCTGCTGTTGTTGGTGTTGCTGTTGTTGGTGTTGCTGTTGTTGGTGCTGCTGTTGTTGGTGCTGCTGTTGTTGGTGTTGCTGTTGTTGGTGCTGCTGTTGTTGGTGTTGCTGTTGTCGTGCTGCTGTTGTTGGTGTTGCTGTTGTTGGTGTGTGCTGTTGTTGCGTTGTTGGTGTTTTTCTGTTGTTGGTGCTGCTGTTGTTGGTGTTGCTGCTGTTGTTGCGTGTTGTGCTGCTGTTGTTGGTGTTGCTGTTGTTGGTGCTGCTGTTTGTTGGTGTTTGCTGTTGTTGGTGCTGCTGTTGTGGTGCTGCTGTTGTTGGTGCTTGCTGTGTTGGTGCTGCTGTTGTTGGTGCTGCTGTTGTTGGTGTTGCTGTTGTTGGTGCTGCTGTTGTTGGTGTTGGTGTTGCTGTTGTTGGTGCTGCTGTTGTTGGTGCTGCTGTTGTTGGTGTGTGTTGTTGGTGCTGCTGTTGTTGGTGCTGCTGTTGTTGGTGCTGCTGTTGTTGGTGTGTGCTGTTGTTGGTGCTGCTGTTGTTGGGGGTGCTGTTGTTGGTGCTGCTGTTGTTGGATGCTGCTGTTGTTGGTGTTGCTGTTGTTGGTGTTGCTGTTGTTGGTTTGTTTGCTGCTTGTTGGTGCTGCTGTTGTTGGTGCTGCTGTTGTTGGTGTTGCTGTTGTTGGTGCTGCTGTTGTTGGTGCTGCTGTTGTTGGTGTTGCTGTGTTGGTGCTGCTGTTGTTGGTGCTGCTGTTTGTTGGTGCTGCTGTTGTTGGTTGGTTGCTGTTGTTGGTGCTGCTGTTGTTGGTGCTGCTGTTGTTGGTTTGGTGTGTGTGTTGTGGTTTGTGCTGCTGTTGTTGGTGTTGCTGTTTGTTGGTGCTGTTGTTGGTGCTGCTGTTGTTGGTGCTGCTGTTGTTGGTGTTGCTTGTTGTTGGTGCTGCTTGTTGTGTGCTGCTGTTGTTGGTGTTGCTGTTGTTGGTGCTGCTGTTGTTGGTGTGCTGTTGTTGGTGTTGCTGTGTTGGTGCTGCTGTTGGTGTTGCTGTTGTGGTGTGCTGTTGTTGGTGCTGCTGTTGTTGGTGCTGCTGTTGTTGGTGCTGCTGTTGTTGGTGTTGCTGTTGTTGTGTGCTGTTGTTGGTGCTGCTGTTGTTGGTGCTGCTGTTGGGGTGTGTGTTGGTTGCTGTTGTTGGTGTGCTGTTGTTGGTGCTGCTGTGTTGGTGCTGCTGTTGTGTGTGTTGCTGTTTGTTGGGTGCTGCTGTTGTGGTGTTGTGTTGTTGTTGTTGCTGTTGTTGGTGTGCTGTTGTTGGTGCTGCTGTTGTTGGTGCTGCTGTTGTTGGTGTTGCTGTTGTTGGTGTTGCTGTTGTTGGTGCTGCTGTTGTTGGTGCTGCTGTTGTTGGTGTGCTGTTGTTGGTGTTGCTGTTGTTGGTGCTGCTGTTGTTGGTGTTGCTGTTGTTGGTGCTGCTGTTTTTTGGTGCTGCTGTTGGTGTTGCTGTTGTTGGTGCTGCTGTTGTTGGTGCTGCTGTTGTTGGTGTTGCTGTTGTTGGTGCTTGCTGTTGTTGGTGGTGCTGTTGTTGGTGCTGCTGTTGTTGGTGTTGCTGTTGTTGATGCTGCTGTTGTTGGTGCTGCTGTTTGTTTTGGGGCTGCTGTTGTTGGTGCTTGCTGTTGTTGGTGCTTGCTGTTGTTGGTGCTGCTGTTGTTGGTGCTGCTGTTGTTGGTGCTGCTGTTGTTGGTGTTGCTGTTGTTGGTGTTGCTGTTGTTGTGTGTTGCTGTTGTTGGTGTGCTGTTGTTGGTGTTGCTGTTGTTGGTGTTGCTGTTGTTGGTGCTGCTGTTGTTGGTGTTGCTGTTGTTGGTGCTGTTTGTTTGGTGTTGCTGTTGTTGGTGTTGCTGTTGTTGGTGCTGCTGTGCTGTTGGTGTTGCTGTTGTTGGTGTTGCTGTTGTTGGTGTTGCTGTTGTTGGTGCTGCTGTTGTTGGTGTGCTGCTGTTGGTGTTGCGTTGTTGGCTGCTGTTGTTGGTGTTGCTGTTGTTGGTGTTGCTGTTGTTGGTGTTGCTGTTGTTGGTGTTGCTGTTGTGGTGCTGCTGTTGTTGTGTGCTGTTGTTGGTGCTGCTGTTGTTGGTGTTGCTGTGTTGGTGCTGCTTTGTTGTGTTGCTGTTTGTGCTGTTGTTGTGTGCTGTTGTTGGTGTTGCTGTTGTTGGTGCTGCTGTTGTTGGTGTTGCTGTTTTTGGTGTTGCTGTTGTTGGTGTTGCTGTTGTGGTGCTGCTGTTGTTGGTGCTGCTGTTGTTGGTGTTGCTGGTTGGTGTGCTGTTGTTGGTGTTGCTGTTGTTGGTTTTTGCTGTTTGTGTTGTGTTGCTGTTGTTGGTGTTGCTGTTGTTGGTGTTGCTGTTGTTGGTGTTGCTGTTTGGTTTTGGTGTTGCTGTTGTTGGTGTTGCTGTTGTTGGTGTTGCTGTTGTTGGTGTTGCTGTTGTGTGCTGTGTTGGTGCTGCTGTTGTTGGTGTTGCTGTTGTTGGTGCTGCTGTTGTTGGTGCTGCTGTTGTTGGTGCTGTTTGTTTGGTGTTGTCTTTTTTTGGTGCTGCTGTTGTTGGTGTTGCTGTTGTTGGTGTTGCTGTTGTTGGTGTGCTGTTGTTGGTGGTTGCTGTTGTTGGTGCTGCTGTTGTTGTGTTGCTGTTGTTGGTGTTGCTGTTGTTGGTGTTGCTGTTGGTGCTGCTGTTGTTGTTGGTGTTGCTGTTGTTGGTGTTGCTGTTGTTGGTGTTGCTGTTGTTGGTGTTGCTGTTGTTGGTGCTGCTGGTTGTTGGTGTTGCTGTTTTGGTGCTGCTGTTGTTGGTGTTGCTGTTGTTGGGGCTGCTGTTGTTGGTGTTGCTGTTGTTGGTGTTTGCTGTTGTTGTTGGTGCTGCTGTTGTTGGTGTTGCTGTTGTTGGTGCTGCTGTTGTTGGTGTTGCTGTTGTTGGTGTGCTGTGTTGGTGTGTCTGTTGTTGGTGTTGCTGTTGTTGGTGTTGCTGTTGTTGGTGTTGCTGTTGTTGGTTGCTGTTGTTGGTGTTGCTGTTGTTGGTGCTGCTGTTGTTGGTGTTGCTGTGTTTGGTGCTGCTGCTGTTGGTGCTGCTGTTGTTGGGTTGCTGCTGCTGTTGGTGTTGCTGTTGTTGGTGCTGCTGTTGTTGGTGTTGCTGTTGTTGGTGTGCTGTTGTTGGTGTTGCTGTTGTTGTGTTGCTGTTGTTGGTGTTGATGTTGGTGCTGCTTTTTGTTGGTGTTGATGTTGCTGTTGTTGGTGCTGCTGTTGTTGGTGCTGCTGTTGTTGGTGCTGCTGTTGTTGGTGCTTGCTGTTGTTGGTGTTGCTGTGTTGGTGTTGTGTTGTTGGTGTTGCTGTTGTTGGTGCTGCTGTTGTTGGTGTCTGTTGTTGTTGTGTTGCTGTTGTTGGTGCTGCTGTTGTTGGTGTTGCTGTTGTTGGTGTGCTGTTGGGTGCTGTTGTTGGTGTTGCTGTTGTTGGTGCTGCTGTTGTTGGTGTTGCTGTTGTTGGGTTGTTTTTTGTGCTGTTGTTGGTGTTTGCTGTTGTTGGTGCTGCTGTTGTTGGTGTTGCTGTTGTTGGTGTTGCTGTTGTTGGTGTGCTGTTGTTGGTGTTGCTTGTTGTTGTTGGTGCGCTGTTGTTGGTGTTGCTGTTGTTGGTGCTGCTGTTGTTGGTGTCTGCTGTTGTTGGTGTTGCTGTTGTGTGTGGTGTTGCTGTTGTTGGTGTTGCTGTTGTTGGTGTCTGGTTGGTTGTTGGTGTTGCTGCTTGTTGGTGCTGCGTTGTTGGTGTGGCTGTTGTTGGTGTTGCTGTTGTTGTGTGCGTTGTTGGTGCTGCAGTTGTTGGTGTTGCTGTTGTTGGTGTGCTGTTGTTGGTTGCTGTTGATGTTGCGGCTGTTGTGTTGTTGTTTGTTTGGTGTTTGCTGTTGTTTGGCTGGCTGTTGTTTAGTGTGCTGTTGTTGGTGTACTGGTTGTGGTCTGCTGTGATGGTGATGCTGTTTTGGTGTTCTGTACTGGCTGCTTTTGTTGTGTTGCTGTGTTGGGTGCTGTTGAGGTGCTGAGTTGTGGGTTGTGTGATGGGGTGGTTTTGGTGCGCTGTGTTGGGTTAGATGGTGGTGCTGTGTGGTTGGGCTTGTTGCAGTTGTGGTGCTTGCAGTTGATTGGTGTTGCTGTTGTTGGTGAGCTGTTGGTGCTCTTATGTTGTGTTGCTGTTGTGGTGTTGCTGTTTTGGAGCTGCCTGTGTTGGTGTTGCTGTTGATGGGAAGCGCTAGGTAGGTCTGCAGTGTTGGTGTGCTGTTGTTGGAGCTGCTGTGATGGTCGATGCATAGTAGCTCTTGTTGGGTTTCTCCCGGGTTCAGCCTCCCTCTACCCGGTCAGACCGGCCTCTCCCGTGGATAGCCTGTCACAGCTGTTACTGTTTGCTCCGCACGTTTGTCCGTCGTCCACGTTCGGCATTGTTGGCTACCATATAATGATGTCTCCTGTCCAGGTCTCGTCGTTGGCACAGGCGTCTATTGGTGTTCCCCTTGCATAGTGGTAGGTGTTAACAGCTGTTGGTGTCCCTCTACAGCTTATGGTTCGTCCTTAAGTGTCAATGGCACCTCCTCTGTCCATATGGTAGTTGCACCTGCTTGGCCTGTCCCTTTCACTTGCTAGGGAGTGTCCTCCGTGCTTCACATAGAGCTCCTTCATTCCGGATCACAGCACCGCCCTCTCCAGTTCAATCCTCCCGTGGTCACCTGCAACCAGCTTACCTCCCCTAAAAAAGAGAGAGAAAAGGGGAGGAAAGAAGAGGGAGGCCTGTGAGGAAGGGGTATTGGTAATTATATGAAGGAGGCGGGGAAAATCTGGGGGACACAGGTGTTGTCCAGGGAACAATGGCACTTTACCTACCATGGGGATTTGGGGTTTTTTAATTTTTTAAGTATACCTCCTGTTAGGCTCTTAATTTACTAAACTCTCAATTTTTGGGTTATTATTTAATTTAAAAAAAGGGGGAAGGGAAAGGAAGAGGGACCGAAGTGGGGAAAAGGGATGTAAAATTAAGGAGGGGGGGGTGAGTGACAAGGTGTTGCATAACACCGTCCCTTTCACCAGCCAAAGGTTTTTTGGGGCCTTTTTAAGTCCTCAAGGAGGGGTTACCAGCAATTAACTCCCTCACCAGATTAATTTTTTTCTAACCAAACTAAAGTGTACCGTCTTAAAAGTTTAACCATAGGGCAAGTCCAAACCGACTCTCAAGATCAAGGCACCGTCCCTCTCACCAGCATCAGGTACCGTCCCTCTCACCAGCATCAAGGCACCGTCCCCCTCACCAGCATCAAGGTACCGTCCCTCTCACCAGCGTCAAGGTACCGTCCCTCTCACCAGCATCAAGGTACCGTCCCTCTCACCAGTATCAAGGCACCGTCCCACGTCACCATCAAGGTACCGTACCTCTCACCATTATCAAGGCAACGTCCCTCTCACCAGCATCAAGGTACCGCCCCTCTCACCAGCATCAAGCCATCGTCCCTCTCACCAGCATCAAGCCACCGTCCCTCTCACCAGCATCAAGGTACCGTCCCTCGTCACCATCAAGGTACCGTCCCTCTCACCAGTATCAAGGCAACGTCCCTCTCACCAGCATCAAGGCACCGTCCTTCACCAGCATCAAGGCACCGTCCCTCTCACCAGCATCAAGTCATCGTCCCTCTCACTAGCATCAAGGCACCGTCCCTCTCTAGCATGATTGTCAGTGTATCCAACGTGTTATTTTTAGCATAATTGTCAGTGTATCTAGCATGTTATCACTAGCATGATTGTCAGTGTATCCAACGTGTTATCACTAGCATGATTGTCAGTGTATCCAACGTGTTATCACTAGCATGATTGTCAGTGTATCCAACGTGTTATCACTAGCATGATTGTCAGTGTATCCAACGTGTTATTACTAGCATGATTGTCAGTGTATCCAACGTGTTATTACTAGCATGATTGTCAGTGTATCCAACGTGTTATCACTAGCATGATTGTCAGTGTATCTAGCATGTTATCACTAGCATGATTGTCAGTGTATCCAACGTGTTATCACTAGCATGATTGTCAGTGTATCCAACGTGTTATCACTAGCATGATTGTCAGTGTATCCAACGTGTTATTACTAGCATGATTGTCAGTGTATCCAACGTGTTATTACTAGCATGATTGTCAGTGTATCCAACGTGTTATTACTAGCATGATTGTCAGTGTATCCAACGTGTTATTACTAGCATGATTGTCAGTGTATCCAACGTGTTATTACTAGCATAATTGTCAGTGTATCCAACGTGTTATTACTAGCATGATTGTCAGTGTATCCAACGTGTTATTACTAGCATGATTGTCAGTGTATCCAACGTGTTATTACTAGCATGATTGTCAGTGTATCCAACGTGTTATTACTAGCATGAGTGTCAGTGTATCCAACGTGTTATTACTAGCATGATTGTCAGTGTATCCAACGTGTTATTACTAGCATAATTGTCAGTGTATCCAACGTGTTATTACTAGCATGATTGTCAGTGTATCTAGCATGTTATCACTCTAGCATGATTGTCAGTGTATCCAACGTGTTATTACTAGCATGATTGTCAGTGTATCCAACGTGTTATTACTAGCATGATTGTCAGTGTATCTAGCATGTTATCACTCTAGCATGATTGTCAGTGTATCCAACGTGTTATTACTAGCATGATTGTCAGTGTATCTAGCATGTTATCACTAGCATGATTGTCAGTGTATCCAACGTGTTATTACTAGCATGATTGTCAGTGTATCTAGCATGTTATCACTAGCATGATTGTCAGTGTATCCAACGTGTTATCACTAGCATGATTGTCAGTGTATCCAACGTGTTATTACTAGCATGATTGTCAGTGTATCCAACGTGTTATTACTAGCATGATTGTCAGTGTATCCAACGTGTTATCACTAGCATGATTGTCGGTGTATCCAACGTGTTATCACTAGCATGATTGTCAGTGTATCCAACGTGTTATCACTAGCATGATTGTCAGTGTATCCAACGTGTTATCACTAGCATGATTGTCAGTGTATGTAGCGTGTTATCACTAGCATGATTGTCAGTGTATCCAACGTGTTATCACTAGCATGATTGTCAGTGTATCCAACGTGTTATTACTAGCATGATTGTCAGTGTATCCAACGTGTTATCACTAGCATGATTGTCGGTGTATCCAACGTGTTATCACTAGCATGATTGTCAGTGTATCCAACGTGTTATCACTAGCATGATTGTCAGTGTATCCAACGTGTTATCACTAGCATGATTGTCAGTGTATGTAGCGTGTTATCACTAGCATGATTGTCAGTGTATCCAACGTGTTATCACTAGCATGATTGTCAGTGTATCCAACGTGTTATCACTAGCATGATTGTCAGTGTATGTAGCGTGTTATCACTAGCATAATTGTCAGTGTATGTAGCGTGTTATCACTAGCATGGTTCAGTGTCGTCTTCTTCTGGTCAACTTGTGGGATGATGGCGCTTATTATCACTACAATTTACAATCTGCATGTATCTTACCTTTTTATTTAAATGATTTTTATTTTTTATATGCATGTATATTTTTAAATTGTCGGGGGGGGGGGAGGTCTATCCCGAGTCTTTATGTGATGTATATTAACATATTGTAGCAGCATCTGCCACACACACACACACACAGGTTTGTACACAAACCTGTGTGTGTGTGTGTGTGTGTGTGTGTGTGTGTGTGTGTGTGTGTGTGTGTGTGTGTGTGTGTGTGTGTGTGTGTGTGTGTGTGTGTGTGTGTGTTCGCCTACAGGTGGCGAGGGAGGGGGCAGTAGATGCAGGTGTTGTTGCAGGTGGTGGTACATACGTTGCTGTGTACACGTGCTGGGGAGGGCAAACAGGTGTTGTGAGTGTTGATGCAGCATCTGCCTCCGCCTGTGGGTGTAGATGCAGGTTCAGGTGGAGGTGGGTTGGTGTGGGCGGCCTTGGTGTGCCTGAGTGACAGTGTGTGGGCGCACCTGTTTTCCCGTGACCCCCCTGCCCGCCCTCTTACTGTTGTGGTTTGTTGTTAGCAGAAACACTGCATGGTGGTAATGTTGTTGTCAGTGTTAGTGCTGGAGGATGTCCCACCCTAGCCCCGGGCCACCTGCTGGTCCACCTAGTGGTCCACCTGGTGGTCCACCTGGTGGTCCACCTGGTGGTCCACCTGGTGGTCCACCTGGTGGTCCACCTGCGTCACACTTGGGGAACTAACAGTTAAAATAAATAATGATTCAATAAAAATTGCTGGCACAGTTATGAGTGTTAAACTTAACTGTGTGTGTGTGTGTGTGTGTGTGTGTGTGTGTGTGTGTGTGTGTGTGTGTATGTGTGTGTGTGTGTGTGTGTGTGTGTGTATGTGTGTGTGTGTGTGTGTGTGTGTGTGTGTGTGTGTGTGTGTGTGTGTGTGTGTGTGTGTGTGTGTGTGTGTGTGTGTGTGTGTGTGTGTGTGTGTGTACTCACCTAATTGTGGTTGTAGGGGTCGAGACTCAGCTCCTGGCCCCGCCTCTTCACTGATCGCTACTGGATCCTCTCTCTCTCTGCTTCCTGAGCTTTGTCATACCTCTTCTTAAAACTATGTATGGTTCCTGCCTCCCATACTTCACTTGCTAGGCTATTCCACTTGCTGACAACTCTATGACTGAAGAAATACTTCCTAACTTCCCTGTGACTCGTCTGAGTCTTCAGCTTCCAGTTGTGCCCTTGTCCCTGTGTCCCTTTTGGGGAATATCCTATCTCTGTCCCCTTTGCTATTCCCGCAGTATTTTGTATGTCTTTTTCTGTTCCCCTGCCCCTTTTCGCCCCCAAAAGTCCCCCCGTTTCCTTAATTTTCCTGTCGCATTCCTTGACTCTGGATGCCTGTTGAAAACCCTTTGTACTTTTCTCAAATTCTTGACGTGCTTGACCAGGTGGGGGTTTCCCAAATTGGTGCTGATACCCCCAGTAGGGCCAAACATACAATTTAAAAGTGCTTGAACTTTCCTTATTAAGGTATGGAAACGCTATTCTCAGGTTTGCCAGGCGCCCGTATGCTGCAGCGGTTATTTGGTTGATGTGTGCCTCCGGTGATGTGCTCGGTGTTATGGTCACCCCAAGGTCTTTCTCCCTGAGTGAGTCTGTAGTCTTTGTCCACCTAGCCTATACTCTGTCTGCGGTTTTCTTTGCCCCTCCCCAATCTTCATGACTTTGCATTTGGCTGGATTAAATTCGAGAAGCCAGTTGCTGGACCACATGTCCAGCCTGTCCAGGTCTCTTGCAGTCTGCCTCATCCTCGTCCAATTTAATTCTTCTCATCAACTTCACGTCATCTGCGAACAGGGACACTTCAGAGTCTATTCCTTCCATCATGTCGTTCACATATATCAAAAATAGCATGGTCCTAGAACTGACCCCTGTGGGACCCCGCTCCGTAACAGGCGCCCACTGTGAAAACCTATCACGTACCATGACTCGTTGCTGCCTCCCTTCAGGTTTTCCCCTTATCCTTTGCAGTGCCCTCCCTTTTACGTGCGCCTGACCCTCCAGCTTCTGCACTAATCTCTTGTGGGGAACTGTGTAAAAGGGCCTTCCTGCAGTCTGGGAAAAACGCAATCCAAACCCACCCCTCTCTCTCGTGTCTTACTTCTGTTACCTTGTCATAAAACCCCAGGGGGGTTTGTGATACAAGAGTTTTGTACTAGTTGTACTCACCTAGTTGAGGTTGCAGGGGTCGAGCCCAAGCTCCGGGCCCCGCCTCTTCACTGATCGCTACTAGGCACTCTCCCTGAACCGTGAGTTTTTACCCTCTGCTTAAAGCTATGTATGGATCCGGGCCTCCACTACATCGTTCCAAACTATTCCACTTACTGACAAACTCTGTGGCTGAAGAAATACTTCCTAACATCCCTGTGATTCATCTGTGTCTTCAACTTCCAACTGTGTCCCCTTGTTAATGTGTCCAATCTCTGGAACATCCTGTTTTTTGTCCACCTTGTCAATTCCTCTCAGTATTTTGTATGTCGTTATCATGTCCCCCCCCTATCTATCCTGTCCTCAAAGTGTCGTCAGGTTGATTTCCCTTAACCTCTCCTCGTAGGACATACCTCTTAGCTCTGGGACTAGTCTTGTTGAAAACCCTTTGCACTTTCTCTAGTTTCTTACGTGCTTGGCTAGGTGGGGGTTTCCCCAAACTGGTGCGAAATACTCCAATATGGGCCTAACGTAAAACGGTGTACAGGGTCCTGAACGATTCCTTATTAAGATGTTGGAATGCTGTTCTGAGGTTTTGCTAGGCGCCCGTATGCTGCAGCAGTTATTTGGTTGATGTGCGCTTCAGGAAAATGTGCCTGGTGTTTACTCACCCCAAGATCTTTTTCTTGAGTGAGGTTTGTAGTCTCTGCCCCCCCTAGACTGAAACTCCGTCTGCTGTCTCTTTGCCCTTCCCCAATCTTCATGACTTTGCACTTGGGTGGGATTAAAACTCCAGGAGCCAATTGCTGGACCAGGTCTGCAGCCTGTCCAGATCCCTTGTAGTTCTGCCTGGTCTTCGATCGAGTAAATTTCTTCTCTTTCAGCTTCACGTCATCTGCAAACAGGGACACCTCAGAGTCTATTCCTTCCGTCATGTCGTTCACAAATACCAGAACAGTACTGGTCCTAGGACTGACCCCTGTGGGACCCCGCTGGTCACAGGTGCCCACCTGACACCTCACCACGTACCATGACTCACTGCTGTTTTTCCTGACAAAGTATTCCTGATCCATTGTAGTGCCTTCCCTGTTATCCCTGCTTGGTCCTCCATTTTTTTGCACCAATATCTTGTGTGGACTGTGTCAAACGCCTTGCAGTCCAAGAATATGCAATCCACCCACCCCTCTCTCTCTCTTGTCTACTGCTGTAAACCATGTCGTAGAACTCCAGTAGGTTTGTGACACAGGATTTCCCCACCCGAAACCATGTTTGGCTGCTGTTTATGAGATCAATTCCTTTCTAGGTGTTCCACCACTCTTCTGATAATCTTCTCCATGATTTTGCATACTATACATGTCAGTGGCACGGGTCTGTAGTTTAGTGCTTCATGTCTGTCCCCTTTTTTTTAAAAGGTTTGGGGACTACTTTGCTGTCTTCCATGCCTCAGGCAATCTCCCTGTTTCGATAGATGTTTTGAATATTGTTGCTAGGGGTACACATAGTGCCTCTGCTCCCCTCTCTCAATACCCAGGGGGAATTTATCTGGCCCCATTGCCTTTGAGATATCTAGCTCACCCAGAAGCCTCTTCACTTCTTCCTCGGTTGTGTGCACTGTGTCCAGCACAGGGTGGTGTGCCCCACCTCTCCGTTTTTTCTGGAGCCCCTTCTGTCTCCTCTGTAAAACACTTCTTTGAAATCTCTTGTTGAGTTCCTCACAAACTTCATGGTAAATTTCTTGTTGTCTCTCCTCCTTCCTTCCTTAGCCTGATTACCTGGTCCTTGACTTGTTTTCCTCCTGATGTGGCTTTTATAACATTTTCGGGTCAGATTTGGCTTTCGCTGCTTTGTCATTTTCATATTGTCTTTGGGCCTCCCTTCTTATCTGTGCATATTCGTTCTGGCTCTACGATGCTCTCCTTATTCTCCTGGGTCCTTTGCCTTCTATATTTCTTCCATTCCCTAGCACACTTGGTTTTTGCCTCCCTGCACGTTGGGTGAACCATGGGCTCATCCTGGGCTTTTTCATTATTCCTGTTACCCTTGGGTACAAACCTCTCCTCAGCCTCCTTGCATTTTGTTGTACATTTTCCATCATCTCATTAACTGGCTTCCCTGCCATTTCTCTGTCCCACTGAACTCCTTTCAGGAAGTTCCTAAATTCCTGTGTAGTCCCCTTTCTTGTAGTTTGGTTTCCCATTCGTCCTGGCCTTCCTGCTTCCCTCCCTACACTTGTACTCTACTGTGTATTCGAAGCTTAAAACCACATGATCGCTGGCCCCAAGGGGTCTTTCATATGTGATGTCCTTGATATCTGCACTAACTCAAGGTGAAACTAAGTCCAGCCTTGCTGGTTCATCCTCTTCCTCTCTCTCTTGTAGTGTCCCTTATGTGTTGGTACATGAATTTTTTCCAGTACCACCCCCATCATCTTAGCCCTCCATGTATCTTGGCCCCCATGTGGGTCCAAGTTCTCCCAATCGATCTCCTTTGGTAAAGTCACCCATGATCAGGAGCTTTGCCCTGCATGCATGAGCTCTTCTGGCCACTGCAGCCAGTGTGTCAACCATCGCTCTATTGCTCTCGTCGTACTCTTGCCTTGGCCTCCTGCTGTTCTGTGGTGGGTTATACATCACTGCTATTCCCACCTTGGGACCTCCAGAGTGAAGAAATTCCGCTATGTAATCACTTTCTTTTCCGCTGTCTCCTCTCTCCAGCTCATCAAAATTCCAGCGATTTTTGATCAGCAATGCCACTCCTCCACCCCCCCTTTTCCCCTCTTTTCTTTCCTCAGGATTTGGTACCCCGTTGGAAAGATGGCATCTGTTATCATACCTGTAAGCTTGGTTTTCTGTGAGAGCTATGATGTCCGGTGTGCCTCTTTGACTCTTCGTGCCACTCCTCCCCCACTTATTTGTTATTCCATCGGGCGTTTGTGTACCATCCTTCAGTTTCCTTTCCAACACTGTGGTTTGGGGGCCTGTGAGGGTGGAGACCTTGTAGCATACTGTGGGATTCTATAACTCGGTGTTGGGTGGAGGCTGTGGTATGGATTGTAGTGTGTGTTGGGATGGTGTGATGGGTTTTGTGGGGTTCTGAAATAGTTTGTGTGTGTGCTTGCCCTTGCTGTTCTGTTCTGCTCTGACTGACCTCTGCTGGTTCCTGTCTCCTTTCCTAGCTCCTTTCTCTTTTTGTCCTCCCTCAGCTGCTGTCGTTCTGCTTGTGTTCTGTCTCTGTCTAGGAACACCCTCTGTACTCTTCCGAGTATTTCAACCGTGGTTTCTCTTGAGGATCCTGTTCCCCACTGTTTCCGTCCTGGGGAATCAGCTTGTGTGTGTGTGGTGTGTGTGTGTGTGTGTGTGTGGGGTGTGTGTGTGTGTGTGTGTGGTGTTTTACTCACCCAAATTGTACTCACCTAGTTGAGGTTGCGGGTCGAGTCCGAGCTCCTGGCCCCCTCTTCATGATCGCTACTAGGTCACTCTCCCCGAGCCGGGAGCTTTATCGTGTTGTGTGTGTGTGTGTGTGTGTGTGTGTGTGTGTGGTGTTGTGTGTTTTGTGTGTTGTATGTGTGTGTGTGTGTGTGTGTGTGTGTGTGTGTGGTTGTGTGTGTGTGTGTGTGTGTGTGGGGGGCAACTTGTATGTTTCAGTGTATGAAATTTGGCACTGCCACACCTCATTGTTGAGGCCTGGCACTGAGGGTGTAAGAGAACGAAACACTGCTGGAACAAGTGTAGAAGCCTTCAAGAGGAAACTGGACAAGTATCTTCACCAGGTTCCAGATTAACCAGACTGTGATGGATATGGGGGGGCAGCAGGGTTCCATCAGCAACAGCCTGGTTAACCAGGGAAGCACCAGATGAGCCTGGCCCATGGCTAGGCTCCGAGAGTATTAAGATTCTTGAAACTCATCAAAGGTATATCAAAGTTATTTACTGGTCACACACTGTAAAACACTGCCTCGTCCAAGTCATCCCTCTCCTACACTGGCTCCCTTACCTTCGTGTGTTAGTGTGTCTAGTCAGTGGTCCAAGTCGGACCTAAACGTCGTCATAAGCTTGTTTCTAGTACGTGCGGGTTATTTTTGTGTTGTTCCAGTCATGGTATTGTGCCTTTCTCTTCTTGAGCCACTGTAAGACTAAATGCTTCCAAACATCCCTGTGGTTGATCTGTGTTTTCAGCTTCCACCTGTGTCCCCTTGATGCTGCTCACCTGTGTCCCCTTGATGCTGCTCACCTGTGTCCCCTTGATGCTGCTTGCCTGTGTCCCCTTGATGCTGCTCACCTGTGTCCCCTTGATGCTGCTTACCTGTGTCCCCTTGATGCTGCTTGCCTGTTCCCCTTGATGCTGCTCCCCGTGTCCCCTTGATGCTGCCCCACCTGTGTCCCCTTGATGCTGCTTACCTGTGTCCCCTTGATGCTGCTCGCCTGTGTCCCCTTGATGCTGCTCACCTGTGTCCCCTTGATGCTGCTCACCTGTGTCCCCTTTGATGCTGCCCCACCTGTGTCCCCTTGATGCTGCTTGCCTGTGTCCCTTGATGCTGCTCACCTGTGTCCCTTGATGCTGCTCACCTGTGTCCCCCTTTAGCTGCTCACCTGTGTCCCTTGATGCTGCTCACCTGTGTCCCCTTGATGCTGCTCACCTGTGTCCCCTTGATGCTGCTCACCTGTGTCCCCTTGATGCTGCTCACCTGTGTCCCCTTGATGCTGCTCACCTGTGTCCCCTTGATGCTGCTCACCTGTGTCCCTTGATGCTGCTTACCTGTGTCCCCCTTTATGCTGCTTGCCTGTGTCCCCTTGATGCTGCTACCTGTGTCCCCTTGATGCTGCTCAACTGTGTTTCCCCCTTTATGCTGCCCCACCTGTTCCCCTTGATGCTGCTTGCCTGTGTCCCCTTGATGCTGCTCACCTGTGTCCCCTTGATGCTGCTCACCTGTGTCCCCTTGATGCTGCTTACCTGTGTCCCCTTGATGCTGCTTGCCTGTGTCCCCTTGATGCTGCTCACCTGTGTCCCTTGTGCTGTTCACCTGTTCCCCTTGATGCTGTCACCTGTGTCCCTTGATGCTGCTTACCTGTGGCCCTTGATGCTGCTTACCTTTTGTCCCCTTGATGCTGCTCACCGTGTCCCCTTGATGCTGCCCCACCTGTGTCCCCTTGATGCTGCTCACCTGTGTCCCCTTGATGCTGCTCGCCTGTGTCCCCTTGATGCTGCTCACCTGTGTCCCCTTGATGCTGCTCACCTGTGTCCCCTTGATGCTGTCACCTTTTCCCCCGATGCTGCCCCACCTGTGTCCCCTTGATGCTGTTCACCTGTGTCCCCTTGATGCTGCTCACCTGTGTCCCCTTGATGCTGCTCACCTGTGTCCCCTTGATGCTGCTTACCTGTGTCCCCTTGATGCTGCCCCACCCGTGTCCCCTTGATGCTGCTCACCTGTGTTTCCCCCTTTATGCGCTCACCTGTGTCCCCTGATGCTGCTTACCTGTGTCCCCTTGATGCTGCTTGCCTGTGTCCCCTTGATGCTGCTCACCCGTGTCCCCTTGATGCTGTTCACCCGTGTCCCCTTGATGCTGCTCACCTGTGTCCCCTTGATGCTGCTTACCTGTGTCCCCTTGATGCTGCTCAAACCCGTGTCCCTTGATGCTGCTCACCGTGTCCCCTTGATGCTGCTCCCCGTGTCCCCTTGATGCTGCTCACCTGTGTCCCCTTGATGCTGCTCGCCTGTGTCCCCTTGATGCTGCTCACCTGTGTCCCCTTGATGCTGCTCACCTGTGTCCCCTTGATGCTGCTCACCTGTGTCCCCTTGATGCTGCTCACCTGTGTCCCCTTGATGCTGTTCACCTGTGTCCCCTTGATGCTGCTCACCTGTGTCCCCTTGATGCTGCTCACCTGTGTCCCTTGATGCTGCTCACCTGTGTCCCCTTGATGCCTGCCACCTGTGTCCCCTTGATGCTGCTCACCTGTGTCCCCTTGATGCTGCTCACCCGTGTCCCCTTGATTTCTGCTCACCTGTGTCCCCTTGATGCTGCTCACCTGTGTCCCCTTGATGCTGCTCACCTGTGTCCCCTTGATGCTGCTCACCTGTGTCCCCTTGATGCTGCTCACCTGTGTCCCCTTGATGCTGCTCACCTGTGTCCCCTTGATGCTGCTCACCTGTGTCCCCTTGATGCTGCTCACCCGTGTCCCCCTTTATGCTGCTCACCTGTGTCCCTTGATGCTGCCACCTGTGTCCCCCTTTATGCTGCTCACCTGTGTCCCTTGAAAGCTGCTCACCTGTGTCCCCTTGATGCTGCTCACCTGTGTCCCCTTGATGCTGCTCACCTGTGTCCCTTGATGCTGCTCACCTGTGTCCCTTGATGCTGCTCACCTGGTCCCCTTGAGCTGCTCACCTGTGTCCCTTGATGCTGCTCACCTGTGTCCCCTTGATGCTGCTCACCTGTGTCCCCTTGATGCTGCTCACCTGTGTCCCCTTGATGCTGCTCACCTGTGTCCCCTTTATGCTGCCCCACCTGTGTCCCCTTGATGCTGCTCACCTGTGTCCCC
This sequence comes from Cherax quadricarinatus, assembly GCF_026875155.1. NCBI lineage: Eukaryota > Metazoa > Arthropoda > Malacostraca > Decapoda > Parastacidae > Cherax > Cherax quadricarinatus. The sequence goes on along the minus strand of NC_069453.1, from coordinate 31,390,195 downwards.
TTGATGCTGCTCACCTGTGTCCCCTTGATGCTGCTCACCTGTGTCCCCTTGATGCTGCTCACCGTGTCCCCCTTTAAAGCTGCTTTACCTGTGTCCCCTTGATGGGTGCTCCCTGTGTCCCCTTGAAAGCTGCTCACCCGTGTCCCCTTGATGCTGCCCCACCTGTGTTCCCCCTTTATGCGCTCACCGTGTCCCCCCTTGATGCTGCTCACCTGTGTCCCCTTGATCCGCTCACCTGTGTTCCCTTGATCCTGCTCATCTTAACTTACTCTCTCTAAAGCCTTGAAATTATTACGATTTCCTCAAAATACACCAAGTATACTCTTTGATGCTGAGTAGAAGTGTATTTCATAATGTATACACAAGATACTGGTCAGATATTTTATGTGGACTAAATTGAGAGAGAGAGAGAGAGAGAGAGAGAGAGAGAGAGAGAGAGAGAGAGAGAGAGAGAGAGAGAGAGAGAGAGAGAGAGAGATGAGAGGAATGGAATGTATGATAAACCAAATGAGAAGTAGAGGTGCCAGTAGCATAATTAGTGAACACTGGTGTGTACCTCTGGTACAAGACTGTGTACCATTGTGGTACAAGACTGTGTACCATTGTGGTACAAGACTGTGTGCCTCTGTGGTACAAGACTGTGTACCATTGTGGTACAAGACTGTGTACCTATGTGGTACAAAACTGTTTTACCTATGTGGGACAAGACTGTGTACCTTTTGTGGTACAAGACGTGTGCCTCTGTGGTACAAGACTGTGTGCCTTCAGGGGAACAAGACTGGTGTGGCCTCAGTGGGTAACAAGACTGTGTTACCTCGTGGTACAAGGACTGTGTTCCATTCTGTGGTACAGACTGTGTGGCCTCTGTGGTACAAGACTGTGTGCTCTTGTCGGTACAAGACTGTGTGGCCTCAGTGGTACAAGACGTGTGCCTCTGTGTACAAGACTGTGTGGCCTCTGTGGTACAAGACTGGTGTGCCTCAGTTGTACAAGACAGTGTGCCTCTGTGGTACAAGACTGGTGTGCCTTCGTGGTACAAGACTGTGTGCCACTGTGGTACAAGACTGGTGGTTCCTCTTGGTACAAAGAACTGGTACCATTGTGGTACTAACCTGGTGTGCCTCTGTGGTACAAGACTGTGTACCATTGTGGTACAAGACTGTGTGCCTCTGTGGTACAAGACTGTGTGCCTCTGTGGTACAAGACTGTGTGCCTCTGTGGTACAAGACAGTGAACCTTTGTGTACAAGACTGAGTACCACTGTGGTACAAGTACTGTGTACCACTGTGGTAAAGACTTGTGTACCACTGTGGTACAAGACTGTGTGCCTCTGTGGTACAAGACTGTGTACCATTGTGGTACAAGACTGTGTGCCTCTGTGGTACAAGACTGTGTACCTCTGTGTACAAGACTGTGTGCCCTGTGTTACAAGACAGAGAACCTCTGTGGTACAAGACATGTGTGCCTCTCTGTGGTACAGACAGTGTGCTCTGTGGTAACAAGGACTGTGTGCTCTGTGGTACAAGACTGTGTGCCTCTGTGGTACAAGACTGTGTACCTCTGTGGTACAAGACTGTGTACCTCTGTGGTACAAGACTGTGTGCCTCTGTGGTACAAGACTGTGTGCCTCTGTGGTACAAGACTGTGTACCTCTGTGGTACAAGACTGTGTACCTCTGTGGTACAAGACTGTGTGCCTCTTTGGGTACAAGACTGTTGCCTCCTGTGGTACAAGACTGTGTGCTCTTGTGAAACAAGACTGTGTGCCTCTGTGGTACAAGACTGTGTGCCTCTGTGGTACAAGACTGTGTGCCTCTGTGGTACAAGACTGTGTGCCTCTGTGGTACAAGACTGTGTGCCTCTGTGGTACAAGACTGTGTACCATTGTGGTACAAGACTGTGTGCCTCTGTGGTACAAACTGTGTGCCTCTGTGGGTACAAGACTGTGTGCCCTCTGTGGTACAAGACTGTGTACCTTGTGGTAACAAACTGTGTACCACTGTGAGTACAAGACTTGATGTACCACTGTTGGTACAAGAACTTGTACCACTGTGGTACAAGACTGTGTAACCTCTGTGGTACAAGACTTGTGTACCACTGAGGTACAAGGACTGTGTACCACTGTGTACAAGACTGTGTGCCTCTGGTGGTAGCAAGACTGTGACCACTGTGGTACAAGACTGTGTGCCTCTGTGGTACAAGACTGTGTACCACTGTGGTACAGAACTACATTCATCTACAAGCCAAGTGATAGCCAACTTGCCTCGAACAAGTGTTACAAGTATTTCAGAGAAGCCTAGATAGCAATTCCTGCAGTATTTGTGCCGCTTCATAGGACTGTGGCCACTATCATAGTTGGTGTACACTGACCGTACCAGGTTGTGACACTGCAACATAGGTTCTGAGACTGCATCACAGGTTGTGGCACTGCAACATAGCAGAGCGTGGAGTCTCATAGACCCTGCCCTACGCAAGTACAGAGTGCTTCAGGTAACCACAGGTACCAACCCTGGGATTGGGGTGTCTGTTGCTATCTTCGTTACATCTACTATGTCCAGAATCATTGTTTTTTATCCCCTCGGGCAAGGGGGGGGGGTGAGGGTGAAACGGATAATGAAACGGTGAGGATGGTGTGAGGGTACCTGCGGGGAAGGTGAGGGAGTGAGGGAAGATGTGGTGGGGTGGGGGGGGTGGGGGGGTGGGGGTGGGGGGGGGGGGGGTGAGGGGGGGAAAGGATTAATGATTTACGGGTTAGGATGGTGAGTGTGTACCTGTGTTGGAGAGGTTGCCATAGCAACGAGTGTGGCCCGTGTCCGGGAGGCTGAGCTCATTTTCAGCTGTAGTGTGTGTGTGTGTGTGTGTGTGTGTGTGTGTGTGTGTGTGTGATGTGTGTGTGGTGTGTGTGTGTGTGTGTGTGTGAGTGTGTGCATGCACTCATATATGGTTGTGGGGGTTGACTCAAAGCTCCTGGCGTGTGTGTGAAGGTTGAGCTCCAACTCTTGGGTTGTGGCTGCAGTATTAGTGTCCACTGCTGTGATAACCCAGCACCTCCTTCAGGAAATGGTGCAGTTTCCTGGTGAATTTTTCTACCTTTGTTCTGGCAGTGTTTCTCAGTAGTGTTGTAGAGGCTGAGCTTCACTCACACCTCTACAACACAAGTGTCCTCAAAGATTCAAGTTATACCATAAATTAAGTAAAGATCCTGGACTTCACCTTACAAAACAGACAGAGAAAATGTGATAGTGATTATGTACAAGGTAGATTATAGTGGAAAAATGAACATGTTGTTATAAGACGGGAGAACTTAAGTGCCACTTAATGTTCAGTATTTGTTCTTACCCTCTTCCTGTTTACCATAAACAACTCTTTAAATGACCAGCTTATGGGACTTGAAATTACCATTGAATTTTTAAAAGTTCAAGTCTCCCGTACAATATTTTTTGGTGAATTATAATGTCCAGCAGTTGAAGAAAGTTCATTTTTGTGTGTTTACGTTCAAATGTGGCTTCTTGTTGAAGATCACTGCATAAGAGAGATTCTTAGGCTCGCTCACGCACACCTTGTTGCTGAGTAGGACCTCGGGTACCTCTAAATACACACTGGACAATTTATGAGTGAAAAGGGCTGGTTCGTTAGTACCTTTGGTACCTTAGGTACTAAGGTTAGTACTTTGGTACTAAAATATAATTCTTTGGTACCTTCGGGTAAAGGTGGGACAGATATATGGGTGGTTTTGGTAAGGACCTGCCTGCATGGGCCAGTAGGCCTGCTGCAGTGCTACTCCGTTCTTACGTTCTCACAAGTAATGGTTCCTTAGCGAGGTTTTGTTCAATCTAATGTGAGACCTTAGGGACCGTATTTTATGCAGAGGGCAGCCAGCTGCCTAGGGACTATCACCTGTGTACCATACGAAATTCTTTTTGGCTCTGTGGATGGCAGTGTATTTACATGGACGTACCTGTGCTGGGTGTACTTGTGCTGGGTGTACCTGTGCTGGGTGTACCTGTGCTGGGTGTACCTGTGCTGGGTTCAGTATTAACTACGGGATTGAACCATTCACTACACAGACGTAATATGCAGAGGGCCACTTGAGTATATGAAGGTAGTGTGAGAGTTGGGGGTGGTGGTTGGTAGGGTTGTTGGGGTGATGGTAGAGGTAGTGGGGAGGGTGCCTGGTGTTAGCGAGCATCCTGGTATACTGCAATACAACCCTTCACCCCCACCCACCTACCCACATTCACGTCTGCCTTCATTCCTTTACTATTCCTGATATACCTCTCTCCCTCACCTTCACTTATTCCCAACCTCGTTCACTCCCCAATCCTCAGTCATCCCTATCCTTAGTCGCCCACATCCTTAGTCACCCACATCCTTAGTCACCGGATCCTCATTCACCCCATCCTAACTCACCCATCTTCGATCCCTCATTCTCACATCCCTACTCCACATTTCCTCTCGCACATTTATCTTGTTTGGTTATCAGTTATTATACTGTTATCTCCCCTTCCTTCCCCCCTCCTTCCCCATCCTCTCCCCCCCCTCCTTCCCCCTCCCTCCCCCCTCCTTCCCCCTCCTTCCCCCTCCCTCCCCCCTCCTTCCCATCCCTCCCCCTCCTTCCCCCCTCCCCCCCCTCCTCTCCCCCCTCCCTCCTTTAAATATAATAATCAAGAACTAAATATAAGTGAAGAAGTGGTGAGAGGAGGTGGGACTGATATGCCAGCACTGGTCTGGTACATCCTCTTGTGTACATTCACCCACTTGTTAAAAATGGTATTAAATACAAAGTTAAAGATTAAGACATATGTCTTAATCTTCATCTTTTGCTAAGACTAAATAGTCTGGGACTACGAATGTTGATACACTGTTCTCTTATAAGCAATCATTCGTACAACCATTCCTACACCTGCTTCAAGTCTTCTTCACTTTAACCATCATTGGTACATATTCGCTACATGTATAGTTTCCTCTGACATCTCATATACAGTATGTATGTAAATTAGAAACAGTAACTCTGCTAACACTCATCCTTGGGATACTCATTCTGAAGTCTCTCTACATACAATCTCTGCTGTAATACGTGCATTATTTAATCCGCTACAGCACTTGTCCTATCACCATTACTTGTTTGTTTGTACATTAATCTTTGATGGGAGGACTATCTTAAAATGCTTTCTTGCAGTCCAGGGACACGAGATCCGTCGATAGTACACGAGAATGTGATACTTTGATTTTTAATGGGATTTGTAAATGGTCCAAGTCGGACCCAAATGTCGTGGTGATCTCCTGTCTTGTATGTGCGAGTTATTTGTGTATTGTTCCAGTCACTGTATTGTGCCTTGTTTTGTTATTTATGGATTGAAGACTTGTGTGCAGTACGCCAGAGGATGTTGAACGCGGAGGTACACAGTATTGGTAAGCAAACTGTTGTTTGATCACTAAGCAAGTTATTATCTGACAGAACCCACATCAGAAGACACTCTCCTGTCTTCCACTCAACTGTTGTTTGATCACTAAGCAAGTTATTATCTGACAGAACCCACATCAGAAGCACTTTCCTGTCTTCCACTCAACTAACCACCTTCACCACACAGTAGTTCTGTCCCATTGCTTACTTGTCCGGCTTTTTCACCTCTTGTCATACTGATTGCCACTTGTGTCCACTGATTCATTCTATTTGCTCTCTTCTGTCATCTCCCTTTCTCATGTGAATATTCTTGAGTCTTTTTACAATCGTTACACTTGATCTTTCACAGCCGTCTTCCTTTATGTAGCTGTGAAGCAATCTCAGTTTTATTTTAGCTTTTGATTTCAGATACTTGTGGAGACCATCAACAGATCCTAACATAGTTCTCTCTTGCTCTCCTGTTCCTCCTCCTCCTCCTTTCCATTTCTTCCACTGTTTTGCTTCGCACTTTGACCAGCCGGCAGCTCTGGTAGTGTGTCTTTGCTATCAATTTTTCTACTACCTCTGCTAATTAAGGTCATCTCTCTGTTTTTTTCTTTTATTTGTGTTTTAGTGTTGTTTGCTCTGGACAAAGCCTCACAACTTGTTGTCAACACTTGTAATGGAAAGTGAGTCTCAACATATTGATGTGTATGAGTCTTAAATAGAGATCAGTTGTGGAATGAACTTAAACTGTCTCCATCAAGTTCTTGTAAGATCTTTATATAAAGGTACGATGTATGATCCTTGTGGATTTAGCGCTTAGTTATGATTATAATGTATATAAAGGGAGGATGAGCTACTGTTTGAGTTACCTTTGATATACCTTTGAAGAGTTTCGAGAGTTTGTCTACTCTCTGAGCCCGGCCATGGGCCAGGCTCGTCTGGTGCTTGCCTGGTCAATCAGGCTGTTGCTGCTGGAGGCCTGCTGCCCCACATATCCATCACAGCCTGGTTGATCTGGCACCTGGTGAAGATACTTCTCCAGTTTCCTCTTGAAGACTTCTACACTTGTTCCAGCCGTGTTTCTGATATCTTCTGGTAAGATGTTGAAAAATCTGGGACCCCGGATATTGATACAGTGTTCCCTTATTGTGCCCACCGCACCCCTGCTCCTCACTGAGTTTATTTTACACTTCCTCCCATATCTCTCACTCCAGTATGTTGTTATGGCAGTGTGCAGGTTTGGGACCAAGCCCTCCGAGTACCTTTCAGGTATATATTATCATGTACCTCTCTCTCCTCCGCTCCAACGAATAAAAGTTCAAAACTTACAGGCGTTCCCAGTAGTTTAGGTGTTTTACTGGCTCATTGTGAGCCGTAAACGATCTCTGTATATGTTCCAGCTCTGATATTTCTCCTGCCCTGAACGGGGCCGTCAACTCTGAGCAATATTCTAAGTGAGGGAGCACTAGCAATTTGAAGAGTGTCACCATTGGCATTATTTCCCTTGTTTTGATAGTTCTCAATACCCACCCAGTCATCTTCCTGGCTGTCGTGATCTTTGTCTTGTTATGGTCTTTAAAAGAAAGGTCCGATGACATAATTATTCCCAGGTCTTTTACGTGTTCCTTACGTTCTATTTGGTGACCCTCGCGAGTTTTGTATATAGTGCTCCTTTTGAGTTCTTCGTTCTTTCATACATGAAGGTCTCTTATACACTCTGTGACCAAGGTGATAGTCATTGATTTGCAGTTTCAAGGTCACCACCAGTTACGTCCTTACCTTAAACAATTCACTTTCATGTAGTCTAATTTCCTGTTACTTTCAGTCATCTCTCTCTCTTCTTCCAGATACTTATTTCTTAATACAACCTGATAACGGGGCCCAAGCTCTGACATATTCTACTTGTGAAGATGCAATTTGTGAGTTCACCATTCCCATGTTTTTCCTACATGTTTTGATCTTCTCATCCCCTACATCACCTTCCTCTGTCGTGTATTTGTCTTGTAGGTCCCAAGAAGTCCCGATGTTATTACCCAGGTTTTCTTTTACGTGTTCCTTTTGTTTTCTGACTCTGTGAGTTTTTTGTATTATTTGTCTTTTTATTCTTGTTCTTTCATCCATAAACATTTATCTCTTGCAAAGGGGGGTGATGTATTGTATTGCGTTGTTTCAATCACCAGTTACTGTTTCGCCAAACCATTAATGTTACTTTTGTAGTTATTTTCCTGTTAGTTTTCAGTTCTCTGTTTGTTTCTTGAGATTAAATTTATTCTTAAAAACATGTAAATTTATTTGCTCTCCATATGTATGACTTTGTCCCGTAAAAGGATTGGAATATTGTGTTCTGTCTCAGTGTCTTTTAAGTGTTCTTGGTCCTTCGATCATGCTTGTGAACATCTTTCATTTACTTAAGAGTTCAGGTTCCTCTTTGTTTAAATTCTCAGTGGGTCTGTTTTCAGTTTTTAATGGTTGAAGTCTTTTCACTCTCAGTGTTATAGTTTTGGGGGTTTTCTTGAGCTCTGTGTGTTTGTGTTTATTTCTGTTATTCTTGTAATTCACCCATTTATCTTTATGCTGGGAGGTTTCAGTGTTATCTATTCTGTGTCTTGAGATTTCAGTGGTTCTGTTATTCGGCGAAGTTTTCCAGTAATGTTCTGTTTTGTAGTTGGTTAAATTCCAGGGGGTTTGTTTAGTTTTTGGGGTTCTCAGTGGGTCTATGTTTTCTGTGAAGGATGTTCATGTTTCTGCCCGGGCTGGTGAAGAAGTTTAGTTTTTACTTTGACACCATATGAGTAATGGCATCCTTTGTCTGGTGAAGGAGTTCTCAGTGGGTTCTGTCTTCAGTGTCTGGTGAAGGAGTTCTCAGTGGGTTCTGTCTTCAGTGTCTGGTGAAGGAGTTCCCCAGTGGGTTCTGTCTTCAGTGTCTGGTGAAGGAGTTCTCAGTGGGTTCTGTCTTCAGTGTCTGGTGAAGGAGTTCTCAGTGGGTTCTGTCTTCAGTGTCTGGTGAAGGAGTTCTCAGTGGGTTCTGTCTTCAGTGTCTGGTGAAGGAGTTCTCAGTGGGTTCTCTCTTCAGTGTCTGGTGAAGGAGTTCTCAGTGGGTTCTGTCTTCAGTGTCTGGTGAATTATAAAAGGATGTTTTCTGAAGGTGGAACTAGAGGAACCTAGAAAGAAAATACAACTTCATAGAGAGAAGAGCTAGAAGAGTCATCCCCAGAAGAAATAAGACATAGGAACACTGATTAAAAATTGGTGGGCAAGACAGGATTAAACCAGAGAATGAATGTTGATAAAACAGCTGTTGTAACTACCAGTTCTTTTGCTATGTTGCCAGATGAATGTGATTCATTCATAGACACAAGGAGAGCTGCTAGTGAAGGTAAGAATGTTCTTGGTGTAGGCGATTCCTAGGTTAAGATTTGTGGACAGGGTTTTTATATTGAGGATAGAAAAATGAGGCAATGTTTTGTGTGGTGTGTTTGTGTGTTCCCGGGGCTGAGATGGAGTATATAATTAGCATATTAAGAAACATCATGACCAGTAATGGGAACATCCCTATTATCTGCCTCAGTGCTACAGGTCAGGATGTTTAAAGCCTAGGAGTGAGGACTTGCTTACCAAGTGTAGGGCAGTGATGTAGAATGATGGGCAGGATCCCTGTTATAAGTAGCATTCTGCCAGGGAGTGGAGTTGACAACAAGTGGTTGTCTAGCACGATTTTTATTAATTACTGACTAGACAAGTACTGCAAGGAAGTTACAATACTATTCATTGGCATCTGGGATATATTTTGTAGCAAGAATAACATATTGTAAGGGTGAAGTATATTTATCTAGGGCAGGGGTAGCAGTTTTAGCTACTTCACTCCATGGTCTCTTTAACTGGAAAAAGTTAGAAGTATGGGTGTGTGTAGGATAAGATGGACGTTGACAATAGTAGTTATCAAGAGAGTTAAGTAAATTCTGCAGATAATGATAATGCAACATTGAGAGGTTTAATTTTTTTTCCTGTTGACATAAATAACTGGGAGGTGGGATGGGGGTCGATATGTGTCCGAGAAAAATGAATTTTCCATGTAAACGTTTATAGGCTGGACATGAAATATCTGTTTCAGGCGGGTTATACCGACCCTCAGATTTTGGGGCAATTTGCCCCAACGTTCTGGTAATTGTAAATTTTTAATTGTTAGCCAAACTTACTGGAATTCCTTGTAAATTGGAGTTCAGAGTAGCTGCTGTAAATTTGGTGAGGGTGTATGAGGGTTTGATTAAATTGGAGGGTGATTGCCTTTAATTGTCAGCTATAAACTTATGGAGCAGGAGGGGACTAATCAGTATCTGTAAATATTTTGACAAGACAGGGATGGGAGTGGGTGGGTCAAAAAGGTATTAAACTAACTAAACTAGAGGAAAGTGACAGTTTTGGGGAATTTGTATGGTTTGTTAAATTTCAGCCAACTGACGGGAATTTTATATGCAGGTTTGGTTGACTGGAGCTGCTTGGTTCTGGTTTTGGGCCAGGTCATAGCAGTTTGGACACTGGTGAAGGAGGTTTTGGATTAAGTGCTCTCCATCAAAGGTTGCTTATACCCACGCAGAGTAACACAATGCCATAATTAGTATCCTTATAGAGAGACTAGTGAAGAGCTTGGCAAATTTGGATGAGAGAGAGAAAGCAAGAGTAGCGACGAGATGTTTGTGTTGTGTGTTGTTGTTAATGATCAGTCACAGCCCCTTTCATAGTTCATTTCAGCACTTATTTATAAACTTTCTTTTAGCAGTGCGTTTTGGCTTTTTGGTCCCATAGTTACAAAATGTCAGTTTTGGCCCTTCAATTGCCTTCCATCTAACTGTTGCACGTGAAAAACCCCCCCTCATGAAATCACAGTGAGGCCTTAATTTTCTATTCCTTAATTTCTCCGTAGCCCTTTACAACCTTACAGTTAGTTAGAGCAGTGTCCTTGGGCCCCCTTGTGTTAGTTGTTAGAGCTTGATTTTTGGAAGCTCCCCTGACATTATTTAAAGCTGTATTCCTTTTGGGAAGTTGCTAAGTATTTGTTAGAGCTGTTCTTTTGCTGAGTTGTTGATGTGTTAGCTCCTCATCTTTTGGGGTATTGTTTCAAGTGGGGTTAACTTCTTACCCCTTTTCGTAATTTATGCTGAAGTGTTGTTTAGAGCTGTGATCTTTTGGGAGTTGTTGAAGTGTGTTAGAGCTGTGATCTTTTGGGAGTTGCTGAAGTGTGTTAGAGCTGTGATCTTTTGGGAGTTGTTGAAGTGTGTTCTCGGTGTGCTTCACACTCTTCAAGGATTACTTTTATTTTTTGTCTTTCTGGAGGCTGTTTTTAGGTACATTACTTGTTGGTAAGTTGTTCTTGTTAACCAGTTTGTTGGTAATGTCATCCACCAGCGCCTTGTCTTGTTCAGATCCCGGAGTTATGTAACGCTGTCTCTCACCTTTCCTGTACTGACACCTTTATATCTTAATATTTATCGAGGTTAAACTCCAACAACCACCTAATGTATCATTCCTGAGATGTCCAAGTCTGGATTTGCTTCTTATCCTCTTGTAGTAGCCTCTGCAAGAGCTTTACAAGTTTTTGTGAAGGAAGACTTTCAACAGTCTTTGGTAGATCGTTGACAGTATCATGACTTACATTGTTCCTTCGGGGTTAAACTTGTTACTTGGGACCATTGTATATATTTATCTTTCTCTGTGACTGATATCTCTTGGTTACTTCCTGAACATCTGAAGCTTCAGTCTTCTCCCACGCTCACACTGCTGGTATCTTCACTTTGTTTATAAGTCATTTGTTTATATTTAATATTGTTTGAGAGTTTAAAAAGGCACAACCAGCTTGCTGCTGCTGCTGCTCCCCATTCATCCATAATATCCTTTATCTTGTAACAAAAGTTCAACAATGTGTTCGATATAGAATGTCTTGTGTGTACCTGTACTGGTAATTTCTGATAAACTCGTCTCCAGGTGCTCTGTTAATCTCTTGTATCAGTTTGCTGGGTAAATATGTCAGGGATAGTCAGGTGTAGCGTCGTACTTCCTCTCTCACCTCTTCTCAAGAGTCTTCCAGCACACTGCTACTTCTCTTCCACTTCCACACTATAACCATGCTTCTCACTTCAGTACTCGCTGTAGTAGGTTACCAGGGCGCATAACCTTTCCTGTGGCAAGCACTGGCACTAGACTTAATTTTCTCTCTCTCTTTCTCTTCTCTCTCTCTCCTCCTCCTCCTTCTCTTCTCTCTCTCCTCTCTCTCTCTCTCTCTCTCTCTCTCTCTCCCCTCTCTCTCTCTCTTCTCTCTCTCTCTCCTCTCCCTCCTCCCCCCCTCCCTCCCTCCCCCCCCTCCCCCCCCGGTCTACCCGCTATATACTGCTGTATCTTGCTCCCCAATTTTTTTTCCCGTCTATCAAAATCCTCCATCCTTGTTGCCAGTCTTATCTTTTGTTTCCACTGTGTTGATGTCTTGCATAGTAAGGTTGCTGCAGTGTTGATGTCTTGCATAGTAAGGTTGCTGCACTGTTGATGTCTTGCATAGTAAGGTAGCTGCAGTGTTGATGTCTTGCATAGTAAGGTTGCTGCACTATTGATGTATTGCATAGTAAGGTAGCTGCAGTGTTGATGTATTGCATAGTAAGGTAGCTGCAGTGTTGATGTCTTGCATAGTAACGGTTGTCTGCAAAGGGGCAGTGTTGATGTCTTGCATAGTAAGGTAGCTGCAGTGTTGATGTCTTGCGTAGTAAGGTAGCTGCAGTGTTGATGTCTTGCATAGTAAGGTAGCTGCAGTGTTGATGTCTTGCATTGTAAGGTAGCTGCAGTGTTGATGCCTTGCATAGTAAGGTAGCTGCAGTGTTGATTGTCTTGCATAGTAAGGTGCTGCACTGTTGATGTCTTGCATAGTAAGGTTGCTGCAGTGTTGATGTCTTGCATTGTAAGGTTGCTGCAGTGTTGATGTCTTGCATAGTAAGGTTGCTGCACTGTTGATGTCTTGCATTGTAAGGTTGCTGCAGTGTTGATGTCTTGCATAGTAAGGTAGCTGCAGTGTTGATGTCTTGCATAGTAAGGTTGCTGCAGTGTTGATGTCTTGCATTGTAAGGTTGCTGCAGTGTTGATGTCTTGCATAGTAAGGTAGCTGCAGTGTTGATGTCTTGCATAGTAAGGTAGCTGCACTGTTGATGTCTTGCATAGTAAGGTTGCATGCACTGTTGATGTCTTGCATTGTAAGGTTGCTGCACTGTTGATGTCTTGCATTGTAAGGTTGCAACACTGTTGATGTCTTGCATAGCAAGGTAGCAGCACTGTTGATGTCTTGCATAGTAAGGTAGCAGCACTGTTGATGTCTTGCATAGTAAGGTAGCTGCAGTGTTGATGTCTTGCATAGTAAGGTAGCAGCACTGTTGATGTCTTGCATAGTAAGGTTGCTGCACTGTTGATGTCTTGCATTGTAAGGTTGCACAGCGTTGGTCTTGCATAGCAAGGTAGCTCTGTTGATGTCTTGCATAGTAAGGTAGCTGCACTGTTGATGTCTTGCATAGTAAAAGGGTTTCAAACACTGTTGATGTCTTGCATAGTAAGGTAGCAACACTGTTGATGTCTTGCATTGTAAGGTTGCAACACTGTTGATGTCTTGCATAGTAAGGTAGCAACAATGTTGATGTCTTGCATAGTAAGGTTGCAACACTGTTGATGTCTTGCATAGTAAGGTTGCTGCAGTGTTGATGTCTTGCATAGTAAGGTTGCTGCAGTGTTGATGTCTTGCATAGTAAGGTTGCTGCACTGTTGATGTCTTGCATTGTAAGGTTGCAACACTGTTGATGTCTTGCATAGTAAGGTAGCAACAATGTTGATGTCTTGCATAGTAAGGTTGCAACACTGTTGATGTCTTGCATAGTAAGGTTGCTGCAGTGTTGATGTCTTGCATAGTAAGGTTGCAACACTGTTGATGTCTTGCATAGTAAGGTGCTGCAGTGTTGATGGTCTTGCATAGTAAGGTAGCTGCAGTGTTGATGTCTTGCATAGTAAGGTAGCTGCAGTGTTGATGTCTTGCATAGTAAGGTAGCTGCAGTGTTGATGTCTTGCATAGTAAGGTAGCTGCAGTGTTGATGTCTTGCATAGTAAGGTTTGCTGCAGTGTTGATGTCTTGCATAGTAAGGTTAGCTGCAGTGTTGATGTCTTGCATAGTAAGGTAGCTGCAGTGTTGATGTCTTGCATAGTAAGGTTGCTGCAGTGTTGATGTCTTGCATAGTAAGGTTGCTGCACTGTTGATGTCTTGCATAGTAAGGTAGCTGCAGTGTTGATGTCTTGCATAGTAAGGTAGCTGCACTGTTGATGTCTTATTATTTTATGTTGAGCTTCAAGTCAGGTAGCCAGTTATGTATTGCATTAAGGTTGCTGAGTAGTTGTTACTTACATATGTAAGTTTGCTCGCACTGTTGTGTTTGTCGGGGAACTTCTCCGGCGTTTGACCGCTTATTGCTCGTTGAGTTTGTGAAGGCCTGTGTTTCCTTTGCATACCAAGTGACTGCACCCCTGATGATCTGCATAGTAAAGTTGCGCCCCGTTTACTTGCATAGCAAGCAGCACATTCATCTTGCATAGTAAGGTTGCCTGTGGTAAGCTTGCTTTACAGGTTGGCACTGTTGATTCCGGCGGGTTGACTGCATTTCGAACGTTTGCATTAAGGTTGCCTGCACGTAGTCGTCATAGTAGGTAAAACCTGGTTGATGCACTGGACTGATTTTCGCATGCTGAGGGACAGGATAAAGGCATATTAAATAATCAGAAGTCCTCGAGAGTGATTTTACTTGGCTTATTTCTGGAGTTACCTCCAGGGTTGTCCCCGGAAATCTTAACTTCTCCGGCGTTGACCCTTTTGCCCGGAGGTTTGAGAAGCTTGTGTTTACCTTACACACCACCCACCACCACCCACACCACTACCACTACCACTACACCACCACCACCACCACCACCACCACCACCACACACCACCACTACACTACCCGGTGGCCTGGTGGCTAAAGCTCCCGCTTTACACACGGAGGGCCCGGGTTCGATTCCCGGCGGGTGGAAACATTTCGACACGTTTCCTTACACCTGTTGTCCTGTTCACCTAGCAGCAAATAGGTACCTGGGTGTTAGTGGACTGGTGTGGGTCGCATCCTGGGGGACAAGATTAAGGACCACAATGGAAATAAGTCAGACAGTCCTCGATGATGCACTGACTTTCTTGGGTTATCCTGGGTGGCTAACCCTTCGGGGTTAAAAATCCGAACGAAATCTTATCTATCTTATCTTCTCCGGCGTTGACCCTTTTGCCCGGAGGTTTGAGAAGCCTGTGTTTACCTTACACACCACCACCACCACTACCACCACCACCAACATCACCACCACCACTACCACCACCATCACCACCACCACCACCGCTACCTTGTGGTGTGTGACCAGCGCAGCCATTCTTACCATCACTACATTTGTTTAAACCTGTGTGTGCCCTAAGATGTGCTATATCGAACTATTTTATGAGTGAATGAGAGAGAGAGAGAGAGAGAGAGAGAGAGAGAGAGAGAGAAGAAGCAAGTAAGCTCTCACACGAGAGTTAATATAACATAGTTCACGCTGGGGGGCTCCCGGCTGACTCATTCACTTAAATTCCGTCGTCTTAGGGAGGTCACCACCAGGGTTCAGGGTCATCACACAGACCTACAACTTGTACAACCTCCTCGCTGGAGTGCCATATCCACCCACCAGTGCCATAGTCCATGATTATCCCTGTGTGTGTGTGGGGGGGTACTGAGACAGGTGTTAGAGTGAAGGTTGTGGTATGTTGCAGGTCACCGTCTGGAATACTGAGTCTAAAGAGTGCAAAGGCTGGGCGTGGCACACGCACCTCTGGCCCACCTCCATTAGGTGTCAGGCGTACACTACCAACGTAGTGACAGTATACATACCTTTATTAGTACAAGTACAAGGTATACAGACCTAGCTGACATGAATGACATACTACTATATTGAAAGTCCCTTGTTATGTAAAACATTTCTGGGAAATTAGGTAAATTTTCTCTCAGGATGCGACCCACACCAGTCGACAAACACTCAGGTACCTATTTTACTGATAGGTGAACATGGACAGCAGGTGTCTTAAGGAAACACGTCCTAATGTTTCCAGCCGTACCAGGTGAGGTGTGACAGGTGAACCTCGGGTAACGCCCGTAACAACAGGTGACGGTGGTAACTCTAGTAGGTAACAGTCTAGTGCTGCTGCTAGAGTAAGGTAGCCGCTTCTTTCAAACTCTCTCCAATAAAAAGTAATCTAGGAAATTCATAATACGTTGTGTGTGCGGTCATGCTTTAACACGTTTTAAGACGAGGTTCATGTTTACGTAGCAAGAGGTCACTGTGTTCTACTGTACCTCCACTCATAAAAGTCACCCAGTATATCACAGTTGTGTTGTAGAGGTCAGAGCTTCACTCACACCTCTACAACACAATTGTCCTCAAAAATTTAAGTTATATTATGAATTAAAGAAAGATCCTGGTGCCCCGTGGTTCCTGAGTGAGTGAGAGCACGGGCAGTGAGACACTTGGTGCTCACGCACGGGGTGAGAGTGACGCAGTTTACCTGCAGTGGCTACCCTTCAGGCGCGCCTCCCTGTAAGCAGGTCACGGCCTCCACTCCGGCACCTCCACCACCAGCAACACTAGCAGTGGTAGCAATAACACCAGCAGGAACAGCAACACCAACAGCAGCAGCAGTACTAGTAGCAACACTAGTAATAGCAGCTCACTGACAGTGATAAGGAAATGTGTAGAATTTTTAACACATACTTCCTCTCAGTTTTTACACAGGAGGATACCAGCGATATTCCAGTAATGATAAATTATGTAGAACAGGACGATAATAAACTGTGCACTATTAGGGTCACAAGTGACATGGTCCTTAGGCAAATAGATAAATTAAAACCTAACAAATCCCCAGGCCCTGATGAACTGTATGCAAGGGTTCTAAAGGAATGTAAAGAGGAGCTTAGCACACCTTTGGCTAATCTTTTCAACATATCACTACAAACTGGCATGGTGCCAGATAAGTGGAAAATGGCAAATGTGATACCTATTTTCAAAACAGGTGACAGGTCCTTAGCTTCGAACTATAGACCAATAAGCCTAACCTCCATAGTGGGAAAATTTATGGAATCAATAATTGCCGAGGCAGTTCGTAGCCATCTTGAAAAGCATAAATTAATCAACGAATCTCAGCATGGTTTTACAAAGGGGCGTTCCTGCCTTACGAATTTATTAAATTTTTTCACTAAGGTATTTGAGGAGGTAGATCATGGTAATGAATATGATATTGTGTATATGGACTTCAGTAAGGCTTTTGACAGGTCCCACATCAGAGACTATTGAGGAAAATTAAAGCACATGGAATAGGAGGAGAAATTTTTTCCTGGATAGAGGCATGGTTGACAAATAGGCAGCAGAGAGTTTGCATAAATGGGGAGAAAATCAGAGTGGGGAAGCGTCACGAGCGGTGTTCCACAGGGGTCAGTGTTGGGCCCCCTGCTGTTCACAATCTACATAAACGACATAGATGAGGGCATAAAGAGCGACATCGGCAAGTTTGCCGATGACACCAAAATAGGCCGTCGAATTTCATTCTGACGAGGACATTCGAGCACTCCAGGAAGATTTGAATAGACTGATGCAGTGGTCGGAGAAGTGGCAGATGCAGTTTAATATAGACAAATACAAAGTTCTAAATGTTGGACAGGACAATAACCATGCCACATATAAACTAAATAATGTAGATCTTAATATTACGGATTGCGAAAAAGATTTAGGAGTTCTGGTTAGCAGTAATCTGAAACCAAGACAACAGTGCATAAGTGTTCGCAATAAAGCTAATAGAATCCTTGGCTTCATATCAAGAAGCATAAATAATAGGAGTCCTCAGGTTGTTCTTCAACTCTATACATCCTTGGTTAGGCCTCATTTAGATTATGCTGCACATTTTGGTCACCGTATTACAGAATGGATATAAATTCTCTGGAAAATGTACAAAGGAGGATGACAAAGATGATCCCATGTATCAGAAACCTTCCCTATGAGGATAGACTAAGGGCCCTGAAACTGCACTCTCTAGAAAGACGTAGAATTAGGGGGGATATGATTGAGGTGTATAAATGGAAGACAGGAATAAATAAAGGGGATGTAAATAGTGTGCTGAAAATATCTAGCCTAGACAGGACTCGCAGCAATGGTTTTAAGTTGGAAAAATTCAGATTCAGGAAGGATATAGGAAAGTACTGGTTTGGTAATAGAGTTGTGGATGAGTGGAACAAACTCCCAAGTACCGTTATAGAGGCCAGAACGTTGTGTAGCTTTAAAAATAGGTTGGATAAATACATGAGTAGATGTGGGTGGGTGTGAGTTAGACCTGATAGCTTGTGCTAACAGGTCGGTTGCCGTGTTCCTCCCTTAAGTCAGTGTGACCTGACCTGACTAGGTTGGGTGCATTGGCTTAAGCCGGTAGGAGACTTGGACCTGCCTCGCATGGGCCAGTAGGCCTTCTGCAGTGTTCCTTCGTTCTTATGTTCTTATGTTCTTAGTAGTGGTAGTAGCAACAACGACAGTAGCAACAGTAGTAGTAACAGCAGCAACAACATCTGCAACAGCAGTTACTACTAGTAGCAACACTAGTAATAGCAGCAGCAGCAGCAGTAGTAGCAACAACAACAGCAGTAGCAACAGCAGCAGTAGTAGCAACAACAACAACATCACCATCACCAGCAACAATAGTAGCAACAACAACAACATCACCATCACCAGCAACAATAGTAGCAACAACAACAGCAGTAGCAACAGCAGCAGTAGTAGCAACAACAACAGCAGTAGCAACAGCAGCAGTAGTAGCAAACAACAACAACATCACCATCACCGCAACAATAGTAGCAACAACAACATCCCCCACACCATCAAACAATAGTAGCAACAACAACAATATCACCATCACCAGCAACAATAGTAGCAACAACAACATCACCATCACCAGCAACAATAGTAGCAACAACAACATCACCATCACCAGCAACAATAGTAGCAACAACAACAATATCACCATCACCAGCAACAATAGTAGCAACAAAAAACATCACCATACCAGCAACAATAGTAGCAACAACAACATCACCATCACCAGCAAAAAATAGTAGCAACAACAACATCACCATCACCAGCAACAATAGTAGCCAACAACAACAATATCACCATCACCCGCAACAATAGTAGCAACAACAAAATCACCATCACCAGCAACAATAGTAGCAACAACAAAAATCACCATCACCAGCAAAAATAGTAGCAACAACAACAATATCACCATCAAACCCGCAACAATAGTAGGCAACAAACAACATCACCATCACCAGCACAATTTAGTAAACAACAACAACATCACCATCACCAGCAACAATAGTAGCAACAACAACATCACCATCACCAGCAACAATAGTAGCAACAACAACAAACACCATCACAGCAACAATAGTAGCAACAACAACAATATCACCATCACCAGCAACAATAGTTAGCAACAACAACATCACCATCACCAGCAACAATAGTAGCAACAACAACATCACCATCACCAGCAACAATAGTAGCAACAACAACAATATCACCATCACCAGCAACAATAGTAGCAACAACAACATCACCATCACCAGCAACAATAGTAGCAACAACAGCAGCAGCAGCAGTAGTAGCAACAACAACAATATCACCATCACCAGCAACAATAGTAGCAACAACAACAACAGCAGCAGTAGTAACAACAACAACAATATCACCATCACCAGCAACAATAGTAGCAACAACAACAACAGCAGCAGTAGTAGCAACAACAACAAACAATATCACCATCCCCCAGCAACAATATAGCAACAACAACAATATCACCATCACCAGCAACAAAAGTAGCAACAACAAAAAATGTCACCATCACCAAGCAACAATAGTAGCAACAACAACATCACCATCACCAGCAACAATAGTACAACAACAACATCACCATCACCAGCAACAATAGTAGCAACAACAACAATATCACCATCACCAGCAACAATAGTAGCAACAACAACAATATCACCCTCACCAGCAACAATGTAGCAACAACAAACATCACCATCACCAGCAACAATAGTAGCAACAACAACAATATCACCATCACCAGCAACAATAGTAGCAACAACAACAATATCACCATCACCAGCAACAATAGTAGCAACAACAACATCACCATCACCACAACAATAGTGCAACCAACAACAATATCACCATCACCAGCAAAAAATAGTAGCAACAACAACTCACCATCACCAAACAATAGTAGCAACAACAAACAACATCACCATACCAGCAACAATAGTAGCAACAACAACAATATCACCATCACCAGCAACAATAGTAGCAACAAAAAACAACAGCAGCATATAACAACAACAACATATCACCATCACCAGCAACAATAGTAGCAACAACAACAACAGCAGCAGTAGTAGCAACAACAACAATATCACCATCACCAGCAACAATAGTAGCAACAACAACAACAGCAGCAGTAGTAGCAACAACAACAATATCACCATCACCAGCAACAATAGTTTGCAAAAAACAACATCACCATCACCAGCAACAATATAGCAACACAACATCACCATCACCAGCAACAATAGTAGCAACAACAACAATATCACCATCACCAGCAACAATAGTAGCAACAACAACAATATCACCATCACCAGCAACAATAGTAGCAACAACAACAACAGCAGCAGTAGTAGCAACAACAACAATATCACCATCACCAGCAACAATAGTAGCAACAACAACAATATCACCATCACCAGCAACAATAGTAGCAACAACAACAACAGCAGCAGTAGTAGCAACAACAACAATATCACCATCACCAGCAACAATAGTAGCAACAACAACAATATCACCATCACCAGCAACAATAGTAGCAACAACAACAACAGCACAGTAAATAGCAACAACAACAATAAACACCATCACCAGCAACAATAGTAGCAACAACAGCAGCAGCAGCGTATAACAACAACAAAAACATCACCACACCAGCAACAATAGTAGCAACAACAACATCACCATCACCAGCAACAATGTAGCAAACAACAGCAGCACAGCAGTAGTAGCAACAACAACATCACCTCACCAGCAACAATAGTAGCAACAACAACATCACCATCACCACAACAATAGTAGCAACAAACAACATCACCATCACCAGAACAATAGTAACAACAACAACAACATCACCATCACCAGCAAAAAATAGTAGCAACAACAAAAATCACCATCCCCCAGCAACAATAGTAGCACAACAACATCACCATCACCAGCAACAATAGTAGCAACAACAACAATATCACCATCACCAGCAACAATAGTAGCAACAACAACATCACCATCACCAGCAACAATAGTAGCAACAACAACATCACCATCACCAGCAACAATAGTAGCAACAACAACAATATCACCATCACCAGCAACAATAGTAGCAACAACAGCAGCAGCAGCAGTAGTAGCAACAACAACAACATCACCATCACCAGCAACAATAGTAGCAACAACAGCAGCAGCAGCAGTAGTAGTCCCAACAACAACAACATCACCATCACCAGCAACATAGTAGCAACAACAACAACATCACCATCACCAGCAACAATAGTAGCAACAACAACAATGTCACCATCACCAGCAACAATAGTAGCAACAACAACAATGTCACCAAACACCAGCAACAATAGTAGCAACAACAACAATATCACCATCACCAGCAACAATAGTAGCAACAACAACAATGTCACCATCACCAGCAACAATAGTAGCAACAACAACATCACCATCACCAGCAACAATAGTAGCAACAACAACATCACCATCACCAGCAACAATAGTAGCAACAACAACAACATCACCATCACAGCAAAAATAGTAGCAACAACAACAATATTCACCATCACCAGCAACAATAGTAGCAACAACAGCAGCAGCAGCAGTAGTAGCAACAACAACAACATCACCATCACCAGCAACAATAGTAGCAACAACAACAATATCACCATCACCAGCAACAATAGTAGCAACAACAGCAGTAGTAGCAACAACAACAATGTCACCATCACCAGCAACAATAGTAGCAACAACATCACCATCACCAGCAGCAGTAGCAACAACAACAACATCACCATCACCAGCAGCAGTAGCAACAACAACAACATCACCATCACCAGCAACAATAGTAGCAACAACAACAGCAACAGTACAACAGGAGCAACATCAACATAGAAAGGAGGAAGTGATGTTGACAAAGAAGAAGAGGGTAGAGATGATGTAAAGAATGGATAATGAAAGACATGGGTGTTGAATACTGGAACTGGAAGAGTAGACTAGAGAGGTTGTGGTAGTGAGGCGGGAAATTCTCTCGTGTGTATATGAGGGCGGAGAAAGCTGGATGTTGCCCCCCCCCCCCCGCTCTCTCTCCTTACCTGGCAACCCTCAGCATCTGTCTACCTGTCCTCTTCCCCACCTGTCTGTCGTACATTTCCGTCACCTTGTATGCGTCTGTACTTATACTCCGCGTGTAGCGGGGGTGGGGGGGACTGGTGGGTGGGGGGGGGGACTGGTGGGGGGGGGGTGACCGTGAAAGTGCAGCTATTGAGATGTAACTTGTGTTGATGGTGTCAGGGGTCACACAGTACCATGGTGTGTGTGTCAGGGGTCACACAGTACCATGGTGTGTGTGTCAGGGGTCACACAGTACCATGGTGTGTGTCAGGGGTCACACAGTACCATGGTGTGTGTGTCAGGGGTCACACAGTACCATGGTGTGTGTGTCAGGGGTCACACAGTACCATGGTGTGTGTGTCAGGGGTCACACAGTACCATGGTGTGTGTGTCAGGGGTCACACAGTACCATGGTGTGTGTCAGGGGTCACACAGTACCATGGTGTGTGTGTCAGGGGTCACACAGTACCATGGTGTGTGTGTCAGGGGTCACACAGTACCATGGTGTGTGTGTCAGGGGTCACACAGTACCATGGTGTGTGTCAGGGGTCACACAGTACCATGGTGTGTGTGTCAGGGGTCACACAGTAATACCATGGTGTGTGTGTCAGGGGTCACACAGTAGTACCATGGTGTGTGTGTCAGGGGTCACACAGTAGTACCATGGTGTGTGTCAGGGGTCACAGTAGTACCATGGTGTGTGTGTCAGGGGTCACACAGTAGTACCATGGTGTGTGTCAGGGGTCACACAGTAGTACCATGGTGTGTGTGTCAGAGCAGGGTCACACAGTAGTACCATGGTGTGTGTGTCAGAGCAGGGTCACACAGTAGTACCATGGTGTGTGTGTCAGAGCAGGGTCACACAGTAGTACCATGGTGTGTGTGTCAGAGCAGGGTCACACAGTAGTACCATGGTGTGTGTGTCAGAGCAGGGTCACACAGTAGTACCATGGTGTGTGTGTCAGAGCAGGGTCACACAGTAGTACCATGGTGTGTGTGTCAGAGCAGGGTCACACAGTAGTACCATGGTGTGTGTGTCAGAGCAGGGTCACACAGTAGTACCATGGTGTGTCAGAGCAGGGTCACACAGTAGTACCATGGTGTGTGTGTCAGAGCAGGGTCACACAGTAGTACCATGGTGTGTGTGTCAGTAGGGTCACACAGTAGTACCATGGTGTGTGTGTCAGAGCAGGGTCACACAGTAGTACCATGGTGTGTGTGTGTCAGAGCAGGGTCACACAGTAGTACCATGGTGTGTGTGTGTCAGAGCAGGGTCACACAGTAGTACCATGGTGTGTGTGTGTCAGAGAAGGGTCACACAGTAGTAACATGGTGTGTCAGAGCAGGGTCACACAGTAGTACCGTGGTGTGTGTCAGAGCAGGGTCACACAGTACCATGGTGTGTGTTAGAGCAGGGTCACACAATAGTACCATGGTGTGTGTGTCAGAGCAGTGTCACACAGTGCCATGGTGTGTGTGTGTGTCAGAGCAGGGTCACACAGTACCATGGTGCGTGTGTGTCAGAGCAGGGTCACACAGTACCATGGTGTGTGTGTGTCAGAGCAGGGTCACACAGTACCATGGTGTGTGTGCCACAGCAGTGTCACACAGTAGTACCATGGTGTGTGTGTCAGAGCAGTGTCACACAGTAGTACCATGGTGTGTGTGTCAGAGAAGTGTCACACAGTAGTACCATGGTGTGTGTGTGTCAGAGCAGGGTCACACAGTACCATGGTGTGTGTCAGAGCAGTCACACAGTAGTACCATGGTGTGTTTGTCAGAGTAGTGTCACACAGTAGTACCATGGTGTGTGTGTCAGAGCAGTGTCACACAGTACCATGCTGTGTGTGTCAGAGCAGGGTCACACAGCATCATGGTGTGTGTCAGAGCAGGGTCACACAGTACCATGGTGTGTGTGTCAGCAGTGTCACACAGTACCATGGTGTGTGTGTCAGAGCAGGGTCACACAATAGTACCATGCTGTGTGTGTCAGAGCAGTGTCACACAGTACCATGCTGTGTGTCAGAGCAGTGTCACAGTACCATGGTGTGTGTGTCAGAGCAGTGTCACACAGTACCATGGTGTGTGTCAGAGCAGGGACACACAGTACCATGCTGTGTGTCAGAGCAGGGTCACACAGTACCATGCTGTGTATGTCAGAGCAGGGTCACACAATAGTACCATGCTGTGTGTGTCAGAGCAGGGTCACACAGAACCATGGTGTGTGTGTCAGAGCAGGGTCACACAATAGTACCATGCTGTGTGTGTCAGAGCAGGGTCACACAGTACCATGGTGTGTGTGTCAGAGCAGGGTCACACAGTACCATGCTGTGTTTGTCAGAGCAGGGTCACACAGTACCATGGTGTGTGTGTCAGAGCAGGGTCACACAGTACCATGGTGTGTGTCAGAACAGGATCACACAGTACCATGGTGTGTGTGTCAGAGCAGGGTCACACAGTACCATGGTGTGTCAGAGCAGGGTCACACAGTAGTACCATGGTGTGTGTCAGAGCAGGGTCACAGTACCATGGTGTGTCAGAGCAGGGTCACACAATAGTACCATGCTGTGTGTCAGAGCAGGGTCACACAGTACCATGGTGTGTGTCAGGGCAGTGTCACACAGTAGTACCATGGTGTGTGTGTCAGAGCAGGGTCACACAGTACCATGGTGTGTGTCAGAGCAGGGTCACACAGTACCATGGTGTGTGTCAGCAGGGTCACACAGTACCATGGTGTGTGTGTCAGAGCAGGGTCACACAGTACCATGGTGTGTGTCAGAGCAGGATCACACAGTACCATGGTGTGTGTGTCAGAGCAGGGTCACACAGTACCATGGTGTCAGAGCAGGGTCACACAGTACCATGGTGTGTGTCAGAGCAGGGTCACACAGTACCATGGTGTGTGTGTTAGAGCAGGGTCACACAATACCATAGTGTGTGTCAGCAGGGTCACACAGTACCATGGTGTGTCAGAGCAGGGTCACACGGTACCATGGTGTGTGTGTCAGAGCAGGGTCACACAGTACCATGGTGTGTGTGTCAGAGCAGGGTCACACAGTACCATGGTGTGTGTCAGAGCAGGGTCACACAGTACCTTAGTGTGTGTCAGAGCAGGGTCACACAGTACCATGGTGTGTGTGTCAGAGCAGGGTCACACAGTAGTACCATGGTGTGTGTCAGAGCAGGGTCACGCAGTACCATGGTGTGTGTGTCAGAGCAGGGTCACACAGTACCATGGTGTGTGTGTCAGAGCAGGGTCACACAGTACCATGGTGTGTCAGAGCAGGGTCACACAATAGTACCATGCTGTGTGTCAGAGCAGGGTCACACAGTACCATGGTGTGTCTCAGAGCAGTGTCACACAGTACCATGGTGTGTGTGTCAGAGCAGGGTCACACAGTACCATGGTGTGTGTCAGAGCAGGGTCACACAATAGTACCATGCTGTGTGTGTCAGAGCAGGGTCACACAGTACCATGGTGTGTGTGTCAGAGCAGGGTCACACAGTACCATGCTGTGTGTGTCAGAGCAGGGTCACACAGTACCATGGTGTGTGTGTCAGAGCAGGGTCACACAGTACCATGGTGTGTGTGTCAGAGCAGGGTCACACAGTACCATGGTGTGTGTCAGAACAGGATCACACAGTACCATGGTGTGTCAGAGCAGGGTCACACAGTACCATGGTGTGTCAGAGCAGGGTCACACAGTACCATGATGTGTCAGAGCAGGGTCACACAGTACCATGGTGTGTGTGTCAGAGCAGGGTCACACAGTAGTACCATGGTGTGTGTCAGAGCAGGGTCATACAGTACCATGGTGTGTCAGAGCAGGGTCACACAATAGTACCATGCTGTGTGTCAGAGCAGGGTCACACAGTACCATGGTGTGTGTCAGGGCAGTGTCACACAGTAGTACCATGGTGTGTGTGTCAGAGCAGAGTCACACAGTACCATGGTGTGTCAGAGCAGGGTCACACAGTACCATGGTGTGTGTCAGCAGGGTCACACAGTACCATGGTGTGTGTGTCAGAGCAGGGTCACACAGTACCATGGTGTGTGTCAGAGCAGGATCATACAGTACCATGGTGTGTGTGTCAGAGCAGGGTCACACAGTACCATGGTGTGTGTCAGAGCAGGGTCACACAGTACCATGGTGTCAGAGCAGGGTCACACAGTACCATGGTGTGTGTGTGTTAGAGCAGGGTCACAGAGTACCATAGTGTGTGTCAGCAGGGTCACACAGTACCATGGTGTGTCAGAGCAGGGTCACACGGTACCATGGTGTGTGTCAGAGCAGGGTCACACAGTACCATGGTATGTGTGTCAGAGCAGGGTCACACAGTACCATGGTGTGTGTCAGAGCAGGGTCACACAGTACCTTAGTGTGTGTGTCAGAGCAGGGTCACACAGTACCATGGTGTGTGTGTCAGAGCAGGGTCACACAGTAGTACCATGGTGTGTGTCAGAGCAGGGTCACACAGTACCATGGTGTGTGTGTCAGAGCAGGGTCACACAGTACCATGGTGTGTGTGTCAGAGCAGGGTCACACAGTACCATGGTGTGTCAGAGCAGGGTCACACAATAGTACCATGCTGTGTGTCAGAGCAGGGTCACACAGTACCATGGTGTGTGTCAGAGCAGTGTCACACAGTACCATGGTGTGTGTGTCATAGCAGGGTCACACAGTACCATGGTGTGTGTCAGAGCAGGGTCACACAGTACCATGGTGTGTGTGTCAGAGCAGGGTCACACAGTACCATGGTGTGTGTCAGAGCAGGATCACACAGTACCATGGTGTGTGTGTCAGAGCAGGGTCACACAGTACCATGGTGTGTGTGTCAGAGCAGGGTCACACAGTACCATGGTGTGTGTGTCAGAGCAGGGTCACACAGTACCATGGTGTGTGTCAGAGCAGGGTCACACAGTACCATGGTGTGTGTGTCAGAGCAGGGTCACACAGTACCATGGTGTGTGTCAGAGCAGGATCTCACAGTACCATGGTGTGTGTGTCAGAGCAGGGTCACACAGTACCATGGTGTGTCAGAGCAGGGTCACACAGTACCATGGTGTGTGTCAGAGCAGGGTCACACAGTACCATGGTGTGTGTCAGAGCAGGATCACACAGTACCATGGTGTGTGTGTCAGAGCAGGGTCACACAGTACCATGGTGTGTCAGAGCAGGGTCACACAGTACCATGGTGTGTGTCAGAGCAGGGTCACACAGTACCATGGTGTGTGTGTCAGAGCAGGGTCACACAGTACTATGGTGTGTGTTAGAGCAGGGTCACACAGTACCATGGTGTGTGTCAGAGCAGGGTCACACAGTACTATGGTGTGTGTTAGAGCAGGGTCACACAGTACCATAGTGTGTGTGTGTCAGAGCAGGGTCACACAGTACCATGGTGTGTGTGTCAGAGCAGGGTCACACAGTACCATGGTGTGTGTCAGAGCAGGGTCACACAGTACCATGGTGTGTGTCAGAGCAGGGTCACACAGTACCATGGTGTGTGTGTCAGAGCAGGGTCACACAGTACCATGGTGTGTGTGTCAGAGCAGGGTCACACAGTACCATGGTGTGTCAGAGCAGGGTCACACAATAGTACCATGCTGTGTGTCAGAGCAGGGTCACACAGTACCATGGTGTGTGTCAGAGCAGTGTCACACAGTACCATGGTGTGTGTGTCATAGCAGGGTCACACAGTACCATGGTGTGTGTCAGAGCAGGGTCACACAGTACCATGGTGTGTGTGTCAGAGCAGGGTCACACAGTACCATGGTGTGTGTGTCAGAGCAGGGTCACACAGTACCATGGTGTGTGTGTCAGAGCAGGGTCACACAGTACCATGGTGTGTGTGTCAGAGCAGGGTCACACAGTACCATGGTGTGTGTGTCAGAGCAGGGTCACACAGTACCATGGTGTGTGTCAGAGCAGGGTCACACAGTACCATGGTGTGTGTGTCAGAGCAGTGTCACACAGTACCATGGTGTGTGTGTCATAGCAGGGTCACACAGTACCATGGTGTGTGTCAGAGCAGGGTCACACAGTACCATGGTGTGTGTGTCAGAGCAGGGTCACACAGTACCATGGTGTGTGTGTCAGAGCAGGGTCACACAGTAGTACCATGGTGTGTGTGTCAGAGCAGGGTCACACAGTACCATGGTGTGTGTGTCAGAGCAGGGTCACACAGTACCATGGTGTGTGTGTCAGAGCAGGGTCACACAGTACCATGGTGTGTGTGTCAGAGCAGTGTCACACAGTACCATGGTGTGTGTGTCATAGCAGGGTCACACAGTACCATGGTGTGTGTCAGAGCAGGGTCACACAGTACCATGGTGTGTGTGTCAGAGCAGGGTCACACAGTACCATGGTGTGTGTCAGAGCAGGGTCACACAGTACCATGGTGTGTGTGTCAGTGACAGGGTCACACAGTACCATGGTGTGTGTGTCAGAGCAGGGTCACACAGTACCATGGTGTGTGTCAGAGCAGGGTCACACAGTACCATGGTGTGTGTGTCAGAGCAGGGTCACACAGTACCATGGTGTGTGTGTCAGAGCAGGGTCACACAGTACCATGGTGTGTGTCAGAGCAGGGTCACACAGTACCATGGTGTGTGTGTCAGAGCAGGGTCACACAGTACCATGGTGTGTGTGTCAGAGCAGGGTCACACAGTACCATGGTGTGTGTGTCAGAGCAGGGTCACACAGTACCATGGTGTGTGTGTCAGAGCAGGGTCACACAGTACCATGGTGTGTCAGAGCAGGGTCACACAGTACCATGGTGTGTCAGAGCAGGGTCACACAGTACCATGGTGTGTCAGAGCAGGGTCACACAGTACCATGGTGTGTGTCAGAGCAGGGTCACACAGTACTATGGTGTGTGTTAGAGCAGGGTCACACAGTACCATGGTGTGTGTGTCAGAGCAGGGTCACACAGTACCATGGTGTGTCAGAGCAGGGTCACACAGTACCATGGTGTGTGTGTCAGAGCAGGGTCACACACAGCTTCAGAAGTAGTGTTGCTCCGGGAACCTGAAGGTGAGAGTTGCCTTCAGACATAACAAAATATATCTGGTAAGTTTATGCAGCCTCTAGACATTAATAATCTGAAAATAAAGACAAATATATTATATTTAACATCAGTATAAGGTAAGCATTTCTCATTTACTTATATTATACGAGAAGAGAAAAGTAACATGATAAAGATGGACAATAAACACAGTGAATAACTATTTTCAATGTATATACCGAAGAACATACCATAAGGGTCAATAAAAAAATCTTGTAGACCAGTGTTATTGATATTTACATAACGTAATCATTAGTATGAACATAGTTGATACTGTTTACATGCAGAGGCGAGGTTGCACGAGCTCTGGTGTTACATTCTCATCAAGGCTGTTGCAAGTAATGACTTGAATGGTTCAGTGTAACCCCGTGTTGGTGGCGTCACTTGCAAGGCCGTACACACACTCCCTAGGCCGGCACTTGACACAGTTGGCACTACCACGGTTGATACCATGACTGACACCACCATGGCCGTCAGTAGGTATCATATTAATGGTGTATAGTACCAGGAAGTTGATTAGACATATGCAACACCTGGGTATCTTTATGCTCTCAGAGACCTAGGTGTTGCACTTGTCTTATTCATTACCTCTGCTTACCTGCTTACTGGTCAGCAGTACCTTAACCATACGTACCTGCTTGCTGGCCAGCAATACATTAACCATAAGTACCTGCTTGCTAGCCAGAAGTACCTCAACCATAAGTACCTGCTTACTGGCCAGCAGTACCTCAACCATGGGAACCTGCTTACTGGCCAGCAGTACTTTAACGATAGGTGCCTGCTTTCTGGCCAGTGGAACCTCAACCTTAGGTACCTGTTTGCTGGCCAACGGAACCTGACCCATAGGTACCTGCTTGCTGGCCAGCGGAACCTCAACCATGGGAACCTGCTTACTGGCCAGCAGTACTTTAACGATAGGTGCCTGCTTGCTGGCCAGCGGAACCTCAACCATAGGTACCTGCTTGCTGGCCAGCGGAACCTCAACCATAGGTACCTGCTTGCTGGCCAGCGGAACCTCAACCATAGGTACCTGCTTGCTGGCCAGCGGAACCTCAACCATAGGTACCTGCTTGCTGGCCAGCGGAACCTCAACTATAGGTACCTGCTTGCTGGCCAGCGGAACCTCAACCATACGTACCTGCTTACTGGCCAGCGAAACCTCAACCATAGGTACCTGCTTGCTGGCCAGCGGAACCTCAACTATAGGTACCTGCTTGCTGGCCAGCGAAACCTCAACCATAGGTACCTGCTTGCTGGCCAGCGAAACCTCAACCATAGGTACCTGCTTGCTGGTCAGCGGAACCTCAACCATAGGTACCTGCTTGCTGGTCAGCGGAACCTCAACCATAGGTACCTGCTTGCTGGTCAGCGGAACCTCAACCATAGGTACCTGCTTGCTGGTCAGCGGAACCTCAACCATAGGTACCTGCTTTCTGGTCAACGGAACCTCAACCATAGGTACCTGCTTGTAGATGCTCCTGTTGATCTCTGTACTCACCTTGTTGTGTTTGCAGAGGTTGAGTTACTTCTTACGACTGTGACTTGTGGCGTCCTGACTGGAGCAACACTAGGAGTGGTAGAGGCTTGATCCACCCTTCATGTGTGTGTTATACAACACTAGGAGTGGTGGAGGCTTGATCCACCCTCCATGTGTGTGTTATACAACACTAGGAGTGGTAGAGGCTTGATCCACCCTCCATGTGTGTGTTATACAACACTAGGAGTGGTGGAGGCTTGATCAACCCTCCATGTGTGTGTTATACAACACTAGGAGTGATGGAGGCTTGATCAACCCTCCTTGTGTGTGTTATACAACACTAGGAGTGATGGAGGCTTGACTGCCCACACCTTCCATCATTTTCGCCTCAGTCATGGTTTTTATAATTACCGGGGTACCTGTAGGGACCTCGGCGATATTTTTATTGGACTCTCGATATAGTGTATAGTTAACTTCTTGTTCGGGGTGAAAGCACCTGGCAGTTGTGACAAAGTTGCTCTCCGCAGCAGACAAGTTGCTTGTTTCTCACACAGCTGACCACATTGTCGCACCTGTGTACATGCAGTCCCAATCCCAGTGTTCTCTCTCTCTCTCTCTCTCTCTCTCTCTCTCTCTCTCTCTCTCTCTCTCTCTCTCTCTCTCTCAGTGGACGGATGGTCGAGCATCCGTCACTCCTTTACACTTGAATAACCCAGGTGGGTTTAGTGTTTCTTTAAAATGCTTAGCCTGGCACGTGTCTTGAGCCATGTAGTGACCCGTCCCGTAACTCTGGGTCAGTTGAGCGAGACCTTTTACTGGCTTACTGAATCCTTGTACCGGCTTACTGAATCTTTGTACCGGCTTACTGAATCTTTGTACCGGCTTACTGAATCCTTGCACCGGCTTACTGAATCCTTGCACCGACTTACTGAATCCTTGCACTGGCTTACTGAATCCTTGTACCAGCTTACTGAATCCTTGTACCGGCTTACTGAATCCTTGTACCGGCTTACTGAATCCTTGTGCCGGCTTACTGAACCCTTGCACAGGCTTACTGAATCCTTGTGCCGGCTTACTGAACCCTTGCACAGGCTTACTGAATCCTTGTACCGGCTTACTGAATCCTTGTACCGGCTTACTGAATCCTTGTACCGGCTTACTGAATCCTTGTACCGGCTTACTGAATCCTTGTACCGGCTTACTGAATCCTTGTACTGGCTTACTGAATCCTTGTACTGGCTTACTGAATCCTTGTACCGGCTTACTGAATCCTTGTACTGGCTTACTGAATCCTTGTACCGGCTTACTGAATCCTTGTACCGGCTTACTGAATCCTTGTACTGGCTTACTGAATCCTTGTACCGGCTTACTGAATCCTTGTACCAGCTTACTGAATCCTTGTACCAGCTTACTGAATCCTTGTACCGGCTTACTGAATCCTTGTACCAGCTTACTGAATCCTTGTACCGGCTTACTGAATCCTTGTACTGGCTTACTGAATCCTTGTATGGCTTACTGATCCTTGTACTGGCTTACTGAATCCTTGTACTGGCTTACTGAATCCTTGTACTGGCTTACTGAATCCTTGTACCGGCTTACTGAATCCTTGTACCGGCTTACTGAATCCTTGCACCGGCTTACTGAATCCTTGCACCGGCTTACTGAATCCTTGCACCGGCTTACTGAATCCTTGTACCGGCTTACTGAATCCTTGTACTGGCTTACTGAATCCTTGTACTGGCTTACTGAATCCTTGTACCAGCTTACTGAATCCTTGTACCGGCTTACTGAATCCTTGTACCGGCTTACTGAATCCTTGTACTGGCTTACTGAATCCTTGTACCGGCTTACTGAATCCTTGTACCGGCTTACTGAATCCTTGTACGGCTTACTGAATCCTTGCACCGGCTTATTGAATCCTTGTACCGGCTTACTGAATCCTTGTACTGGCTTACTGAATCCTTGTACCGGCTTACTGAATCCTTGTACCGGCTTACTGAATCCTTGTACCGGCTTACTGAATCCTTGCACCGACTTATTGAATCCTTGTACCGGCTTACTGAATCCTTGTACCGGCTTACTGAATCCTTGTACCGGCTTACTGAATCCTTGCACCGGCTTATTGAATCCTTGTACCGGCTTACTGAATCCTTGCACCGGCTTACTGAATCCTTGTACCGGCTTACTGAATCCTTGTACCGGCTTTCAGGTCCACCCCGTGAAGGATGGAAGATTGTTTTTAACATTATTATGTTGCAAGCATTCCGGTGTAAAAACAGAGAGAGAGCCAGGTGTCAGTTGCACAGTTGCAGGCAGCAGTGCTTGCCTGAGCACACTTGACATATACAGAGTAACTCACAAGGTTGAATATTCTACTGTGGTGAATGTGGTAATGTGAGTAGCTTTGTGTGACGTTATCTGTGATTGATAAGTATTGTTGTAGCAGCTGCAACAGCAGCTGCTACAACACAAGCAGCAGCAGCAGTAACAGCAACAGCAGCAGCCTGACACCTGCGTGCTCCATGCTGAGGTGTGGCGACAGCTGCACGTAATGCAGGTACAGTGCAGGCAGCTCCGGTCACTGCACGACATGAAGAAATATGTGTATTGCATTGGGAATTTATGATGAAACACACACACACACACACACACCCGCACACACTGCATTTTCCTGGACTGCAGGAAGGCCTTCGACACAGTTCCTCACAAGAGATTAGTGCACAAGCTGGAGGATCAGGTGCGTATAACAGGGAGGGCACTGCAATGGATCAGAGAATACCATAACACCGAGCACATCACCGGAGGCACACATCAACCAGATAACTGCTGCAGCATGCGGGCGCCTGGCAAACCTGAGAATAGCGTTCCGATACCTTAGTAAGGAATCGTTCAAGACACTGTACACTGTGTATGTTAGGCCCATACTGGAGTATGCAGCACCAGTTTGGAACCCACACCTGGTCAAGCACGTCAAGAAGTTAGAGAAAGTACAATGGTTTGCATCAAGGCTAGTTCCAGAGTTAAGGGGAATGTCCTACGAAGAAAGGTTGAGGGAAATCGGACTGACGACACTGGAGGACAGGAGGGTCAGGGGAGACATGATAACAACATATAAGATACTGCGTGGAATAGATAAGGTGGACAGAGACAGAATGTTCAAGAGAGGGGACACAGAAACAAGGCTTCACACCCACCCACACCCACATGAGTGGGTGTGGGTGGGTGTGAGTTGGACCTGATTAGCTTGTGCTACTAGGTCAGCTGCCGTGTTCCTTCCTTAAGTGAATGTGACCTGACCTGACTAGGTTGGGGCATTGGCTTAAGCCGGTAGGAGACTTGGACCTGCCTCGCATGGGCCAGTAGACCTGCTGCAGTGTTCCTTCTTTCTTATGTTCTTATGTCACAATTGGAAACTGAAGACTCAGATGAGTCAGAGGGATGTTAGGAAATATTTCTTCAGTCATAGAGTCGTCAGGAAGTGGAATAGCCTAGCAAGTGACGTAGTGGAGGCAGGAACCATACATAGCTTTAAGACGAGGTATGACAAAGCTCAGGAAGCAAAGAGAGAGAGAGGACCTAGTAGCGATCAGTGAAGAGGCGGGGCCAGGAGCTGAGTCTCGACCCCTGCAACCACAGTTAGGTGAGTACACACACACACACACACACACACATCAAAACAGGCCAAGTATCAATCGACAAGTGCCTTTGACAACTAGTAACTACTACTCTGACCAGTGTACACTGCTGAGTAACAGTACCACAGTTACTGATTCAGTAGGCTTGGTGGGCTGGGTGTTAGTTACAGTGCAACACAATCTTGTATTGACTATACCAACAAGTGTACGTACATAGTGTTAAATTAGACGCTCGGGTATCTTTTTTGAGGAAGTATTTCCCTTCAGCCTGAGGCTGAGGGACTGATTACCTCAAACTCCTGATCCTCACCATTCTTCTTTGTATAGGACTGATGAAGTCACTGTGTGGCGAAACGTTTCATCAGTAAAGATACCCAAGTGTTACTTTATTAATTTGTTGGTTCTCTGAGACATTTGTCTACTATCAAAGCTTATTGCTTGTGGGTACCATTGAAAATTGGGTTGGGCCAATATTCTGTTATTGAGATGGATTGTGAAGGACCTGCCTAGTATGGGCCAACAGGCCTGCTGCAGTGTTCCTCCTCTCTTATGTTGTTATAGGTACATAGTGTTGACAGTGTACCACAGTGTACACACACTGCATCACTACTGTCTTCACCAAGACTCACCAGTCTTGTTTCCAGCCTTGACTGACCTTTATGTGTGATATTTATATAGCAGGGTTCAAGCTGAAGGCAGTGTTGTCAGGGCAGTGCTTATATTGTTCTCTTAATAATACAGCACTTCACTGTGGCACAGGCACTCAAATGAGTGACTGATTAAAGTGTCCTGAAGTACCTCGGTCTTGTAGTTGTAGTTCTGAGGTGGTCAGTCCCTCGGTCTTGAGAAGTGTTTAGCACATTGTCTCTCAGCCTGGTTGACCAGGCAAGCACCGAACGAGCCTGATCCATGGCCGGGCTCCTGGAGTAGAAAGACTCTCGGGACTCATCAGAGGTATATCAAGGGTAAAGGTATATCTATGTAAAATAGTACCCACCTATATGTACTTACCTGAATGTGTTTACCAGTGTCGAGTCTCAGCTTCTGCCTCGTCTTTCAACTTGTCATGTGCAAGATTCATTCTTTCCTAGCATCGTGGGTCCTATCGTAACTATTCTCAAACCTCTGTATGAATTCTGCTACTACAAGGTCATTCCTGGCCACCCTGGCTCCTCCAGCCAGTAGCTCTCAATACTTCCATTCATTACGGCTGTACCAGCGGGTATTGGTAGCAGCCTGGTCATAGCATCAACCAGTTCAAGAAGAGTGCCAGAAGAGTGCCAGAAGGTGTCTGATGAATGTAGCTACAGAAAGGGAGGCTAATGGTATTTTTTTTTTTTTAGCTAACACGCTTATTATTTTACCTTATTCCTAGTAATGACCCTCGTGTAGTAGATAGTCTTAGTGACCCTCGTGTAGTAGATAGTCTTAATGACCCTCGTGTAGTAGATAGTCTTTTTAGTATGATAATAAGATATCTTCATTATAGAATAATAATAAGATATTATTACCTTTATATTATAAGAATAAGGTAAAAGGACCACAATGGAAATAAGTCACTGTGTGACTTTCTTGTGTTATCCCAGGTTCTCTACACATACGCTGCTATGTATGATGATCTATGTAACTATTTGTGTATACCTGAATAAACTTACTTATCGTCCCGTCATTTGCCTTCATCCAAGGAATTAATTACCTGCCATTTTCCAGGTGCTGTACGATTCTAGGAGTGTAGTGCTTAACCCTGCCTAGTATGGGCCAGTAGGCCTGCTGCAGTGTTCCTCTTGCCTTATGGTAATAATTATGATTGATGTGCAGATGATGTGTGATATCTTGCCCGAGATGTTATCTTTATAGAGAAATATTGTGATGTACAGCAGTGTAATGTGAGAGGATGTGCTGGGCGAGGATAACATCCTGCTGAAGATTTTTGATGAGTTGTTTCTGGATATAACCTGGTTGTAGGTACACCATCTTACTTGTCACACACTCTACCTCCTCGACCTGTACGTCACTCACTCTTCACTATAACCTGGTTGTAGGTACACCATCCTACTTGTCACACACTCTACCTCCTCGACCTGTACGTCACTCACTCTTCACTATAACCTGGTTGTAGGTACACCATCTTACTTGTCACACACTCTACCTCCTCGACCTGTACGTCACTCACTCTTCACTATAACCTGGTTGTAGGTACACCATCTTACTTGTCACACACTCTACCTCCTCGACCTGTACGTCACTCACTCTTCACTATAACCTGGTTGTAGGTACACCATCTTACTTGTCACACACACTACCTCCTCGACCTGTACGTCACTCACTCTTCACTATAACCTGGTTGTTGGTACACCATCCTACTTGTCACACACTCTACCTCCTCGACCTGTACGTCACTCACTCTTCACTATAACCTGGTTGTTGGTACACCATCCTACTTGTCACACACTCTACCTCCTCGACCTGTACGTCACTCACTCTTCACTATAACCTGGTTGTTGGTACACCATCTTACTTGTCACACACTCTACCTCCTCGACCTGTACGTCACTCACTCTTCACTATAACCTGGTTGTTGGTACACCATCTTACTTGTCACACACTCTACCTCCTCGACCTGTACGTCACTCACTCTTCACTATAACCTGGTTGTTGGTACACCATCTTACTTGTCACACACTCTACCTCCTCGACCTGTACGTCACTCACTCTTCACTATAACCTGGTTGTTGGTACACCATCTTACTTGTCACACACTCTACCTCCTCGACCTGTACGTCACTCACTCTTCACTATAACCTGGTTGTAGGTACACCATCCTACTTGTCACACACTCTACCTCCTCGACCTGTACGTCACTCTTCACTATAACCTGGTTGTAGGTACACCATCCTACTTGTCACACACTCTACCTCCTCGACCTGTACGTCACTCACTCTTCACTATAACCTGGTTGTAGGTACACCATCCTACTTGTCACACACTCTACCTCCTCGACCTGTACGTCACTCACTCTTCACTATAACCTGGTTGTAGGTACACCATCCTACTTGTCACACACTCTACCTCCTCGACCTGTACGTCACTCTTCACTATAACCTGGTTGTAGGTACACCATCCTACTTGTCACACACTCTACCTCCTCGACCTGTACGTCACTCACTCTTCACTATAACCTGGTTGTAGGTACACCATCCTACTTGTCACACACTCTACCTCCTCGACCTGTACGTCACTCACTCTTCACTATAACCTGGTTGTTGGTACACCATCCTACTTGTCACACACTCTACCTCCTCGACCTGTACGTCACTCACTCTTCACTATAACCTGGTTGTAGGTACACCATCTTACTTGTCACACACTCTACCTCCTCGACCTGTACGTCACTCACTCTTCACTATAACCTGGTTGTAGGTACACCATCCTACTTGTCACACACTCTACCTCCTCGACCTGTACGTCACTCACTCTTCACTATAACCTGGTTGTAGGTACACCATCTTACTTGTCACACACTCTACCTCCTCGACCTGTACGTCACTCACTCTTCACTATAACCTGGTTGTAGGTACACCATCCTACTTGTCACACACTCTACCTCCTCGACCTGTACGTCACTCACTCTTCACTATAACCTGGTTGTAGGTACACCATCCTACTTGTCACACACTCTACCTCCTCGACCTGTACGTCACTCACTCTTCACTATAACCTGGTTGTAGGTACACCATCTTACTTGTCACACACTCTACCTCCTCGACCTGTACGTCACTCACTCTTCACTATAACCTGGTTGTAGGTACACCATCTTACTTGTCACACACTCTACCTCTCGACCTGTACGTCACTCACTCTTCACTATAACCTGGTTGTAGGTACACCATCTTACTTGTCACACACTCTACCTCCTCGACCTGTACGTCACTCACTCTTCACTATAACCTGGTTGTAGGTACACCATCTTACTTGTCACACACTCTACTCCTCGACCTGTACGTCACTCACTCTTCACTATAACCTGGTTGTAGGTACACCATCTTACTTGTCACACACTCTACCTCCTCGACCTGTACGTCACTCACTCTTCACTATAACCTGGTTGTAGGTACACCATCTTACTTGTCACACACTCTACCTCCTCGACCTGTACGTCACTCACTCTTCACTTTCCAAAGGCGCTTCCTGTCAACATACTTGTTTGGATTTCCTCTTTTCTGCAACATTGCAAGCTCCTGATGTGTTGATTGCAAACACGAAAGGCCTAGAGCTGTCATTCAACTCTCCCCGTGGTTGTTTTGCATCTTGTATTGCTTATTCGCGATTTTTGCATAATATCACGAATCAATCTCTCTCTCTCTCTCTCTCTCTCTCTCTCTCTCTCTCTCTCTCTCTCTCTCTCTCTCTCTCTCTCTCTCTCTCTCTCTCTCTCTCTCTCTCTCTCCTCTCTAGCGAGTACATGTTTAGAACTTTGAGGCGTTCCCATTAATTTAAATGACCGTGTGGTTATCCCTAACCTATTTTCTCCCTCACCCAGCACCCTCACCCCCACCATCACCCCCACCCCCACCCCCACCCCCACCCTCACCCCCCACCCCCACCCCCCACCCCCACCCCCACCCCCACCCCCTGATTCCCCCATCAACCACCGGAAAACAGACTTTCAGTGTGTCATTTCCTGCGTGTTATTGTTAACACTGAGAGTATGTTGAAAGTGGTAATTATTGCAGTTATTATTGTGGTGTGGCATTTATGTGGTTAATGTTGGCCTTTGTTGTCTTGTATCTATTAACTTTACTGTGACATACCTGCCATCATCATCATCATCATCATCAAGTTTTCACTATCTCTCACCATCCCTCACTCCAATGTATCTCAAATTCATCCATAGTCCTACCGCCGCAGCTTCTGTGTGGTGGTCGGGCTTACAGTGTCACCAGCAGTGACTTCAACTTGAGAGACCCTTCCTTCCTTCCTTCCTTCCTTCCTTAGTCCATCGCTGCTCCACCATCACTGATTCCAGTCACCTTTACTATTCTTTCTTCCCTTACTTCGCCTGAGTCACGACACAGTCATCATAGTCTGGACACAGTCATCATAGTCTGGACACAGTCATCATAGTCTGGACACAGTCATCATAGTCACGACACAGTCATCATAGTCTGGACACAGTCATCATAGTCTGGACACAGTCATCATAGTCACGACACAGTCATAGTCTGGACACAGTCATCATAGTCTGGACACAGTCATCATAGTCACGACACAGTCATCATAGTCACGACACAGTCATCATAGTCTAGACACAGTCATCATAGTCTGGACACAGTCATCATAGTCTGGACACAGTCATCATACCTGGAGTTTACCTGGAGAGAGTTCCGGGGGTCAACGCCCCCGCGGCCCGGTCTGTGACCAGGCCTCCTTAGGTCAGTGTCCCAGGATGCGACCCACACCAGTCGACTAACACCCAGGTACCCATTTTACTGATGGGGAACATAGACAACAGGTGGAAAGAAACACGTCCAATGTTTCTACTCTGGCTGGGAATCGAACCCAGGCCCTCACCGTGTGAAGCGAGAGCGTTAACCACCAGGCCACCAGAGCATCATAGCATCACAGTCATCATAGTCTGGACACAGTCATCATAGTCTGGACACCGACATCATAGTCTGCAGAGGTGCTTCCTGTAATCGTATTCTCTTCGACCTCATCCTCTTCTGCAACATTGCAAGCTCCCGATGATGTGTTAATTACAACACGAAAGGTCTTGAGCTATCACAATATATATATATATATATATATATATATATATATATATATATATATATATATTTTTTTTTTTTTTTATCACACCGGCCGATTCCCACCAAGGCAGGGTGGCCCGAAAAAGAAAAACTTTCACCATCATTCACTCCATCACTGTCTTGCCAGAAGGGTGCTTTACACTACAGTTTTTAAACTGCAACATTAACACCCCTCCTTCAGAGTGCAGGCACTGTACTTCCCATCTCCAGGACTCAAGTCCGGCCCGCCGGTTTCCCTGAATCCCTTCATAAATGTTACTTTGCTCACACTCCAACAGCACGTCAAGTATTAAAAACCATTTGTCTCCATTCACTCCTATCAAACACGCTCAAGCATGCCTGCTGGAAGTCCAAGCCCCTCGCACACAAAACCTCCTTTACCCCCTCCCTCCAACCCTTCCTAGGCCGACCCCTACCCCGCCTTCCTTCCACTACAGACTGATACACTCTTGAAGTCATTCTGTTTCGCTCCATTCTCTCTACATGTCCGAACCACCTCAACAACCCTTCCTCAGCCCTCTGGACAACAGTTTTGGTAATCCCGCACCTCCTCCTAACTTCCAAACTACGAATTCTCTGCATTATATTCACACCACACATTGCCCTCAGACATGACATCTCCACTGCCTCCAGCCTTCTCCTCGCTGCAACATTCATCACCCACGCTTCACACCCATATAAGAGCGTTGGTAAAACTATACTCTCATACATTCCCCTCTTTGCCTCCAAGGACAAAGTTCTTTGTCTCCACAGACTCCTAAGTGCACCACTCACTCTTTTTCCCTCATCAATTCTATGATTCACCTCATCTTTCATAGACCCATCCGCTGACACGTCCACTCCCAAATATCTGAATACGTTCACCTCCTCCATACTCTCTCCCTCCAATCTGATATTCAATCTTTCATCACCTAATCTTTTTGTTATCCTCATAACCTTACTCTTTCCTGTATTCACCTTTAATTTTCTTCTTTTGCACACCCTACCAAATTCATCCACCAATCTCTGCAACTTCTCTTCAGAATCTCCCAAGAGCACAGTGTCATCAGCAAAGAGCAGCTGTGACAACTCCCACTTTGTGTGTGATTCTTTATCTTTTAACTCCACGCCTCTTGCCAAGACCCTCGCATTTACTTCTCTTACAACCCCATCTATAAATATATTAAACAACCACGGTGACATCACACATCCTTGTCTAAGGCCTACTTTTACTGGGAAAAAATTTCCCTCTTTCCTACATACTCTAACTTGAGCCTCACTATCCTCGTAAAAACTCTTCACTGCTTTCAGTAACCTACCTCCTACACCATACACTTGCAACATCTGCCACATTGCCCCCCTATCCACCCTGTCATACGCCTTTTCCAAATCCATAAATGCCACAAAGACCTCTTTAGCCTTATCTAAATACTGTTCACTTATATGTTTCACTGTAAACACCTGGTCCACACACCCCCTACCTTTCCTAAAGCCTCCTTGTTCATCTGCTATCCTATTCTCCGTCTTACTCTTAATTCTTTCATTATAACTCTACCATACACTTTACCAGGTACACTCAACAGACTTATCCCCCTATAATTTTTGCACTCTCTTTTATCCCCTTTGCCTTTATACAAAGGAAACTATGCATGCTCTCTGCCAATCCCTAGGTACCTTACCCTCTTCCATACATTTATTAAACAATTGCACCAACCACTCCAAAACTATATCCCCACCTGCTTTTAACATTTCTATCTTTATCCCATCAATCCCGGCTGCCTTACCCCCTTTCATTTTACCTACTGCCTCACGAACTTCCCCCACACTCACAACTGGCTCTTCCTCACTCCTACAAGATGTTATTCCTCCTTGCCCTATACACGAAATCACAGCTTCCCTATCTTCATCAACATTTAACAATTCCTCAAAATATTCCTTCCATCTTCCCAATACCTCTAACTCTCCATTTAATAACTCTCCTCTCCTATTTTTAACTGACAAATCCATTTGTTCTCTAGGCTTTCTTAACTTGTTAATCTCACTCCAAAACTTTTTCTTATTTTCAACAAAATTTGTTGATAACATCTCACCCCCTCTCTCATTTGCTCTCTTTTTACATTGCTTCACCACTCTCTTAACCTCTCTCTTTTTCTCCATATACTCTTCCCTCCTTGCATCACTTCTACTTTGTAAAAACTTCTCATATGCTAACTTTTTCTCCCTTACTACTCTCTTTACATCATCATTCCACCAATCGCTCCTCTTCCCTCCTGCACCCACTTTCCTGTAACCACAAACTTCTGCTGAACACTCTAACACTACATTTTTAAACCTACCCCATACCTCTTCGACCCCATTGCCTATGCTCTCATTAGCCCATCTATCCTCCAATAGCTGTTTATATCTTACCCTAACTGCCTCCTCTTTTAGTTTATAAACCTTCACCTCTCTCTTCCCTGATGCTTCTATTCTCCTTGTATCCCATCTACCTTTTACTCTCAGTGTAGCTACAACTAGAAAGTGATCTGATATATCTGTGGCCCCTCTATAAACATGTACATCCTGAAGTCTACTCAACAGTCTTTTATCTACCAATACATAATCCAACAAACTACTGTCATTTCGCCCTACATCATATCGTGTATACTTATTTATCCTCTTTTTCTTAAAATATGTATTACCTATAACTAAACCCCTTTCTATACAAAGTTCAATCAAAGGGCTCCCATTATCATTTACACCTGGCACCCCAAACTTACCTACCACACCCTCTCTAAAAGTTTCTCCTACTTTAGCATTCAAGTCCCCTACCACAATTACTCTCTCACTTGGTTCAAAGGCTCCTATACATTCACTTAACATCTCCAAAATCTCTCTCTCTCC
Organism: Cherax quadricarinatus; assembly: GCF_026875155.1. Classification (NCBI taxonomy): domain Eukaryota; kingdom Metazoa; phylum Arthropoda; class Malacostraca; order Decapoda; family Parastacidae; genus Cherax; species Cherax quadricarinatus. The sequence goes on along the minus strand of NC_069453.1, from coordinate 31,347,359 downwards.
TCTGCATTCCTCTCTTCTCCAGGTGCATACACGCTTATTATGACCCACTTCTCGCATCCAACCTTTACTTTAATCCACATAATTCTTGAATTTACACATCATATTCTCTTTTCTCCTTCCATAACTGATCATTTAACATTACTGCTACCCCTTCCTTTGCTCTAACTCTCTCAGATACTCCAGATTTAATCCCATTTATTTCCCCCCACTGAAACTCTCCTACCCCCTTCAGCTTTGTTTCGCTTAGGGCCAGGACATCCAACTTCTTTTCATTCATAACATCAGCAATCATCTGTTTCTTGTCATCCGCACTACATCCACGCACATTTAAGCAACCCAGTTTTATAAAGTTTTTCTTCTTCTCTTTTTTAGTAATTGTATACAGGAGAAGGGGTTACTAGCCCATTGCTCCCGGCATTTTAGTCGCCTCATACGACACGCATGGCTTACGGAGGAAAGATTCTTTTCCACTTCCCCATGGACAATAGAAGAAATAAAAAAGAACAAGAGCTATTTAGAAAAAGGAGAAAAACCTAGATGTATGTATATATATATATGCATGTGCGTGTCTGTGAAGTGTGACCAAAGTGTTAGTAGGAGTAGCAAGATATCCCTGTTATCTTAGCGTGTTTATGAGACAGAAAAAGAAACCAGCAATCCTACCATCATGCAAAACAATTACAGGTTTTTGTTTCACAGTCATCTGGCAGGACGGTAGTACATCCCTGGGTGGTTGCTGTCTACCAACCTACTACATTTATATATATATATTTATATAATATATATATATATATATATATATTATATATATATATATATATATATATTATATATTATAAGTTGGGATTCCAGGGCAGCTAGTTTTCTGTTCCAGCGACTCAGCGCTGCTGTTCAGAGGGGTAATGCCTGCTGTATTTTGGGCACGCGCCCCAGCTCTGGGGAGCTGGATGAGATTTTCACATTATAATCAGTGACAAACACGTAACAGTATGTACTAGACATGTATCTCTCACACCTCATGTACTGTATATGCCATTTTTATATCAACAATGTATCTTAAATCTCTTGTACCGTATTATGTAATATAACAGTCTAACGAATCGAATATATAGTAGTAATAACCGAAGCAAAATTTCTGCCTAGGTAATTAAAAAGTTTGGTAGGTGATGAGAGAACTTTGGCGCCTGTACTGTTTCTCAACCTCATAGCAAGTTGATATAAATATGATAGTCACGGGTTTACACCATTCCTTTGTGGACGGTATCAGAATAAAGATGAAAGTTGTCTCTGTAACAGTGACGGCAAGTTTGGAAGAAGATATCCAGAAAGTGTTGTAGTGGATGGTAGAAAATATCTTGACGGCCAGTGGTGAGAATATCCAAGTGTTGAGATATTGGAGTACTGGATGCACGACACAGGAACACCATCTGGTGGCACGACGCTGCGCCATGGCTGAAGAACTCTCATGACTTAAGAAATCGTAATGACACGATTGCAAACAAACCATACCCCCGGCCGGGTTCAATCTCGGCCGGGGGTATGGTTTGAAGAACTCTCATTTTGACAACACAGTGAGGAAAATGCGCCAGGAAAATGACAGCAGATAATAGTGAGAGCTTTCATAAGGAGAAATAATGCCAGTAGCGGCGCTATTTAAATCACTTAAGATACTGTTTAGAAGAATGTTGGGTGTTGAGAGCTGTGGTGAAGGCAGGAAAGATGTCACAGCTGCACAACAATGTCAAGGTCGTCATGATGCATTTGTAAAGTGTAGTGTGTCTCAAGCTGCCACCAAGTATGATGTCACGCGCGCGCGCACATGTCTGTACACACTCCTCTGTGGTTGTAGGGGTCGAGTTCTCAGCTCCTGGCCCTGTGCTTCTTGCCGCTTGCCAGATTTATCCCTTTCTAGCCTCATGACTGGGAACATAGGGAGGTTAGCATGCTGACCTCCCTATAGTGTATAAATATACCTAGTTGGATGAATCTTATTGTAGCCAGCTGGCTTACACGTTGGCATGGAGTTTTATAACTCACTTTCCGCGAGTTCGATCCCTACCCGTACCCTGGTTTGTTTCCGATCGTGTTATTACGATTTCGTGAGTCAAATATTGTATATGTATTCACCTACTCTTATCTGAGGAAACTGAGATGTAGCTCTTGGTCTCCGTATCTACTCTGCTCAACTAGTATAGTTTACTGTATTCTATGACTGGTTGGTATATATAGTCTCCAGCGCTGCTACATCCGCTTTATTCCTCCTGTTTACCCAGTCACCTGTGAGTCAACATGTATTTCCCTTGATAAATTACACACATGTGCAACACTTGGGTATTTTTATCGTGGAAACGTTTCGCCACACAGTGACTTCATCAGTCCAGTATAGAGGCTGAGGGACTGATTACCTCAAACTCCTTTTGATCTTCAACAATTCATTCTTTGTCTTCGACTGATGAAATCACTGTGTGGCGACACATTTCCATAAGTGTTGCACATGTGTCTAAGTTATCAACCTGTGGGTTCTCTCAACTGTTTAGCTACATGTATTCCCGTTTATATGTATTCCCGTTTGCATGTATTTCCGTTTATCTACATGAATTCCCGTTTATCTACATGTATTCTTGTTATTTTCATCTGTAATCCTTCACTCAGAGCCTTCACATTTGTTGTTAGTTTGTTATGTGTTGATACTTGGATGGTTCCTGCCGCTGTTGTCTGGACTCAGACCAAACAGTGGGAATCGACGAGGAGATATAGTATAGAATTACAGTACTAAGAACTATTAAGAAACACAGGTAATTACAGTCAAGTCAGTTTTGAGTATAAAAGATGTAAGATTTATCTTGCATGTTGAAGGGACTGTGTGGGACGTCCAGGTATCCTGTGTGAGTGCTAACCATTTAAAAAACTTCTGTTTGGCACTTGATCTTTTGTGTGTCCCATTCTGGTTCCAATACCTTTCAACCTGCCTTTATCTTACCTCGTTGATATCACTATCTGAAGTGTTGATAACGTCTCCCCCTGAACCTTGGCTTCACGTCAACACTGTTATCTACTCAAATTCCTTCTTGCTATTTTCATAGCTGGTCTTGTTTTTATCTCATAATCTTGCTTGGTCAGAGACCGAGCCCCAGAACGATGTTCCTCTAAGCATCAGCAGGTAATTCCTAGATAAAATCCTGAGAGATTCCTCAGATGCTTGACGTTGTACGCTCAGTGTTTTCCTAATATTAGAAGTAACATTGCTGGTGCTGCTTCAGGATGTAGTGAAGGTCATTGAAGTAGATATTCCATAACAATGGACCAAACACACTACCTTGAGGAACACACGCACCAAAAGTCTCTTGTTGACTCTTGTCACGTTGAGAGCTACTCTGCAAACCCAGGAAAACCCCTCGAAACCAGTCACAGGTATCATGAAAGACTCTTGAGAGACTTGAAAGGTTTTCTTGTGTGTGTTGTACCGCATGACCCATACTGCTTTACCGCTTCCCTATAAATATTATAACACTCGTATTTAGCGTGGCGAACACCATTGATGTGTGTGTTGACCTTCATTGATGTGTGTGTTGACCTTCATTGATGTGTGTGTTGACCTTCATTGATGTGTGTGTTGACCTTCATTGATGTGTGTGTTGACCTTCATTGATGTGTGTGTTGACCTTCATTGATGTGTGTGTTGACCTTCATTAATGTGTGTGTTGACCTTCATTGATGTGTGTTGACCTTCATTGATGTGTGTGTTGACCTTCATTGTATCACCTCACACTTAACCAAGTGTTTCATGAGGAAACTGGACCAGGCTATATCACCCAGGTCTTGATGACTGTGTAGGCCTGCAGGCTGCTAGCAGCAAGAACCAAGTTGATCACACAATTGGACTTGGAGAGTAGAACAAGTGTAGAAGGTGGTCACAGGTTGGTTGCCGCTTATTTATAAGCCACTTGATAAGTAAGTCACATGTGCAACACTGGTATCTTGATTCAGAAACGTTTCGCCTACACAGTAGGTTTCTTCAGTCGCGTACACAGAAGCTAGCAGAAGCAGTAGATATGTGAAGACGATCTTATCAGTCCATCACCCTTGAAGACGTAGTATTGAGGTGGTCAGTCCCTCAGCCTGGAGTTTTGCTCCAGAGTCTGGAACAATGTTCCTCAGTCTGGAGTCGATGTAATCGATTCCAGGCTGAGGGACTGATTACCCCAAACTCCTGATTTTCACCATTTTTCTTTGTATTGGACTGATGAAGCCAGTGTGTGGCGAAACGTTTCCACGATAAAGATACCCAAGTGTTGTACATGTGTCTTATTTACCAACTTTCATTATACCCTTGATATCACAACTAATGAAAGACTACTACAATGAAGTAGTCTTCAGTTAAGACGAACATCGTAAGATAGTCTACATTGTGTATCCTCGGTGACCGTGACGTCACTGGCTTCACCACATTCCACACCCATTGGTCTGTTATTAAGAGTGACGTCACTGAACCTGGAGTCTGGAGGTACTACGGGATTCCCCCGGTTACCAGGACCTTCCACACCAGGTACACCACATGCTCGGCCAGTTAGTGTGACCTTCCACACCAGGTACACCACATGCTCGGCCAGTTAGTGTGACATACACCAGGTACACCACATGCTCGGCCAGTTAGTGTGACATACACCAGGTACACCACATACTCGGCCAGTTAGTGTGACCTACACCAGGTACACCACATACTCGGCCAGTTAGTGTGACCTACACCAGGTACACCACATACTCGACCAGTTAGTGTGACCTACACCAGGTACACCACATGCTCGACCAGTTAGTGTGACCTACACCAGGTACACCACATGCTCGACCAGTTAGTGTGACCTTCTACACCAGGTACACCACATGCTCGACCAGTTAGTGTGACCTACACCAGGTACACCACATGCTCGGCCAGTTAGTGTGACCTTCTACACCAGGTACACCACATGCTCGATCAGTTAGTGTGACCTACACCAGGTACACCACATGCTCGACCAGTTAGTGTGACCTACACCAGGTACACCACATGCTCGGCCAGTTAGTGTGACCTTCCACACCAGGTACACCACTTGCTCGACCAGTTAGTGTGACCTACACCAGGTACACCACATGCTCGACCAGTTAGTGTGACCTACACCAGGTACACCACATGCTCGACCAGTTAGTGTGTGACCTACCCAGGTACACCACATGCTCGACCAGTTAGTGTGACCTACACCAGGTACACCACATGCTCGACCAGTTAGTGTGACCTTTACACCAGGTACACCACATGCTCGACCAGTTAGTGTGACCTACACCAGGTACACCACATGCTCGGCCAGTTAGTGTGACCTTCTACACCAGGTACACCACATTGCCGACCAGTTAGTGTGACCTACACCAGGTACACCACATGCTCGGCCAGTTAGTGTGACCTACACCAGGTACACCACATGCTCGGCCAGTTAGTGTGACCTACACCAGGTACACCACATGCTCGACCAGTTAGTGTGAGCTTCCACACCAGGTACACCACAAGCTCGATGTTTCCCCCATCTTTGGTTGTGTGTGCACGTTTTGCTCCGCCAGTGGAATTGATGGAATAATTCAATTTTATTTCTGGGTTAGTTCTTCCTCCATATTTGTACACCAAACATCACCTTTGTTGTGACCTGTGGGACGCCAGTCATGTTAAACCTGGGTTTGTTGTGACCTGTGGGACGCCAGTCATGTTAAACCTGGGTTTGTTGTGACCTGTGGGACGCCAGTCATGTTAAACCTGGGTTTGTTGTGGCCTGTGGGGCGCCAGTCATGTTAAACCTGGGTTTGTTGTGACCTGTGGGACGCCAGTCATGTTAAACCTGGGTTTGTTGTGACCTGTGGGACGCCAGTCATGTTAAGCCTGGGTTTGTTGTGACCTGCGGGACGCCAGTCATGTTAAACCTGGGTTTGTTGTGACCTGTGGGACGCCAGTCATGTTAAGCCTGGGTTTGTTGTGACCTGTGGGAAGCCAGTCCCCAGCCATGTTAAACCTGGGTTTGTTGTGACCTGTGGAAAGCCAGTCACCAGCCATGTTAAACCTGGGTTTGTTGTGACCTGTGGAAAGCCAGTCGCCAGCCATGTTAAGCCTAGGTTTGTTGTGACCTGTGAGAAGCCAGTTACCAGCCATGTTAAGCCTGGGTTTGTTGTGACCTGTGGGAAGCCAGTCACCAGCCATGTTAAGCATGGGTTTGTTGTGAGCTGTGGGAAGCCAGCCATGTTAAACCTGGGTTTGTTGTGACCTGTGGAAAGCCAGTCACCAGCCATGTTAAGCCTAGGTTTGTTGTGACCTGTGGAAAGCCAGTCGCCAGCCATGTTAAACCTGGGTTTGTTGTGACCTGTGGAAAGCCAGTCACCAGCCATGTTAAGCCTAGGTTTGTTGTGACCTGTGAGAAGCCAGTTACCAGCCATGTTAAGTCTGGGTTAGTTGTGACCTGTGGGAAGCCAGTCACCAGCCATATTAAGCCTGGGTTTGTGACCTGTGGGAAGCCAGTCACCAGCCATGTTAAGCCTGGGTTTGTGACCTGTGGGAAGCCAGTCACCAGCCATGTTAAGCCGGGGTTTGTGACCTGTGGGAAGCCAGTCACCAGCCATGTTAAGCCTGGGTTTGTGACCTGTGGGAAGCCAGTCACCAGCCATGTTAAGCCTGGGTTTGTGACCTGTGGGAAGCCAGTCACTAGCCATGTTAAGCCTAGGTTTGTTGTGACCTGTGAGAAGCCAGTTACCAGCCATGTTAAGCCTGGGTTAGTTGTGACCTGTGGGAAGCCAGTCACCAGCCATGTTAAGCCTGGGTTTGTGACCTGTGGGAAGCCAGTCACCAGCCATGTTAAGCCGGGGTTTGTGACCTGTGGGAAGCCAGTCACTAACCATGTTCAGCCTGGGTTTGTGACCTGTGGGAAGCCATGTTAAGCCTGGGTTTGTGATCTGTGGGAAGCCAGTCACCAGCCATGTTAAGCCTGGGTTTGTGACCTGTGGGAAGCCAGTCACCAGCCATGTTAAGCCTGGGTTTGTGACCTGTGGGAAGCCAGTCACCAGCCATGTTAAGCCTGGGTTTGTGACCTGTGGGAAGCCAGTCACCAGCCATGTTAAGTCTGGGTGTGTGACCTGTGGGAAGCCATGTTAAGCCTGGGTTTGTGACCTGTGGGAAGCCATGTTAAGCCAAGGTTTGTGACCTGTGGGAAGCCAGTCACCAGCCATGTTAAGCCTGGGTTTGTAACCTGTGGGAAGCCAGTCACCAGCCATGTTAAGCCTGGGTTTGTGACCTGTGGGAAGCCAGTCACCAGCCATGTTAAACCTGGGTTTGTGACCTGTGGGAAGCCATGTTAAGCCTGGGTTTGTGACCTGTGGGAAACCATATTAAGCCTGGGTTTGTGACCTGTGGGAAGCCATGTTAAGCCTGGGTTTGTGACCTGTGGGAAGCCATGTTAAGCCGGGGTTTGTGACCTGTGGGAAGCCAGTCACCAGCCATGTTAAGCCGGGGTTTGTGACCTGTGGGAAGCCAGTCACCAGCCATGTTAAGCCTGGGTGTGTGACCTGTGGGAAGCCATGTTAAGCCTGGGTTTGTGACCTGTGGGAAGCTATGTTAAGCCTGGGTTTGTGACCTGTGGGAAGCCATGTTAAGCCTGGGTTTGTGACCTGTGGGAAGCCATGTTAAGCCTGGGTTTGTGACCTGTGGGAAGCCATGTTAAGCCTGGTTTGTGACCTGTGGGAAGCCATGTTAAGCCTGGGTTTGTGACCTGTGGGAAGCCATGTTAAGCCTGGGTTTGTGACCTGTGGGAAGCCATGTTAAGCCTGGGTTTGTGACCTGTGGGAAGCCATGTTAAGCCTGGGTTTGTGACCTGTGGGAAGCCATGTTAAGCCTGAGTTTGTGACTGTGGGAAGCCATGTTAAGCTGGTTTGTGACCAGTGGGAAGCCATGTTAAGCCTGGTTTTTGTGACCTGTGGGAAGCCATGTTAAGCCTGGGTTTGTGACCTGTGGGAAGCCATGTTAAGCCTGGGTTTTTGATCTGTGGGAAGCCATGTTAAGCCTGGGTTTGTGACCTGTGGGAAGCCATGTTAAGCCTGGGTTTGTGACCTGTGGGAAGCCATGTTAAGCCTGGGTTTGTGACCTGTGGGAAGCCATGTTAAGCTGGGTTTGTGACCTGTGGGAAGCCATGTTAAGCCTGGGTTTGTGACCTGTGGGAAGCCATGTTAAGCCTGGGTTTGTGACCTGTGGGAAGCCATGTTAAGCCTGGGTTTGTGACCTGTGGGAAGCCATGTTAAGCCTGGGTTTGTGACCTGTGGGAAGCCATGTTAAGCCTGGGTTTGTGACCTTGTGGGAAGCCATGTTAAGCCTGGGTTTGTGACCTGTGGGAAGCCACGTTAAGCCTGGGTTTGTGACCTGTGGGAAGCCACGTTAAGCCTGGGTTTGTGACCTGTGGGAAGCCACGTTAAGCCTGGGTTTGTGAACCGTGGGAAGCCACGTTAAGCCTGGGTTTGTGACCTGTGGGAAGCCACGTTAAGCCTGGGTTTGTGACCTGTGGGAAGCCACGTTAAGCCTGGGTTTGTGACCTGTGGGAAGCCACGTTAAGCCTGGGTTTGTGACCTGTGGGAAGCCACGTTAAGCCTGGGTTTGTGACCTGTGGGAAGCCACGTTAAGCCTGGGTTTGTGACCTGTGGGAAGCCACGTTAAGCCTGGTTTGTGATCTGTGGGAAGCCACGTTAAGCCTGGGTTTGTGACCTGTGGGAAGCCACGTAAGCCTGGGTTTGTGACCTGTGGGAAGCCACGTTAAGCCTGGGTTTGTGACCTGTGGGAAGCCACGTTAAGCCTGGGCTTGTGACCTGTGGGAAGCCACGTTAAGCCTGGGTTTGTGACCTGTGGGAAGCCATGTTAAGCCTGGGTTTGTGACCTGTGGGAAGCCATGTTAAGCCTGGGTTTGTGACCTGTGGGAAGCCATGTTAAGCCTGGTTTGTGACCTGTGGGAAGCCATGTTAAGCCTGGGTTTGTGACCTGTGGGAAGCCATGTTAAGCCTGGGTTTGTGACCTGTGGGAAAGCCATGTTAAGCCTGGGTTTGTGACCTGTGGGAAGCCATGTTAAGCCTGGGTTTGTGACTGTGGGAAGCCATGTTAAGCCTGGGTTTGTGACCTGTGGGAACCCATGTTAAGCCTGGGTTTGTGACCTGTGGGAAGCCATGTTAAGCCTGGGTTTGTGACCTGTGGGAAGCCATGTTAAGCCTGGGTTTGTGACCTGTGGGAAACCATGTTAAGCCTGGGATTGTGACCTGTGGGAAGCCATGTTAAGCCTGGTTTGTGACCTGTGGGAAGCCATGTTAAGCCTGGGTTTGTGACCTGTGGGAGCATGTTAAGCCTGGGTTTGTGACCTGTGGGAAGCCATGTTAAGCCTGGGTTTGTGACCTGTGGGAAGCCATGTTAAGCCTGGGTTTGTGACCTGTGGGAAGCCATGTTAAGCCTGGGTTTGTGACCTGTGGGAAGCCATGTTAAGCCTGGGTTTGTGACCTGTGGGAAGCCATGTTAAGCCTGGGTTTGTGACCTGTGGGAAGCCATGTTAAGCCTGGGTTTGTGACCTGTGGGAAGCCATGTTAAGCCTGGGTTTGTGACCTGTGGGAAGGCATGTTAAGCCTGGGTTTGTGACCTGTGGGAAGCCATGTTAAGCCTGGGTTTGTGACCTGTGGGAAGCCACGTTAAGCCTGGGTTTGTGACCTGTGGGAAGCCACGTTAAGCCTGGGTTTGTGACCTGTGGGAAGCCACGTTAAGCCTGGGTTTGTGACCTGTGGGAAGCCACGTTAAGCCTGGGTATGTGACCTGTGGGAAGCCACGTTAAGCCTGGGTTTGTGGACCATGTGGGAAGCCATGTTAAGCCTGGGTTTGTGTCCTGTGGGAAGCCATGTTAAGCCTGGGTTGTGACCTGTGGGAAGCACGTTAAGCCTGGGTTTGTGACCTGTGGGAAGCCACGTTAAGCCTGGGTTTGTGACCTGTGGGAAGCCACGTTAAGCCTGGGTTTGTGACCTGTGGGAAGCCATGTTAAGCCTGGGTTTGTGACCTGTGGGAAGCCATGTTAAGCCTGGGTTTGTGACCTGTGGGAAGCCATGTTAAGCCTGGGTTTGTGACCTGTGGGAAGCCATGTTAAGCCTGGGTTTGTGACCTGTGGGAAGCCATGTTAAGCCTGGGTTTGTGACCTGTGGGAAGCCATGTTAAGCCTGGGTTTGTGACCTGTGGGAAGCCACTTAAGCCTGGGTTTGTGACCTGTGGGAAGCACGTTAAGCCTGGGTTTGTGACCTGTGGGAAGCCACGTTAAGCCTGGGTTTGTGACCTGTGGGAAGCCACGTTAAGCCTGGGTTTGTGACCTGTGGGAGCCACGTTAAGCCTGGTTTGTGACCTGTGGGAAGCCATGTTAAGCCTGGGTTTGTGACCTGTGGGAAGCCCGTTAAGCCTGGGTTTGTGACCTGTGGGAAGCACGTTAAGCCTGGGTTTGTGACCTGTGGGAAGCACGTTAAGCCTGGGTTTGTGACCTGTGGGAAGCCACGTTAAGCCTGGTTTGTGACCTGTGGGAAGCCACGTTAAGCCTGGGTTTGTGACCTGTGGGAAGCCACGTTAAGCCTGGGTTTGTGACCTGTGGGAAGCCACGTTAAGCCTGGGTTGTGACCTGTGGGAAGCCACGTTAGCCTGGGTTTGTGACCTGTGGGAAGCCACGTTAAGCCTGGGTTTGTGACCTGTGGGAAGCCACGTTAAGCCTGGGTTTGTGACCTGTGGGAAGCCACGTTAAGCTGGGTTTGTGACCTGTGGGAAGCCATGTTAAGCCTGGGTTTGTGACCTGTGGGAAAGCCATGTTAAGCTGGTTTGTGACCTGTGGGAGCCATGTTAAGCCTGGGTTTGTGACCTGTGGAAGCCATGTTAAGCCTGGGTTTGTGACCTGTGGGAAGCCATGTTTAAGCCTGGGTTTGTGACCTGTGGGAAGCCATGTTAAGCCTGGGTTTGTGACCTGTGGGAAGCCATGTTAAGCCTGGGTTTGTGACTGTGGGAAGCCATGTTAAGCCTGGGTTTGTGACTGTGGAAAGCCATGTTAAGCCTGGGTTTGTGACCTGTGGGAAAGCCACGTTAAGCCTGGGTTTGTGACTGTGGAAGGATGTTAAGCCTGGGTTTGTGACCTGTGGGAAGCCATGTTAAGCCTGGGTTTGTGACCTGTGGGAAGCCACGTTAAGCCTGGGTTTGTGACCTGTGGGAAGATGTTAAGCCTGGGTTTGTGACCTGTGGGAAGCCATGTTAAGCCTGGGTTTGTGACCTGTGGGAAGCCATGTTAAGCCTGGGTTTGTGACCTGTGGGAAGCCATGTTAAGCCTGGGTTTGTGACCTGTGGGAAGCCATGTTAAGCCTGGGTTTGTGACCTGTGGGAAGCCATGTTAAGCCCGGGTTTGTACTGTGGGAAGCCATGTTAAGCCTGGGTTTGTGACCCGTGGGAAGCCTGTTAAGCCCGGTTTGTGACCTGTGGGAAGCCATGTTAAGCCTGGGTTTGTGACCTGTGGGAAGCCCTGTTAAGCCTGGGTTTGTGACCTGTGGGAAGCCATGTTAAGCCTGGGTTTGTGACCTGTGGGAAGCCATGTTAAGCCTGGGTTTGTGACCTGTTGCTCCACATTTCCTTATTATGTTCTAGTGTTTTTTTTTTTTAAGTTATATTTGTGGTGTTGCTGATGTTAGTGGTGCTGGTGCTGTTACTTGTTAGTGGTGCTGGTGATGGTGCTGTTACTTGTTAGTGGTGCTGGTGCTGGTGCTGTTACTTGTTAGTGGTGCTGGTGATGGTGCTGTTACTTGTTAGTGGTGCTGGTGATGGTGCTGTTACTTGTTAGTGGTGTGGTGATGGTGCGTTACTTGTTAGTGGTGCTGGTGATGGTGCTGTTACTTGTTAGTGGTGCTGGTGATGGTGCTGTTACTTGTTAGTGGTGCTGGTGATGGTGCTGTTACTTGTTAGTGGTTGCGGTGATGGTGCTGTTACTTGTTAGTGGTGTGGTGATGGTGCTGTTACTTGTTAGTGGTGCTGGTGATGGTGCTGTTGCCTCTGTTAGTGGTGCTGGTGCTGTTGCCTCTGTTAGTGGTGCTGGTGATGGTGCTGTTGCCTCTGTTAGTGGTACTGGTGATGGTGCTGTTACTTGTTAGTGGTGCTGGTGATGGTTTCTGTTACTTGTTAGTGTGCTGGTGATGGTGCTGTTACTTGTTGTGGGCTGGTGATGGTGCTGTTACTTGTTAGTGGTGCTGGTGATGGTGCTGTTACTTGTTAGTGGTGCTGGTGATGGTGCTGTTACTTTTTAGTTGGTGTGGTGATGGTGCTGTTACTTGTTAGTGGTGCTGGTGATGGTGCTGTTACTTGTTAGTGGTGCTGGTGATGGTGCTGTTACTTGTTAGTGGTGCTGGTGCTGGTGCTGTTTTCCTCTGTTAGTGGTGCTGGTGCTGGTGCTGTTGCCCCTGTTAGTGGTGCTGGTGATTTGGGGCTGTTGCCTCTGTTAGTGGTACTGGTGAATTTGGGGCTGTTGCCTCTGTTAGTGGTGCTGGGGATGGTGTTGTTACTTGTTAGTGGTGCTGGTGATGGTGCTGTTGCCTCTGTTACTGGTGCTGGTGATGGTGCTGTTACTTGTTAGTGGTGCTGGTGATGGTGCTGTTGCCTCTGTTAGTGGTGCTGGTGATGGTGCTGTTGCCTCCATTAGTGGTGCTTGTGATGGTGCTGTTGCCTCTGTTAGTGGTGCTGGTGATGGTGCTGTTGCCTCTGTTAGTGGTGCTGGTGATGGTTCTGTTGCCTCTGTTAGTGGTGCTGGTGATTCTGTTGGTGATGATGCTACTTCTGTTGGTGCTAATACTGTTGCCTCTGTTGGTGCTGTTGCTTCTGTTGGTGCTGCTGGTGTGTGTGCTAACATGCAGGTGTGTGTGTGCTCACATACAGGTGTGTGTGTGTGTGCTCACATACAGGTCTCAGTAGTAGTACCAGTTCCTAGTAACCAGTGTACCAGTAGATGACTCACTACCAACCGTCTGTGTGAATCATTGACTGTATTCATATTGCTGCTGACCATAGCAGGATTTCAAACACCCGTCACCTGTAGGCACTTTGAGAGTCAGTCGAAGATAGGAAGCAGAGAGAGGCAGGTCGGCTGTTGGCACATCCCATACTTCCCGTTATATATTATACGTACTACCAGCCTAAGCGAGTATTCTTACCCCATCCACGTATCGAAAACCCACATGACAAATGGTGGCAGCGGTGGGATTGAACTCTTGGATAGTCAAGGTCCATCTGGCTAACCTTCCAGTAGGTTGTTTGTTCTGGAATAAAGGTATCAGTGGAGCATGGTCTGTCAAGACATGAACAGAGTACTGATAAATAATGTCTCGGAAGTGCTTTAAAGACCATACTATTGCTAAAGCTTCTTGCTCAGTTACTGTATAATTACATTCAGCCTTCGTAAGGACTCGGCTAGCAAATGCAACTGCATTGTACTTGCCATCGGTCTTTTGAGCTAGTACGGCACCTATGCCAATAGAACTAGCATCAGTTGTCAGATAGAAGGGCTTAGAAAAATCTGGAAATTTCAAAATTGGAGCAGATGTTAGCTTTTCTTTTAGAGTTTGGAATGCTCTTTCTTGACAGAAGGTCCAAGCAAAAGGAGCATCTTTCTTAAGCAACTCAGTTAGAGGAGCAGCTATGGAAGAAAAATTGGCAATGAAAGATCTATAAAAACCTGCTAAGCCCACAAAGGATCTTACGGCATCAACAATTTTGGGTGTTGGAAAATTTAGTACTGCAGTTACTTTACTTTGGTCAGTCGTAACCCCTCTAGGAGTGACTACGTGACCAAGAAACTTAATTTCTGATCTGAAAAATTGACATTTAGACAGTTTGATCTTTAAATTGGCTTCTTCAAGCTTACCAAGTACTACATCAAGTCTTTTCAAGTGTGTATCCACGTCTTTAGACATGACGATTACGTCATCTAAGTACACCATAAGTGCATTACCCATGAGACCTTTAAAGATATTAGTCATTATCACTTCCTCCGTATGGCGTTTGGATTACGATCCTCCCCTATCACGTTCTCAAGGCTCACCAGAAGATGACTCACTACCAACCGTCTGTGTGAATCATTGACTGTATTCATATTGCTGCTGACCATAGCAGGATTTCAAACACCCATCACCCGTAGGCACTTTGAGAGTCAGTCAAAGATAGGAAGCAGAGAGAGGCAGGTCGGCTGTTGGCGCATCCCATACTTCCCGTTATATATTATACGTACTACCAGCCTAAGTGAGTATTCTTACCCCATCCACGTATTGAAAACCCACATGACACAGGTGTGTGTGTGCTCACATACAGGTGTATGTGTGTGTGCTCACATGCAGGTGTGAGAGTGTTCACATACAGGTTATGAGGTCGTCATGAAAGCCGTATGATGACAGCCTTCATAATGAGGTGTGTGAGGCAGGTCAGGTAACTCTCACACTTGTCTCCCTCACACTGCCTCTCACACCAAGAGTGACCCTTCATAATGAGGTGTGTGAAGCAGGTCAGGTGACTCTCACACTTGTCTCCCTCACACTGCCTCTCATCACCAAGAGTGACCCTTCATAATGAGGTGTGTGAAGCAGGTCAGGTGACTCTCACACTTGTCTCCCTCACACTGCCTCTCGCACCAAGAGTGACGAAAATTTCAGAGTTTTGAACGTTTCCTTTTTCTGTCTGCCACTTTGTTGCCAGATATATGATGGCGTTTTTTTTTCTGATTTCCATATATGGGGTTAAATACTATTTGGTTTTATAGATTTATGTAATTTAAACCAACGACACCCCCCTGGGTGGGTACACCCCCCTGGGTGGGTACACCCCCCTGGGTGGGTTACCCCCCTGGGTGGGTTACCCCCCTGGGTGGGTTACCCCCCTGGGTGGGTTCCCCCCTGGGTGGGTTCCCCCCCCTGGGTGGGTTTCCTCCCTGGGTGGGTTACCCCCCTGGGTGGGTACACCCCCCTGGGTGGGTTACCCCCCTGGGTGGGTTCCCCCCCTGGGTGGGTTACTCCCCTGGGTGGGTACACCCCCCTGGGTGGGTTCCCCCCTCCTGGGTGGTAACCCCCCCCCCCGTCCCTGCTTAATGGACGAGGTTTGAACCTTCATAAATCCTTGCTAACATTGACTCCCACTAGTTTATCGATTCAATAATAATAATAATAACAGTAATAACAATAATAATAATTATTATAACATGCAGTCTACCAGTCGTAACCTGCCCTGATCCTGCACACTTCAAAATTTCGTCCCGCCCCGCCCTTCCCCGTCCCGTCCCGTCCCTGCCCAGAGGGTGTGAGGGTATGTTAGCTGTCTCGGGCATACACACAGGTCAACCGTCACTGACCTATGGAGTGACTCATACTTAACCGTCCTTACCAACGGTCACTATTACTGACAATAATAACCATCACCAGTCATCATCATCATCATCATCATCACCATCATCATCATCATCATCATCATCATCACCATCACCATCACCATCACCATCATCATCATCATCACCATCATCATCATCATCATCATCATCATCATCACCATCACCATCACCATCATCATCATCATCATCATCATCATCATCATCATCATACACTCTGCTTGCTAATACTTATTTCGTAACTGTTGATGACGTAATAATAACTCAACCTTAAACTTTCATTATAAACTGTGTACTGATTGACAATCATTTGCATATCTCTTGACTATAACATCCATGAGGGCTTTACAACACACACATGTAACAGACTACACATAGGTTGCTGTGGTTGAAGTATCCACACCTACACTTGAGAGTTGTTATGCTGCTTCCACTATAAGGACACCTACATCATTTTATAACCTCGATGTTTACCATGCATGTTGAGCACAAATATAATTGATGCAGGTGTTGGCGGGAGGGTGTTGAGTGCCTTGCTGAGTACAGTTGTATGTGCAGTTTGCTTCCACCACTACCATATCTGACTCATTACATTTGTGTTTCATACTCAGAGAGACAAGAAATACGTTCAAACATTCCTATGTTTAGTCTAAGTCCTTGTGTCTGTGCCTCGTTGCTCCTGGTCCCAACCTCTGTAGCAGTCTGCCCACTTTCTACGTCATGAATATGCCTCCCTGGAGAATTTTATTAATCTTGGTCATGTCTTCTTGACTCTTCTCTCCTTTCTAAGGTTTTTACGGTTCAGTTTCTTCAGTCTTTCCTCTCAAGTCTGACAGAAATATCATTGCAAACCTTTTGACTTTTTTCTAGTTTATGCACATGATTGATAAAGTTGAGGTGGACTGCATATTGTAATGGGCCTTACATGTGTATAACTTACCTTTGACAAGTTTCAAGAATTTTTCTATTGGAGCCCAGCCCTGGGCCAGGCTTGTTTAGTTTTTGCCTGATCAACTGGCTGTTGCCTCTGGCAGCCTGCTGGCTTACAGGTCCATCAGAGCCTGGTTGATCAGGTACTTGGTGGAGATAGTACTTGTCTGGTATCCTCTTAAAGACTTCTACACTTGTTCAAGTAGTATATCTAATATCTTTTGGTAAGATGTTGAATAGTCTGGCTGGCACCATGGCACTCCTGCTTTTCCCTGGGTTACCTTTATGTATCTGTCACTCCAGTATGTTATGGCAGTGTGCAGATTTAGAACTAGGACCTCAGATGCTTTACATGTATACTTATAATGTATCTTCTCTGCTCCAGTAAGTGGATATTTAGGAGTGAGGTATTCCCAGTAATTTAGGTGCTTTGGAAAAAGACATTTATGTACAGTTCAGGACATTTATTAAAGGAAACGTTTTGCCACGAGTGGCTTCTTCAGTCCTAATACAGAGAAAACTAAGAAAACACGTGTGTATATATATATATATATATATATATATATTATATATATATATAATATATATATAATATATATATATATATATATATATATGTATATATATATAGTAGCAGGAGTCGGGTGAAATGTCGCTTAAATAGAGGTGATAGTGGTGGTGGTAGTAGTAGTGGTGGGATGAATGGCTACAGAGGGACCTGTTGACATCATGTTACAGCAGTTTCCAAAATAGGTAATATTTTGTTGATTAGCAATTTTGAGATGCTGTAACTACCGAACCTTTGCTTTATAGTGTTACTGACAGCAATTAAGGCAGCTTCTATGCATTTTTTCCATCTTAAATCGTCTTCTTTAATCACTGAATTTCATGAGGTGTCCAACATCGTCCCTATGTTGAACACACGCATTTTTATGTTCATCATTTCTGCAAGCATTTTTGTGTTCAGTGATCTTAATGTCCAGAGATCTGGCTGTTTCTCCTATGTATACTTTGTCACACCCTCCACATGGTATAGTGTAAACTCCTGCACTTGTGCCAGAATCATGCTTGGATTTTTGTATCAGGTTCTTATTAGTAATAGATGAACTAGTAGATATTTTTGCCAGTTTCCTGTCAAACATTTTTGAAATGTTAGTAGCAACATTGCTGACCAGTAAAATGATGTAACTTGGTGGCCTTTCTTCAACTTGGTTGGTGTTGGACTTGTTGAGGATACGTGCCGCACGTTTCCCTACCCTGAATGGAGCCGTCAACACTGAGCAAAACTCTAAACCAGAGCATACCTGCAGAAAGTTTATTTACGCTCCAGAATGCCATTCAGAAATTTGCAAGTCTTTCATATGCTGCTGTTACACCTCTGTTGCACTTTTGTTATCTGTTTGTGGTTTCTGGTATCATCGCTCCCATGGCTCCTCACACTGGTGATATAATTGATGTGATGCTGATTCCCATTTTTTTGTTACCTGCAGGTTCTTACCTCCTAGACCGTATATACTATCCTGTTAAGACTGGTTCCAAACCTCCACACCAAAATCACTCCATATTAAAGCAAGAAACTTGCCAGACAGTCCAAAATATATCCACTAAAAAGCATGGGTGTGATAACTACATTGAGAGAGCAACTCAGTGAGTGTCAGAGATCCCTGACTTTCTGACTTTTCAATGCTCTTCCTGTGTTCAAAAAGAGAATTACCAACAACTCGCTCTTTGTCTTCAAGAGGAAGCTTGATAAGTTCCTCAAATATCTTCACCAGGTGCCAGATCAACCAGGCTGTGATGGATATGTGGGGCAGCCAGCCTCCAGCAGCAACAGCCTGGTTGACCAGGCAAGCATCAGACGAGCTGGCCCATGGCCGGGATCCGAGAGTAGTGAAACTCTCGAAACTCTTCAAAGGTATATCAAAGGTAAAGGGAATCAGTTCCTGACTAACTGGGCTGTGGTTCATACATTGGACTGTGCATGGCCAGCATTAACAGCTTGGATGATCAATCCTTGATCCATCAGGTGGCCTGGTTTGGGATCAGATTGCAGTGGTATTGACCCCAAAAATATCCTTCAGGAACACCTGTTAGTTTTTCTAGTTCGTATATTAATCGGGTGGAGTATCACATGCCTTTACATTTGATATACCTTTGATGAGTTCTGAGAGCTTTTCTACTCCCAGAGCCCATAGGACAGGCTCGTTTGGTGCTTGCCTGGTCAACCACGCTGTTGCTGGTGGTGATCCACTGACCCACATAACCATCACAGCCTGGTTGATTTGGCACTTGTTGAAGACACTTTCAATTTCTTCATGAAGACTTCCACACTTGTTCCAGTAGTGTTTCTGATATCTTCTGGTAAGATGTTGAATAGTCTGAGGCCATGGACGTTGATACAGTGTTCCCTTATTGTGTGTCCACTGTGCCCCTGCTGTTCACTGAGTTTATTTTGCACTTCCTCCCATATCTCTTACTCCAGTATGTTGTTATGGCAGTGTGCATATTTGGGACAAGGCCATCAGGTACTTTACAATGCAGTAAAATGCAGTGTACCAACCCTGCCTATCTTTTTTTTATATTTATGTTGTATCAGTCTCTCATTCCCTTCACTTGATGCTGACTTGTGAAGCTCCTCATTGCTGCTTCATGAGTTCTGTTTTTCATGTTCTCAGGCTGTCATGATGGTCCCAGTTCTTCCAGTTTATTTTGCTGTAGGTAATGTTTCCATTAAGCAGTAATTTTGCTCTGATTCTCCTTTTTGGTTGCTTATATACTAATGTCACTAATATCTCATGCTTTTTTAATCATGTGATTCCTACTGTATTGTCCCTGGAGCTACCAGTTTCCAAGTTAGGTAGTTCCTCAGTACTCCATTAGTTTCTTAATAGTGCAGTTCCTCCACCTCCACTGTTTACTTTTCTTCCTTTCTACAGTGGACCCCCGCATAACGATTACCTCCGAATGCGACCAATTATGTAAGTGTATTTATGTAAGTGCATTTGTACGTGTATGTTTGGGGGTCTGAAATGGACTAATCTACTTCACAAAATTTCTTATGGGAAAAAATTCGGTCAGTACTGGCACCTGAACATACTACTGGAATGAAAAAAGTTCATTAACCGGGGGTCCACTGTATTTGGTACCCCTCAGGGAATATTAAATTTATTATTTAATTTTGTTTTTGTTTCTGTGATGACTGTAATTGCAAGCCTTTTCCCATTTTCTTTCCAGTTCTCTCATGTTTGCAAGTCCATCTACATTTATATACCAGACTTTGAATCTTCTCGTGCAATCTGACATGACTTATGTTTTATGACTGCTGTTGCATATTGAGGTCAGTATGTGTGAGGAGGAGTTTTGAGGAAGGAAGGTGGGAGAGATTGAGGGAGGCCAGGAGGGTGTTGGTATCTTTGTAGGGTTGTGGATGGTGAGGGAGTTCAGGGTGTTGATGAGTTAGCAGGGTTGTGGATGGTGAGAGGTTCAGGGGTTCCCAGAGCCTGGCCCAAGGCTGGGCTCTGGGAGTAGAAAAACTCATGAAACTCATCAAAGGTGAAAGGTTCAGGATGTAGGTGAGTTTACAAGGTTGTAGATGGTGAGGGGGGTTCAAGGTGCTGGTGTATTGGTAGGGTTGTGAATGGTGAGAGGTTCAGTGTGAAGTTTTGCTTGCCTAATTGTGTTTGAAGGTTTGATATTGTACATCCTGCTTCTTAACTACTGATGACCAGCTTTACTAATCGCTGACCTCTTGGACACTGTTGTACATACTCTCGAAACTTTATGCAGGGTGTTTCAAACAGATGGCCCCAATTTGAAATCACTATTGCTTTGAAATTGGGACCATCTTTTTGAAACACCCTGTACTATAGAATTTACTTCCACCACTACTTAATCTTCAATGTCCCACCCATTGCTCACTTTGAGACTTACTGTGCAGCTTATTCATGTTTTCTGCTAATTCTGCTCAGTATCTCTTCACAAACTTCTTAACGGCTACATTCTGTTCACACTACATGTACATATATGCTTCTGTAGTTTTTGTCTGTCATTCTACTTATCTCTTCTAGGGGTCACATATGTCAGAAGCATGTAAGTTTGAGCTCTCTTAGTTTCTTCAGTATGTAAGCATGATTACTTATTTGGCATGTAATGTATATGTACAGAGTAATGGAACCTGGATTAGGGGTTGACTTGGCGACATTAATAAGTTGATGATCAGGTATGTGTGACACAGCAGTGTGTTGCAGTTGATGGTTGAGGATGCAGTTGAGGGAAGTCACTGGTTGTGTATTGTGTAAGGATTGTCCATTCCACTGCTTGACGTTTCTTTGGCTGGAGTCTGCTCAAGAGTACAGTAGTGGCATTTTGTAAGTGTTGCTTTATCCTCATTAGCAAGCAGAAGGGTGTAATACCCTGAGGTGCTGGCTAACCCAGTAATATAGTTGCCAGGTTCCAGGTGACCCAGTCCCACAGGGTTTTGTTGTGTGCTGTCAACCCTAGCACAAGTGCTTTGTTCAACGCAAATCATGGAAAGTAGGGTATCTGGTGTATAGTGTTGTAGTTATCACTGCCAGCTAGCACTTGTCCTGACCCAGTACACTCATGTATACATGTGTTCACTCCAGTGTACACACCAGAATAAGTTGCATTGTTAAATCTCTAATGTATTTTTTTTGTGTACTGTAACATGTTTGCCTTCAAGATCATTATAAAAAACAAATTATGTATCCAGTGTAAATAAAAGCTTGCATGTACACACAAGGACAGCACTCTGATTATTGTACTGGTCTCATATGTGTCCTTCAGAGTTGTACTGCTTCCTCTCTTAGTGATTCATCAATCATTTGTTAATTGATTCTCACCTCTCCTCCCCATCCTTTTGTTTATTTTCCCTCCAAATCTTTCACTTCCTCTTCCCCTGCTCATTCCCTCTTGCT
The DNA here is from genome assembly GCF_026875155.1 of Cherax quadricarinatus. Lineage (NCBI taxonomy): Eukaryota > Metazoa > Arthropoda > Malacostraca > Decapoda > Parastacidae > Cherax > Cherax quadricarinatus. Next base: position 31,326,037 of record NC_069453.1, on the reverse strand, counting down.
CTCATTCTTCCTTCTCTTTTCTCTCACTCCTTCCCTTTTTATCCCCCTCTTTTCTTATTCTTCTGTCTTTCCTCTTCCTCGTCTCTAACCCACCCCCTCTCTTCTCCTCATTTTCCATTTAGTCCTTATCTTAAATCCTCTGTCCCCCTTCCCACTTCTTCATGCCCTCCTCTCTTGTTCTTTCCAGTTAACTCATTGTAGACCCCTAAAATTTCCTGTTATTTGTTTTTCCCACAAACTCTTCACATTTCTTATCCTCTGCTTCCTAGTTTCCCCTCATTTGTTTATTTTTTCTCTTGGTTCTATTATCTTACAATTGGTTATTTATTTACATTTGAGATTTAACTTACCGAGGTGCAAGAATGTCTCGTTATTAACCCTTTGAGGGTCGACAGGCCCTCTCCGAAACTCGTTCTCAGGGTCGGCCAAATTTAAAAAAAAAAAAAATTATTTTCTCTTATGAAAAGATAGAGAATCTTTTCCCGATCATAAAGACACCAAAAGTTTGAAATTTGATAGAAAACTTACGGAATTATGCTCTCGCAAAGTTAACGGTCTCGGCGATGTTTACGCATCGGCGATTTTGCCCACTTTGAGCCCCATTTTCGGCCAATTGCACTGTACTAGTCGACAAAAAACATGAATATTTCGCTAGAACTCCATTTTTTCTATCGAATGGGTGCAAGAAACCACTCATTTATGAAATTCAACTATCCAATACAGTGGTCAGAATATAGCAATTTTGCCAATTTCACACAAATTTCAAAAGATGCCAATTTCCGAATAGGGTCCAGAATAAACAAGAAAGACATTCTTGGCACTAAAATGACATTTCCTCTGGTCATTAGTCACGTCTCAAGGCCCCTCTTATATTCTTTTGCTTTCCACTTTGAATTTTTATTCTCACAAAAAATTGAAGATTTACTGTTATGCAGACTACTGCATTAGTGTAAGAAATGGTATAAATATTATTGGTGCACTTGTGAAAGAATATTAGACTCACCAGTTGACGTGTATTGCACGCTTGGCACAATTTGTTTACTTTTGAAGTTTGGTAAAAATCGAACATTTCTGCTACTTGAGCTCAATTTCAAGGCACTTTTCTCTGTAAAACCAGTCAAAATCATCTCAATTTCTGTAATATGTCTTCCATTCTATAAAATGAGACCCAAGAAAACTAGAATACAACAATAAATACCATACGAAAATACACTGCAAAGTCGCTGATTTATTAAAAAAAAATGGTCAAAGTTTTTTTTTTCTCATTATGCACTGTGTGCTGCAGGATTTTTTTTAGACTGTGCACACTGACCACATAGACCCATTCTTTCATATGAAGGCCTACCAGCTTTCTCCCACTAGATTTGAGGCCGCTAGAATTTATGAGTACTAGTACGTCAAAAACCCCTACACGTAAGACGTACTAGTACGACGAAAACCCTCAAAGGGTTAAGCTGCCTTAACTATTAATGTGGATGTTGGGACTTTATAAATGGGAAACCAGTGCAAATTATGAGTCAGATTTATGTAGGTGAGTAAAAGTGCAATCATGATTGATATGGTATCAGTAAAATAATCATGGATCCCCCACACTCCAAGTACACAGTGATAACCAGTTACAGTGACTTCCCATGGAGTCTGAAGATTGACCACACTTCCAACTGTCTTCTCACCACCACTTATACTTGTTTTTATTACAGATGTAATGGACAGCATATTCATATCATAAACACTGAAAGACAGAAATGGTTTTGTTGAGTGAAACTTTAAGTTGTGATGAACAGAAGTGAGTAACTACTGGTTGTAAAGTTGTGAGATACACAGATAGTGGAGTGCAGGAAACATTACAAGTGTAGTTGAATCATCCATCACCACCATGAGCAAGTTATTTCCCATGTTCAAGAGGAAGGGGAAAAGCAAGGAAGAAGAAGTGGAGGAAGAATCTAAGAAGAGACATATAAAAGCTAGCAAACACCTTAAAGATCATCACCAGAGCCCCTCTCCTATAGTGGCCTCTGACACGGCCAAACCAATAAAAAAACGAAAAGCAAAAGAAGGAAAGCGCAAAGCTCCTATCCCTGGAGAAAAGGAAAATAAACTGATTGCATTTAACGTGGAAGCACAACGTACGAGAGACTTCTATGTTGATGACAGCGGCAGCGTGAGACAGAGCCTCTCACAGCATGGGTCAAAGGAGCATCATGAGGGAGACATCTATGAGGATGATAGCAGTGAAGCCCAGTTTGGTCCATGTGTGCAGTTAGCAGAGGATAGTCTCCTTGCTAGGAAAGATGATCTTGGTACTTATATACATGATACATATGCTTTAGAGATGGAAATTAAGCCTGAAGTCTTAGACATGACAAATGGTTGTGCAAGTCCTGGAGGCAAACAAAGCTTGGATGTGAGTGCTGATACAAGTGAACATAGCTTACAGGAGACACTTCTTAGTGATGGACATACAGATAAAAACCTCACTCATAGTTATTTAAATTCCAGTGAAAAAGAAATAGGCATGGAAGAAGTTCTTAATGAGAATATATTGAATGCCCAGGAGGTTCATGGCATTGCTGGTGAGAAAACAGCAACTTCCTCTGGTGACTTAGAAGCAAACCAAGAACCCACATTGAGCAAGTCTGACATCCACCTCACAAGTGATGCTCAGGAAGACGTACACACAGCAAGTGATGCTTGGGAAGATGTACACACAGCAGTTGATACTCATGAAGATGTACACACAGCAGGTGGTACTCATGAAGATGTACACACAAGTGATGCTAATGAAGTCTCACACCTCACAAGTGATGCTTTTGAAAATGAGGTTGAATCAAATAATTCTCATGATGTAAATAGCATTGGTAGAACAGAAGTGAGAGACTATACTGGTGAAGAAATGGTAGTTTTATCTGAAGTAGAAGATGCACCACTGCCAGAGGAAGACTCGGTAATGATGGATGATAATCAGAAGAAAGAGAAAGAAGGTGAAACAAATGAATGTCCTTCAGGAAATGCAGGAAAGCAAAGGGATGATGTTATTGAACATTTTGATGAAGTAATTAAATGTAAAACCGTGGAGAATGCAGGCAAAGGTTCTGAATTTAAGGAGGTTGTAATGGGAGACTTTGAGTGTGGTGATGAAACAAAGGATTCCCAGGAAGGCTCTGTGTTGGATGAAAATAGTCAAGTGGATGAAGATGGCCTGCATAGCATCCAGGAGAGTGAAGATGACTTTGACTCTGCCCAGGAGGAATGGGATGAAGAGGAGAGCTCAGTAGAGTCAGCGAGAGAGAGAACAAGCGAGGACACTGGGAAGGTGACATCACAGGAGTGCATCCAGAGTACATTTTTAAACCACTTTGAAGAATCAGATGACGATGGGGAAGTCAACGAAGCGGCAAATAATGTTCTCATCACCAACAAGTGTAAGGAAATGCAGGTGCAAGGTATAGTCAGAGAACCCAGCAGTTCTTCCTCCATCTATGGTGATGCACCCAGCAATTTCGAAGATTGTTCGAGTGCTGAAATTTCTTCAATTATTGATGCGTCAAATGAAGACTGTACAAAAGATTCAAGCCAGGATGATCAACAAAATGCAAGAGTCCCTTTTAAACTCGCTCGGAAAACGTCAAATATTTCTACTGCCTCCAGTGACATATTCGATGAAGAACTTGACGGACTGCTTGATGAAGAACTTGACAGGCTGTCAGAAGAAGAAGTTGAAAGCATTAACAACAAAGTACCTCAAGGGCAGTCCAGTGATGTAGTAACTGTAAATGGTATTGGGAAAATAGAGCCTTCACAAAGGGATGAATCCACAGTGGAAGTCAGTAGAACAGTGGAAAGGACTAAAGAGGAAGGAGAGACCACTGTAAATAGAGATGTAGAGATCACGGTACAAGATCAGAGTGGGGAAATAAATGAAGTAAGCGTGCATGGCAGTATGAGTAACACTTCAAAAGATTCAAATTATTTATCAAAAATAACTGAGGAAAGTAAATGTTCAGAGGAAAGCGTTAAGACATCAATATTGGTAACTCCTGAAGAGTGTTTGGATCAAGTCAGAGACAGTGGATATTATAGTTTACCAGTGTCACCCAAACCAGGTGTTGCTGTGAGGCCGAGTGAAGCGGCCGAGGAAGGAGTGCAGTTGGCCAGTGATTCCTTTGCAGACAGCGAGGAGGAAGGAATGGTAACGCCTCCCAATGAAGTCTTGCCGGTCGTAGATGAAGCTGTGGTGCCCACAAGCAAAATAAGAGAAGAGAAAGAAAATGTTTTGGACAGTTCTGTTAATAATGAATCCAACATACTATATCAATCGTGTAATGAAAATCAAGAAGCCGAGATAGAAAATGTCGACAAACTTGCCAAACAAGTATCAAAGGCAAGTGAAGAGGGCAGTCAAGATATCTCGGTAGAAATGCAAATAAATAGTAAGCCTGTGTATCCTAAACTTAACATTGGCAAAGATGTAACTACAGCCGAGCCAAAAGATGGAAGTGCCTCTCCGAGAGGCGGTTCTACCCCAACTAGGCACTCAAGGCACAAGTCCCCGTTGGTGGAGTGTGAAAACAAACAGCAGAGCGAGGAGAGCCTACTTAGCCCTGACCCGGTGGGAGACAGGTTCCTGGAGCAGGCTGTCTTTGTATCCCACCAAGAAGTAAGTTCTTCATTGTCTTCCTTAAACACACATTTCTTCTTACTTAAGATTTACTATTTCATTATTTTGTTTATTTAATTTTTATCTCCTAGCCATCAAGTAAATTGGCAATAATGAATGTTGCTTCATTAAATGTGTAGATGTTTTAACTATTGTTTGTGATCATTGTCCATGATAATACTAATGAAGAGTTATAGTGAGAGCGCTGCTGCTTGAGTCAGTGATTTATTACTCTCACTCCTCTCACCTTTTGCAGATACCTTGTAAAAATACAATAAATTATTCCAGCTGTCTTCTGTCTGATGCTCACATACAGTCTCTCCAAAAATTTAAGAGTATTGCTGTTGACAGGTTTGACAAAAGTCAGTATTTTTAGATAATACAATATGTTGCTATTGATAATGTGGTCAGTAAGTATGTGAAATATAAGGAAGAATGGGTTTTAAAACAAAGTAAAAAAAAAAAAAAAGGTTCAAAGCACTCGGTAATCTCTAAAGTTAAATGTTGGTAGACAGGTAATGTGGGAGTGTGTAATCCTCTCATACACTGACAGGTAATGTGGGAGTGTGTAATCCTCTCATACACTGACAGGTAATGTGGGAGTGTGTAATCCCCTTATACACTGACAGGTAATGTGGGAGTGTGTAATCCCCTCATACACTGACAGGTAATGTGGGAGTGTGTAATCCCCTCATACATTGACAGGTAATGTGGGAGTGTGTAATCCTCTCATACACTGACAGGTAATGTGGGAGTTTGTGTAATTTTCTCATACATTACTATAAAGACTAGCATCTCTTATTATGTGTTTCTTCCTAAATCACTTCAGTAATTAATCCCAGTTACCTACCTACCAATAACAATTACTGCTTATGACATCATTATGTTTAATGATGCTGCATATTAGCTGACCTTCACATTATATGTTGAGTTTTCCTAACTGTGAATGCTGTGTGTGGCTCTTATGCTCACTTCTGCCGCCTTGATCATGTCATAAAACCTTTCAGTATTTCTTGTATGTACATTACTGCACTAAGTAAAAAATGCTACAGCTTTATGACTTTGTGTTGTTATAATAATAAAAAAAAAGATTATGTAGAATTATCTTGAATATAGTAAATTATGTCAGTAGTATTGCAGGCTGAAGCAACATTCATTCAGCGGTAAGTATATGACAATACCAACTTAGCCACAGAGTGATGAATAAGATACATGTGCAACACTTGGGTATCTTTATTGATGAATAAGATACATGTGCAACACTTGGGTATCTTTATTGATGAATAAGATACACGTGCAACACTGGTATCTTTACTGATGAAATATCTTCCCTGCCCAGCAAGCTTCCTCAGTCAAATACAGGTGAATATATTAGCCTGAATTAGACTGAAGAAGCATGTTGTGCAGCTAAAAGGATTCAGTTATAAAGATATCCAGGTACTGCACATATCTATTCTTCAACCTGCCAGTATTATATGCCATCAAGAATATGATAGCCACAGTGTATACACAAGATCGTTCTGTGGGGTAGCTCCTACTGTTGCTTGACTTATTTTTATACATAGAGGCCTTTAACTTATCTCATGATGACATGAGATTCTTATTTCATGGAGAACAGTGTTGGAATGCTCTGAAGATGTATCCATGTGTGTTCAATGTTGAGATATACAGTGGACCCCTGCTTAATGATCACCTCCCAATGCGACCAATTATGTAAGTGTATTTATGTAAGTGCGTTTGTACGTGTATGTTTGGGGGTCTGAAATGGACTAATCTACTTCACAATATTCCTTATGGGAACAAATTCGGTTAGTACTGGCACCTGAACATACTTCTGGAATGAAAAAATATCGTTAACCGGGGGTCCACTGTATATACAAATGTGTTGAGCAGTAGAGGGGGCTACAAACTCAAAGATTTTTGTATACTCTCTGGTTAAAGTGGTATGGTTGTTCCCCAGTTTGATCCACAGTAGTCATTACACTGTTACTTTGCAGATGGTGAAATTTGCATATACAGTATATACATGCTGTACTGTATAGTGTGTGTATGTGTGTGTTTTTGTGCTTGTGTAAATTATCACACGTATACATTTTTTTTTTAACAAATCGGCTGTCTCCCACCAAGGCAGAGTGACCCAAAAAGAAAGAAAATCCTGAAAAAGAAAATACTTTCATCATTCAACACTTTCACCTCACTCACACATAATCACTGTTTTTGCAGAGGTGCTCAGAACAAAACAGCTTAGAAGCATATACATAACAAAAAGGCACAATACCGTGACTGGAACAATGCTCTTTTCTGTCACGTCAGAGATCATAGCCATCCTATTGACTGGTCTTCTGCTAAAACTGTCTTCCCTACTTCCAACTCGAACAGTCGCCGTTTAGTTGAATCCTCTCTTATACACAACTTTCCTTGTATGAACCTTAGCCCTGGCTTCGTCTCTGTAGATGCCTTCCTCTCCCACTACATTGTAAAATGCTCCAAACTTCAGAACACCCGTGACTTAACCTGAATCCTCAGTTTTTCTTCTTCTTCTTTTTCTTCCTCTTCCCCTTTCCTCTCTCCTTTTCTCCTCTGGGTTGTCTTTCCCTCTCTCCTGTCTCGTGTTTCTGTTCCTTCTTTATTTTATTTCACCACTTCCCCTTTCACGCACCTCGGTGCGCTTGCTCTCCCTCTGTGGGTTTCTAGCTCTCTTGCAGTGCTCCCCTTCCTTTGTATTTGACTGGCTCGTCTTCCTTATTTCCCACTTCTACCACTACCACTACTACTACCTCTTCTTCTTCTACCACATCTACTGATGAAATTAGACACATGTGCGGCGTCTGGTTGTCTTTGTTGTGGACGTTTCGCTATCCAGTGGCTGGCTGGATGGCGAAACGTCTACGGTGGGGATGCCCGGGTGTTGTGCATGTGTCATTTCATCCTGTCGGTATTATATACAATTCTTGTACTACTACTACTACTACTTCTACCACTACTACTACCTCCACCTCTTCCTGCCTATATATAGCCGTTCTGCTCCTCCTCTGTTAGTGTGACTTTGTCAATGGTCCAAGTCGGACCGAAACGTCGTCGTAAGCTTCTGTCTTTTATGTGCGGGTTATTTGTGTAAGCATATACATGTACGTATAAAGATACACGACATATCCCTCCAAACTGTAAACGTATACATACATATATTTTTATATATTTTACATTACAAACTAATCACGGTGGAGAAAATCAAACAAAATAGGTGAGTAATGTGGTAAATGCTGTGTATTTTGGTCTCAGACTCGATCCTTCTTCAGGTCTTGCTTTGTTATACACACTTCGGTATTGCAGTTACAGTACAGGACATAGTCCAGAACTACTGTAATTTTCTTTCTACTTCTCTGCATATCTTTTATCTATTTACCATCCATATCCTATTACTGACTCAGCATGAATATCTTGCTAAAGAAATTTGTTTTTCAACAGGCTGAAGCGCGGTTAGCCCAGCGAAGAGCGGCACGAGCAGAGGCGAGGGAGCTGAGACTGCGAGAACTAGAGAAACTACAACAGGATCAAGAAAATGATGAGGAGAAACAGTTTGGAACTCCGACCTATCCAGGTGAGTCACTGACTCCTATGATGATGAGGCCATGATGGCTTCTTACAACTCTGTATATCACTGCTCTCAGAGATGATGGAATTCCTGAGTCTCATCAGTTAGTCTTATCTAGGCACTTAGGTCATGAGTGTATCAGTCCCTTTATTTTCTACTTTAAAATAGAGTATTGCATATTAAACTTTCCTTGTGTCTCTTCCCCAGTTTGTAGTTCTACACTTAACCATATAGCATTCCTTTACTCCAAACAGCATATTTTTTTAGGCCTATTTGAGCCTTTGCAGAGCCTAATCAGTGCACAGGAAATTGTTAAGATGGTTGTGTGTCAGTAGAGCAGCATCTCACTAGTGTTCAAGCTTCAGTAACACCATTTTGAAGAATGGATCTCTTGAAACTACAAAAACTCTCAACGCGACTTAGTTATGGTCACGCTGCAGCAAAAGATTCTTTCTAAGAATTCAACATTACCATACATTTGCATGACAACCTTTTATTGACGCTGTTTCACTCAGGGTTAACCTTTATCAAGTCATGACTTGATTAAAGCTTTACTCTTAGCAAGAAGTTTTCCAATTAAAGCTTTTTCTGTATTTGGTGTCTTTATATCTGTGCAAAATAAACTCAGTGAAAAGCAGGGGTGCAGCAGGGACAATAAAGGAACACTGTATCAGTGTCCGTGGTCCCACACTATTCAACATCTTGACAGAAGATATCAGAAACACTGCCAGGACAAGTGTGGAAGTTTTCAAGAGGAAACTGGACAAATACCTTCAATAGGTGCCAGATGAACTAGGCTGTGAAGGATATGTGGGTCAGCAGGCCACCAGCAGCAGCCTAGTTGACCAGGCTAGTACCAGACAAGCCTGGCCTCTGGCCAGGCTCCAGGAGTAGAAAAACTCATGGAACTCATCTAAAGTATATCAAAGGTATACCTGTCATTATTATTATGCCTCTACATCTTACACCATATCAACAATATTGATGTCTTCAAATCCAGCATTTTTGGTAAGGTCCACGATCATGTCTATATCTGGAACACTCCAAATCCATAAGCATTGTTTACAAATCCAGGCCAGAGCTTTTTAGACACAACATTCAGTGTGTCCACCTGAGTTCTTCCCTATATATGTAAATCTTTGTAATGCATTCACAGTGTTACATAGTATTTGTTCTCAGAACTCCCAAGTTACTGGCCTTCCCTCACCACCAGTGACCTCGATGTGTTGGGAGAAATTCTTTTTTTAATTAAAAGCCTTTAAAATGACACTTGCCCTACCATCCCTACCAGTGACTTAGGAGTTGAGGGTTCTTCTTAAATACTTAAATATAACATTTTGATTCACTAGCTAAAACTCATGTACAGTATGTTGTAGTCTTGAGAAGAAACACAACTTTGACATTTGTGGAACATGTTTGTTTGTCCCAGGAATGCACACAGACACCCACACAGCTCTACCAGGCTGGGGTGAGCCACTGTCATTGATTGTTCAGTGGGAAGCTGGTAGTCTTTGTTAGGGATGGGACGATACCAAAATTTTTGCCAATGCTGACACTCGGTTTTAGGCTGATTCCAGTGCCACCAAAATTAGTGGATACCAATACCATTACTCAAGTTTTGGTCAATACCAGTGCCACCAAAATTAGCTTACACTGTTACTCAAGTTTAGGCCAATACCAGTACCATCAAAATTAACTTATACCCACCATTACCAATACTTTGGCTCATCCCTAGTTGTTATGTTTCTTAATGTATCCTTAGTCTTGAAGCAAAATCAAGATGTAATCAATTGGTGTAAGCCTGTAATTTTTTCTAGCATTATTTTCACTTACAGTATTATGATAGTAATACACACAAGATATAATGTGCAGTACTTTGTTAGATTGTGTGAATGGGATAGTTTTGTTAGTTCTTCTTTCCTCACAAAAAAATATTACAGTGCTGGAATAGGATCCAGAAGAGAGGACTTGCTACAACAACTGGAAACTTGACTCAAGATACAGGTAGTACATGACAAACAAAATACTGAAGATGGGACAACATAAGCATAGCTCTGCTCGGGTGACTACAAACACTGTATCTACAAACACCACATGTAACTACAGACACTGAAGACAGAATATCACTAGCATGTAATTACAAACACTGAAGACAGAACATCACCAGCATGTAACTACAACACTGAAGACACAACATCACCAACATGTAACTACAAACAGTGAAGATGTAACATCACCAACATGTAACTACAAACACTGAAGACAACATCACCAGCATGTAACTACAAACAGTGAAGACGTAACATCACCAACATGTAACTACAAACAGTGAAGACACAACATCAACATGTAACTACAAACACTGAAGACACAACATCACCAACATGTAACTACAAACAGTGAAGATGTAACATCACCAACATGTAACTACAAACAGTGAAGACACAACATCACCAACATGTAACTACAAACACTGAAGACACAACATCACCAATATGTAACTACAAACAGTGAAGATGTAACATCACCAACATGTAACTACAAACACTGAAGACACAACATCACCAGCATGTAACTACAAACAGTGAAGATGTAACATCACCAACATGTAACTACAAACACTGAAGACACAACATCACCAATATGTAACTACAAACACTGAAGATGTAACATCACCAGCATGTAACTACAAACAGTGAAGATGTAACATCACCAACATGTAACTACAAACACTGAAGACACAACATCACCAATATGTAACTACAAACACTGAAGATGTAACATCACCAGCATGTAACTACAAACAGTGAAGATGTAACATCACCAACATGTAACTACAAACACTGAAGATGTAACATCACCAACATGTAACTACAAACACTGAAGATGTAACATCACCAACATGTAACTACAAACAATGAAGATGTAACATCACCAACATGTAACTACAAACACTGAAGATGTAACATCACCAACATGTAACTACAAACAATGAAGATGTAACATCACCAACATGTAACTACAAACACTGAAGATGTAACATCACCAACATGTAACTACAAACAGTGAAGATGTAACATCACCAACATGTAACTACAAACAATGAAGATGTAACATCACCAACATGTAACTACAAACACATGAAGATGTAACATCACCAAACATGTAACTACAAACAATGAAGAGTAACATCACCAACATGTAACTACAAACATGAAGATGTAACATCACCAACATGTAACTACAAACACTGAAGATGTAACATCACCAACATGTAACTACAAACAATGAAGATGTAACATCACCAACATGTAACTACAAACACTGAAGACGTAACATCACCAACATGTAACTACAAACACTGAAGATGTAACATCACCAACATGTAACTACAAACACTGAAGATGTAACATCACCAACATGTAACTACAAACAGTGAAGATGTAACATCACCAACATGTAACTACAAACAGTGAAGATGTAACATCACCAACATGTAACTACAAACAGTGAAGATGTAACATCACCAACATGTAACTACAAACACTGAAGATGTAACATCACCAACATGTAACTACAAACAATGAAGATGTAACATCACCAACATGTAACTACAAACAATGAAGATGTAACATCACCAACATGTAACTACAAAAATGAAGATGTAACATCACCACATGTAACTACAAACAATGAAGATGTAACATCACCACATGTAACTACAAACACTGAAGATGTAACATCACCAACATGTAACTACAACAATGAAGATGTAACATCACCAACATGTAACTACAAACACTGAAGATGTAACATCACCAACATGTAACTACAAACAATGAAGATGTAACATCACCAACATGTAACTACAAACAATGAAGATGTAACATCACCAACATGTAACTACAAACACTGAAGATGTAACATCACCAACATGTAACTACAAACAATGAAGATGTAACATCACCAACATGTAACTACAAACAATGAAGATGTAACATCACCAACATGTAACTACAAACAATGAAGATGTAACATCACCAACATGTAACTACAAACAGTGAAGACGTAACATCACCAACATGTAACTACAAACACTGAAGATGTAACATCACCAACATGTAACTACAAACAATGAAGAGGGCAGACCACAAACAGCTCTGTTCAACTACAAATATCTAATCACTAGTATTAAAGCTGCCAGAAAGTTATGTTTAACAAACCATAAACACACTAAGAGTAACATATTAAGATGGCATTCACTGGGTTGAATCTCATAAATGCGACTTATAAGGCTTAACAATATTAGTGATTATTTTTTGCACTTAAGTAGGTGGTGATCTTGAGTGTACTCACTCACTGGTAGACAGTAATTAATGCTTTATATACTGTAGGTGTGAATGTTGTTGATGTATAAGAGTATTTTTTTAGATTAATAGGCTGAGGATGGGTTTTAGTAGACAGTGTAATTAATTGGAACATTTGTTATTAGGTTAGTTTACTTGGTTCAACTGTTCTGAGTGGTTGCAATTCAGTCCATCTGGCAGAAGAATGTCAACAATGTTAACTTCTTCAAGAGGCTCTTGATCTAAGGAATTTTAGCTTCTCTTCCCTTCCTCAGATCAAACCATACATTTCCCTGTCATTGTGTGACCCTCACAGGTTTAGCACTTCCCCATGAATATAATAGATATATTGTTAATCATGTGGGTTTTATCCTCAACCTATGATATGATGCTCAAAGGTTACACTACATCCACTTCAGGTGCAGAGGTTGGTGGTGCCGACGAGGATGATGATGATGATGAGGAGGAGGAGGAGGAGGAGGAGGAGGAGGAAGGTACTGGTGAGAGGGTGTTATTCACTAAACTGTTTGCTTCTTAACCTTACCACCCATCCATGATGCTAAACTCTTCCCCATTCTAAAAATAGTCACTAAATTACCCTCCACCTTTCCTGATTTATTTGATTTTGAAAACGTTTTGTACAGCTTGTGTGTAGTGCGTTTTGTTACCCTTACTGAAGGTGGCATGGATCCCAAAGTTCAATTTTGTTAGATTGTAGGTTTTTAAAAGTAATATTTAAGCTTCTAAACTACCTTTAAATAATTTGCAGTCATAGGCAGTGCTGTCTGTGTGTTGGCTTCTTGGTGGATGTCTAGCTAAAGGGGCAACTAGCTAGCTAGCTAGTTAGGGTGAATATACTGAAAGTGAATTGGAAATGTACACTTTTGGGCCTGAGAAATCCATTGCGCACATTCCCAAAATTATTCTGTGGCTGGTTTTTAATCTGGTGCAGCACACAGGCTAAACTGATGACCAGTCATATGATGTTTTGGAGAAATGTGTTTGTTTTGTGAATGTCCCAGGTTTCCCAAAACTCTCTTTCTTTATATCCAACTTGCAAAACACTTTTTCCTTATCTCCTGACTTCTAAATCATTTTCTTTACTTCCCAACTTTCAAAAATTGTGTTCAGCTTGCTGGTTTCCCCTCAGTCCCTAAATACATTAGATATTGATAATAACTCAAGAAAACAGAAGAATCCTTATTTATAGAGGTATGCAATGTGTTGTTCACATGTAGTGAACTTTGCCCAGTGACCCTAGGAAATCTACATACCGCTGTATGTGGTAGGAGGGTAGTGTGTCAGCTGAAGGTGGAGAAGTGGTCAGTGCATTAAAGCATGAAAGGGCTGGTAAGTTTACTGTAGTGCTCAGCTGACTGGGAATGTTGATATGAAAATTAAGATGTACAAGTTTGTCAGCCTGATTTTTGTTCCTATTCTTGAGTATGGGCAAGTGCCTGCAGTCATAATTAAAGCTGCTTCTAAACATATTAGGCTGATGTGGTTCTCTTCGAAGATGTGGAGCTCAGTAAGATAGGAGAGTAAGACACATGTGCAACATCTGGGTATCTTTATTGTTGACATTTTGCCATCCTGTGGCTTTATCAATACAAATTCTAGGACATAATTTGAAGACATTAGAACTATATACAGAAAATGGAGGTAATCAGTCCCTCAGCCTTGGAGTTGGTGTGAAGAACACCATAGTCATGGAGGTTCTGGAGCAGAGGCAAGGAGGCTGGCGCTTATATACTAACATCAGGTGGAAAGGGGACATGTAGCAGACGAGGGCATAGTTACTGGTAGGTGGGATTCCCCAGTGATAGTAGGTCATACCTCATCTTACCTCATCTTCTGTATATAGTTTACTGTCTTTGAATTATTGTATTGATGAAGCCTCTGGATGGCAAAACGTATACAATAAAAATTCCCAGATGTTGCACATGTCTTAATTTCATCCTGTCAGTATTGTATACCATTCTTGTACAAGATACAAGACTGTTGATGCTGTGTACCTGCATTTGTTAACATGAATCTCTAAGGTTTCCCCAATTTCCCTTGCATATACTTTCTCACAGCCTTTACAAAGACTGATACAGTATGCCTGCTAAATGTTAGGCTCTGATGTTTATCTTAGATCATGAGAAGTCTGAGAGATTTTGTGGTGACGGTGGCAGAGTCCATTGCTATACACCCCAAGAATAGAGCTAGGGTAGGGACTGTTTCTCCTTTGGGAAAGATTGATGAATTTTGTAGTGTCATTCTCAACTTTAGAGGTTTGGTGAATGATAGTGACCTCTGATCTGCAAGTGTTGATGATGTTGACAAGTGAGTTCATTAGGAATCTGCACTGTATATTCTAAGGACTCTTGAGAGATAGTAGCCAATAAGGACTATTCTCTTACTTCTCATGTTGTAGTGGGAATAATAATAAGTTCAATTATCTCTCTCTTGGAAAGTTTCCTGTATATTTTGTATACAGATGAAATAGTCTCAGCCATCGTCATCACAAAAAACACTTGATGTCTTGCATCTTCGTGACAGTGTATACATTGGGAAAACTGGGAGAGACCTAAAGATTTCTGTTAATGATTCCTGTTAATGAACATGGTGCTGGAGGCAGTGGAGATGTCGTGTTTGAGAGCAATATGTGCTGTAAATATTATGCAGTGAATTTGAAGTTTGGAAATTAGAAGGGAGGTGTGAGGTTACTAAAAGTAGTATCCAGATGGCTGAGGAGGGGTAGTTAAGGTGGTTTAGGCATTTAAAGAGGATGGAGCAAAATAGGATAACTTGGAGGGTGTATAAATCTGTAGCGAAGAGAACGTGGGATAGGGGTTGCAGTGGGGAAGGTTGAAGGGAGGGAGTAAAGGAAGTTGTGTATGCAAGGAAAATGGACAACCAGCAGACATGTGTGTGTTAGGAGTGAGTGGAGGCAAGTAGTTTTTTGACTTGATGTGCTGTTGGAGTGTGAGCAAGGTAACATTTATGAAGGGATTTAGGGAAACTGGTTAGCCAGACCTGAATTCTGGAAGTGGGAAGTACAGTGTCTGCACTGGTGGGGATATTTGCAGTTTCAGAGGGACATCTGAACTGTAGTATCATTGTACTTCTGGCAAGACAGTGATGAAGCGAGTGATAGTGAAAGTGTTTCTTCTTTTTGTGTCACCCTACCTCCATGGGAGACGGCCAGTTTGTTAAAAAAAAAAAAACAGGAGTACAAATGCTGCATCAGCAGCAAAACAATGCTTTGTGTTTAACATCTTATGGCTTGAGAATGGGTTGATCTCAGCATCATTGGAGAGAACTGCACTAGCAGAAGTGTTTGGATGTGCCCCAAGTAATGAGGCACTGAAATAGGCCTACCTGACCCATCCATACTTGAATGCACCAGCCATTTCTCTACTTTTTCCTTATACTATACTCTTCCTACTGTATATGGTATGTGGGCATGTCGTTGACTTCCTAGATAAACTTGAGAAAGCTGAATGTGTGTGAATGAAACGTGTAACTATAAATGAAGGTAGCTCTGTTTCACAAGTCTTGTTATCACTACTTGTTGTCTGCTGCCACAGTTTAACTCAGTAGATAGTCCCATGTTTGCACTCCAGCAGCACATCACTCCCATAGACTACTTGCTTCTAGTTTATCCAATCTAACATGTTTACATGTGGATGAAGAGACAAAAGAAAAACAACATTAGCGTGTATTATACATGTTTCGCTCAGTCAGCTTTGTCAAGTTATGACTTGATAAAGCTCACCTTGAGCAAAATATTTATAGTAAAGGCTTATGCTATTTAATGTTGATTCATAGCTTCTATATATGCTTCTAAACTGTTGTATTCTGAGCACCTCTGCAAAAACAGTGATTATGTGTGAGTGAGGTGAAAGTATTGAATGATGATGAAAGTATTTTCTTTCTTTTTGGGTCACCCTGCCTCGGTGGGAGACGGCCGACTTGTTAAAAAAAAAAAAATCATAGCTTCTTATACCGTGCTTAATATGTCTGCTGGATGTTCCTGCAGCCAGTCATTTTTAAGACTACACTTCATCAATGTACTTTCAAACAACATATCTGCAAGATTTTCGTTCATCTTTTTTATTATTTGCAGAGGAAGAGTGAACGAGCTTCTTACTGCTGCAACTTTAATAAGGGAAGGATTCTAACATTTTTTTTCACGGGATTAGGAAGTAAAGTTAGAGATTTAATCAATCTGCAAAAAAAAAAAAAATACAGAGTATGCCTTTATCTTGCTCGTCATGGTAATGTGTTACCATGTTTTCTGGCACATAAGGCACATATTCAATGTTTCCAAGCGGTTGTAACATAATGTTATTAAACAACCACTAAAGCCTAACCCAACTCCTACTCTTGACTCTGACCTTGAGCATATAAGGCACAGGCTGATTTTTTTGAAGACTTTTTTGGGGGAAAGAAAATGGTGTTTTATATGCCAGAAAATATGATATAAGAAATAGCGGCGTGAGTTCGTGTGCAAACCTATGATTTCATAAAAAAAAAAATGGATGGGGAACTCTCTTGCCATAGGTTCTATCCCTGCCCATTCTGTGGTTTGTTTGTATTTGTTTTATTACAGTTTCATGAGCTGTGATTTCATAGTAAATGTGGAGTTAGGTTGGATAATATAAAGACACTTATTACACAGTAAGCCTTTATTAAACATTGTTTTGCTCAAAGCTGAACTTATTCAAGTTATGAGGGTTAGGTTGCAAACTCCTTAAGGTCTCTAGAGCCAGCATAGTATTCCCAAATCTGTCTAATACACATGTTGTACTGTTCCTGTACAAAACTCATGTTATCTTTGCAGCTGATGAACATGGCTTAAGCCACATAGCTTTTAATATTTTCTACCTCAAATCATATCAACTTTTTTACTCAGTGGGCTATGGCCCAGCATGGGGACCATCAGTGGGTTACTATAAATGACAGATATAAATACAAATTTGTATTTCTTTGGAAAGGTTACATGTCCAAGCATTTCAGATAAACTAAATACAAATGCTGACACACTACTTAAAACTACACAGGTTATGTAGTGGTAAATTTTCATTATTCATTATTTTACCTTATTAATAAAGTGAGGTAGCCAAAAATTTTGTAATTAAGATTTATAGTAATGGGGTAGCAAAAAACAAATAACAGTATTACAATTAGTACAGTTTACAATGTTACAACAGTACAGCTTTAAGCATGTATGTTTTACATTGATCAAGCGGTCCTAAGTTGTTTTGGTTTTTTGAGTTGTTTCAAACTGGTTGAATGATTTAGTATAGTGTTGGGAGATGAGATGATTTTTAAGTTTAGCCCCAAATTGACTGGTGAATCGTCTGGAAAATTTGGCAGAGAAAGTGTTATATAAACACCTGAGTAATACTGCAGGTTCTTCAACTTCATGAATAATTTTTAGATTTGTTTCTAGTGTAAACACTACCCTGAGTTCTTCTTGGAATTTTCTTGGAGTACAAGAACACTTGTGAAACATTTGGGAGAGTCCACAGTGCAAGAATGCATTGCAAATCCAGGTGGAAGAGACGGCAAGCAGATGAAAAGACACACAAGTGCAAAAATCTGTACATATATTACATTTCACTCAGGAAAACTTAATCAAGTTATTTAAAGCTTTCCTTGAGTGACACATAGTTATAATAGAGGATTACACTATTGTATGTTTCTCTTCATCCACTACAGATTCAGATTGTACATACAGCTGCATGTTCCTCAACACCCACAGTGTTGCATTTAATCCAAGGGGCCCCAAGTTTATATACAGTATACTGTAAATTTAGAGTGTATAAAGTATAATATTGAACATTAATAATTAATGTATCTCGTTGTACAGTACAGAATATTGGATATAGTAATGTAAACTTTAATGTTTTACATTATTTATCAGTCTTATATAACAGTAATAAACAATCCTTAAGACTTAATATAAATATTCCTGAACCCCTGGGTTTGACTGAGTTACTGTGAACCATAACCATTATTATCCAAAATTTTAATACAATAACTTGTACAGAAACTATGCATACTGAAGTGAGTTAATATTTCTGTATATAAGTCTGCATTAGACAGAGACTAAGTGAAGTACAGTACAGTAGTAATAAATATATAATGAATGTAAATAGAAGTTAATATTAATAACTTCAACTCTACACTGCTAAAATTGATGTATAATGTAGATGATTCAGTTTTTTTTTTTTTTTGAAGTATGAAACTTTACATTTTTTAATCTTGACTTCAAAAATATTTCCTTTTACTACAAAATATGAACATCTTTCATTGTTTTGATATGGCTGCTGGACAGACCCAGTGTGCTATACACTGTGAGTGACACATAAATAAAGTCTGCTGATCAACCTAAACTGCTCCTCTATATACGTTTTCATTATATTTTTCCACACACTGTACAATATACAGTACAGTATATTTTAATGAAAATTGTAGATAAATAGTAAGAAAAAAGATATTTAGAAAAAGTTAAATTGAAAGGCTTATGGAAGGGCAGGAGAGGAAGAGTTTTGCATTAAGGGGTCGTAGGTCTTCCACACAGTTACAGTATGATAAATGAGACACCAGGGCAACATTTGGGTATCTTTATTCTGGGAATGTTTTGCCACACAGCGGCTTCTTCAGTCCGGTACAGAGAAAAGTGGAAACTGAGGAAGAGTTTGAAGTCATCAGTTGCTCAGCCTCTTGAGTTGATGTGTTCGGTCCATCAACTCCTCCTCGTCTTCCAGGTTTTTCTGTGCTGGACTGAAGAAGTCGCTGTTTGGCAAAACTTTTCCTGAATAAAGATACCCAGATGTTGCACTGGTCTCTCATTTATCAACTTGTTGGTTTTGTAAACCATTTATTCACTCAGTTATGATATACCTTTAACAAGTGCAGCAGAAGAAAACGGCACCACAAGCTGAAAACCAGTCATAGAATTTTCACAGAAATCTGCTTAATTAAAGTTCTCAGACCCAAAACTTTTTCTTTTTTTTTTTTTACATTGAACTTGTTTAATAATGTCAATATTAATTGATGCATTTATTGATTTATTTTAAGAAATACAGGTTCACAATAGTTTGCTTTGCAAATTCTTAGTGAATATTTCCATAATAATGGCTGGTTGATATTGTACTAGTATCGTCCATTGTGTTATATTTATTTTTCATATGAAATTCTAAATCCATGTGAGTCCTGAGCACAGGAGTGGCAGAGGCTCAGTCTTCCCCATTGATCATGAGACAGAAACTTTATTTTTGCTCTTGTAATTAGTCCTTTGAAATATTTCACCTGTAATTTAAACAAAGACATCTTACTTAGCTGAAACTGATTGTTTCTGCCACTCTTCAACAACTGCAGCTTTGTCTGATTGTTTCAGCCAGTCCTCTGCCAAAATTCTTTATAACAGTACAGTAATAGTATTGTACAGCACTGCCAAACTGATGTGTTTTGAGGATTTTAGGCAGAATATCTGTTCAGACTTCAAAAGGAACTTCCAGCAGATAAATGCACAAGACACTGAGCCCAGTGTTCATATTAATAATCTACTTTGACATCTAGAAAGGTTAATGTAGGATACATTATGAGTTTAGCAATCGCCTGTCGTGTTTACTGATTGGTCGACAAACCAGAATGTTTTCATTGGGTTGGTGCTGCATAATCTCAAGGCTATATAACTGTACAAGTGATTGTCAGAAAAAACTTTTCAAAGATGCCAACACTTTTCACCTGTACACAAGTACTGATCCTCAAAATAAGGATCAAAATAAGCTCTTAGTTCATTTATAAAGAGATGTTTCTCTGTGCCATATCACCATTGTGCTCCAGTCTTGTCATGAGTCTGAGTAGAATTCACAGAGGTGTGATCCCAATTCTCATATTGGCATAACTTAACCATTGAAGGCTCTCCTTGGTACTGTGTACCTGCTGCAGTGTGTGCAGGTTCCAGTCCAATTCTGGATTGAGAGAGAAGGTTTGTAAATAATTTCAGTCGGTTGTGAATTTTTAAGCATTCTAAAATCACGAGATCAGTGCATGTGGCAGGATGAGATGAAATGACAGTGTCCAGCAAAGATGTATGCCATAGGCACCAACCCATGAAAATAACATTATATCATGCAATATCACTGGCTTCCAGTTATTTAAAGGTTAAGTGCATAAGTGAATGGAAGGTTTGAAGTGAGTCAAGGCAGCTTGGGTCTGTTGCAGCCCTGTTGACTTAGGGTTGGTACCAGGAGTTTCCCAGTAGGATTTACACCCTATGTTTGGGTTGCCAGTGGCAATTAGTTGATGGGCAGCCTAAACACTGGTCAGTGTGAGAAACAAGGCTTGTAGCACCATTCAGGATGTTTTTGTGTCTTATTATGACCATAAAGTTTCAGTAATGATATTCACCAACACATCTTGGAGAACTTGGCATAATATCTTAATTAAGTTTGGTCATGAATTGAGAAAGCATGATCCTAAGACTGGTATGAGTAAAGGTTTTGGTAGACCAAGTGCTAAATCATGATGGCACTTGTCTACTCATTATAGTTCTGATGGGGTGAATTTTACTGGTTACTCTGATGTTATTCTGAATTTATTAAATATATTTTTTCAACGTAAGGAATTCCTCAATTTTAGAGCCTTCGCCAAGGTCAGGGGTGACTGGGAGAACCAGTGTGCGGACAGCAGGGATCAACAGCACAGGCCAGTACTCTAGGAGATCCTCAGAAGACTCCACAACGATGAGTCTTTACCAGCTAACGTTAGGGAGATGAGAGTAAGTGATCTTTATTTTGAGTAAAGATAGTACCATGGACATGTCATATATAATAACAAATCATGTATAATATTAACAGTTACACCAGAGTGACCTCATGATATACTATACTACATTACAATATATCTTTGAAAATAAATAATGAAATTGTAATTTTGCATGTGTATTGCACCTTTTCTAAAGAAAATTTACGTGTATCACATTGTTGGCTAAATTAATAAATGAATTTAGTTAGATTTAAGTAATTTTAAATGTAAAAGCATTTAAGAATATGAGTGTTGTTGTTTGCTATTGTTGTTATATTATCTTGAATGAATGTATGCACATAGTACAGAATGAAGGCTGTGTTGTGTGTGGTTCCTCGAGGGACTCTCTTACTACCTAACATCACCAGTTAACCACCTTCATACAAGCTTATTATACACACTGTCTGCTACATTAACCTCTTACGTATTGTTGCTTTCTAGTAATTAACATCACACCTGTAAAATTACTTCATTATATAATTCACAGGTGGGCCTCATTTATACAGTAGGTTAGGTTCTGGGCTCCTGCTATAAAGTCAGATGTAGCCTTTTCCACGTTCCTGTCATGTATTAAGTGGGCAATAGAATTAGGTCTACAAAATGCACATACAGTACACACATAACTTACCTTAAAATATTTTTGTCCTTAGCTTATAGTGAGTGGTGAATATATTTATTGTAGGAAGTCTGAATAAATGAAGAATGGGCATAATTGAAAACCACTGTACAGTGGCCCCCCCCCCTCCCCCAGTTTACGATATTATTTCATTCCATAAGTATATTCAGGTGCCAGTACTGAACGAATTTGTTCCCATAAGGAATATTGTGAAGTAGATTAGTCCATTTCAGACCCCCAAACATACACGTACAAACGCACTAACATAAATACACTTACATAATTGGTTGCATTGGGAGGTGATCGTAAAGTGGGGGTCCACTGTATTAGTGAAGGCTGTAAAATGAAACATTGTAAAGCAGGGTTCACCTGTTCTATTTATTTCCAGATTGGTCTTTAGTTCTTACAAATTACAATAAAGAATTAACTTAATATGAATACATTTTCAGTTTGCATAGACTAAAAATAATCATATTTTTTTGAGTACAAATTGGAAGGAGATATATTTTTGTCACATTTTGTCATTTATTTTTATATGACATGAAATTCATCTTTCAGGCAGAATTGAAAGAGCTTGATGAGAAGTTCCGCAAGGCCATGATTACCAATGCTCAACTTGATAATGAAAAAGCAACACTAACTTATGAAGTTGAATTAATGAAGGACAAGTATACTGAACTAGAGGAGACACACACACAGTTAACGGTAAGCTGTGCAAATGTTCAAAATATGGCAGCTAGGGTTTTATTAACTTATCCATCGGTTTTCATGTGTAATGCTTTAGGATTTAGGTAGAACTATGTTGAAAAATAATTTTTTTAACAATAGTAACGTTGAACAGTAAGTGACAATAACATTTCTGGATCATTTCACAACTAACCCACAAATTAGAGATAAAATTGTAGACGTTGTTTGAATCTGTCCTGATCATTCTCAAGTCATGTATTACGTTTATTTCTTATTTGTAGACTGGTTGTAAATATGGTTCTAGTTATTAAATGGATAGTTTCCTTGGAGAAAATTAGAAGTTGTGACAGAGAGTGATGCTTATTGATAATAGTACCGTGGTAAAATATAATTTAAATGGAATATTGTTCTGTGCTCAGCTTCTTTCAAGGCAGGAGAGATATCTAAGCTGCAAAATATATATGGAAAATACTTGAGGATCAGGTCCCCAGTTTGAACACTATCATAACAATGTACTAGAGTGAGAGATACAAAAGGAAGTGTGTAATAAACTCAGTGAAAACCATGGGTGCCATAGGCACATTTAGAACACCATGTTAACATCTGTGGTGCAAGACTATTCAACCAGTTATAACAATGTATAAGAAATATTGCTAGGAGAAAGAAGCTTTCAGGAGGAAACTGAACCACTATCTGCTGTAATGTTTGATAAACTAGGTTGTGAGGGCTACGTTGGCATATCACAGTAAAATTAGCCTGGTTGACCAGTTAGTTAACCCTTTCAGGGTCCACAGGCCCTCTCAAGAGACTTGTTCTCAGGGTCCCCCAAATTTAAAAAAAAAAAAATATTTTTTTCTTATGAAAGGATAGAGAATCTTGTCCCAATCATAATGACACCAAAAGTATGAAATTTGATGGAAAACTTACGGAATTATGCTCTTGCGAAGTTAACAGTCTCGACGATGTTTACGCATCAGCGATTTTGCTCACATTGAGCTCTATTTTCAGCCAATTCCAGTGTACTAGTCGACAAAACTCATACCTATTTCGCTAGAACTCGATTTCTTCTATCGAATGAATACAAGAAACCACCCATTTACCGGTTTCAACTATCCAATACAGTGGTCAGAATTTAGCAATTTTGCCAGTTTCACACAAATTTCAAAAGATGCTAATTTCCAAATAGAGTCCAGAATAAACAAGAAAGACATTCCTGGCACTAAAATAACATTTCCTCTGTTCATTAGTCATGTCCCCATGCCCCTCTTACATTCTTTTGCTTTCCATTTTGAATTTTCATTCTCACATAAAATAGAAGATTTACTGTTATGCAGACTACTGCATTAGTGTAGAAATGGTATAAATAATATTGGCGCACTTGTGAAAGAATATTAGACTCGCCAGTTGACGTGTATTGGACGCTTAGTATGATTTGTTTACTTTTGAACTTTGGTAAAAATCGAACATTTCTGCTACATTGAGCTCAATTTCAAGGTACTTTTCATTGTAAAACCAGTCAAAATCATCTCAATTTCTGTAATATGTCTTCCATTCTATCAAATGAGACCAGGAAAACTAGAATACAACAATAAATACCATACGAAAATACAGTGCAAAGTCGCTGTTTTAATCCAAAAACACGGTCTAAGTTTTTTTTTCTCATTACGCACTGTGTGCTGCAGGATTTTTTTTATACTGTGCACACTGACCACATAGACCCATTCTTTCATATGTAGGCCTTCCAGCTTTCACTAGATTTGAAGGCGCTAGAATTTATGAGTACTAGTACGTCAAGGACCCTGGCACGTAAGCCGTACTAGTACGGCCAAAACCTTGAAAGGGTTAATAGGATTGCATGACTTGAGGCCTAACTAGACTGCAAGGGTAGAAGAGCCCTCACAGTGGTCACAGATATATTACAGGTAAGGCAGCAGAGTTGGAGGTATTTGAGGCTCTTGGTGAATAAAAATTTGTTTAGTGTGCAAGAGGTTTGTATGAAGGAGAATTGATCAGCTTGTGTTATTGAGCCACATGCTGCCTTAGATATTGACTAGTACAAACATAAGAGTCATACATAGGAATATTTTACAAATGCAGCATATTAGGAGAATAAAATACATTTCATAGTAAACATGTTAGAAACTCGTGTGGTATGAAACAATAGAAACAGAAGCCTGTTAAATATTTGCCTCTGGCAGAATTACTGGTCTTTTCTTGTCTTATATAAGATAACAGGTAAATCTTTGAAGCTTCTATCTATATTGAATATCAGTATTCTTACCTAAACTTTTTTCTGTCTTAATAGAAATTCTTCCTGTAAAATTATCATTACAATCTAGGTCTAGTCTGAGATTAGGACAGAGGGAAGATGATTCTCAAAGCTGGTAATGGATAACAGCCATGTAGATGAATTGAACAGTCTATTCAGCTTGAGGGGCAGATCACAGAAAAGATGGGCAGAAGTGATGAATGTGAGTTATTGAAAAAGGATCATAACTGAAGGTATTATCAGAATAATGATCATGCTTGCATTGTATGTAAGCAGTTTATAGAAGTGAAAGTGGAGGAATTAAATGAATCTCTTGTCAATTTTACAGAAGGAACATCGTAAGAAATGTACCGAATATGAACAACTTAGGAAAGTATCAACAAAATTACAAGAAGAAGTGAAAGCCCTTCGTAGTTTGTTACAAGAACGGGATCAGTTGATACAGGTAACTTTAAAACATTTACTTTGTACAAAAATACAGTTGTTACACAAATAACCCGCACATAAAAGAGAGAAGCTTATGATGACGTTTCGGTCCGACTTGGACCATTTACAAAGTCACACTAACCAGAAGTGGAGCAGGACGGAAACGTCGTCGTAAGCTTCTCTCTTTTATGTGCGGGTTATTTGTGTATCGTTCCAGTCACGGTATTGTGCCTTTTTTGTTATTAATACAGTTGTTATTTGCAGCAGAATACAGCATGTTCAAAATTCATTGAACAGAAAAGAAGAGGTTTTGTAGTGGGTTGCTAATCAGTATACCATAGTTATTGTACAGTGGTGGCCAGTTTTCTACTCAATGTTTGGAAAAACTAAGTCCACTCAGTTCACCATACTGTAGTTAAAAGTTAATATAATTTTAAGTCATATTGGAAAATGACCAAAGATCCCAAGAGGGAGGTTGATCATGAGCAGAATTTCTAATTCCTTTCGTATCTTTTCAGGAGTATGGCTTGGTTGTGGTAGGAGAAGATGAGGAGAATGGTGAGGAGGTAGAATCTGAAAAGGAAGATGTTGACGATTTATCACCTAGAAAAATTTTTGTTAAGAAAGCCTTAATTTCACAAGAAGCGGCGGAATTATTGGCAAAGGGCGCTGCTAAAGGCTCACTAGGTTAGTCCACAACGCTGTACAAATGATCTTATAACAAGCAGATGTAAAGTCTGAGGACTGTAGTAAAATGAATTATTTTAAATTTCCATTATCTTTGGGATACATATATGGAGTGTATCAGTCTGTAGTGGAAGGAAGGCGGGGTAGGGGTCGGCCTAGGAAAGGTTGGAGGGAGGGGGTAAAGGAGGTTTTTGTGTGCGAGGGGCTTGGACTTCCAGCAGGCATGCGTGAGTGTGTTTGATAGAAGTGAATGGAGACAAATGGTTTTTAATACTTGACGTGCTGTTGGAGTGTGAGCAAAGTAACATTTATGAAGGGGTTCAGGGAAACCAGCAGGCCAGACTTGAGTCCTGGAGATAGGAAGTACAGTGTCTGCACTCTGAAGGAGGGGTGTTAATGTTGCAGTTTAAAAACTGTAGTGTAAAGCACCCTTCTGGCAAGACAGTGATGGAGTGAATGATGGTGAAAGTTTTTCTTTTTCGGGCCACCCTGCCTTGGTGGGAATCGGCCAGTGTGATAATAAAAAAAAAAAAATAACGTATATGGAGTTTTGTCATGAACTCTTTGTATTAGAAGGTTTTCATTGTAATAAACTCCATTGCACCTCAACCGGAATGTTAGAGTATAACTAAAGATAAAGTTGCTGTTTGTCTTACCATTTATGTCTAGTAGATTATAGTATTATCATACTCATTTCTCAAGAGCATACGAATTTAAAGTAACTCACTCTCTCTCTCTTCTTTACAGATGTAAGGTTAAAGAAGTTTGGTGAAGAAAAAAACGATTTAGAAGATCAAGTTAGAAGGTTGAAATTAGAGCTTGAAGAAGAGCAAAACAAGAATAGAAGAAGAGAAAACGGTTTAGACTATGAAAAACAAAGTAGAGTAAATCTGTCGTTGCTGTTATTGCATGTGGAAGTGTCTATATGCTTGGTGTTGTTGCAAGTTCCCATGTCTTGTTATTAATGTTTACACAATCCAGTATTTCATTCAAATTTTAACATTTTTTCAGAGGAACAAAGCAAAACTGTAAACGAATATAAGTTTAGAGTACAGAAGGCAGAAGCGGAAGTATCAACATTACAGGCCAATGTGAGTACAATGCAGTGCAGTCATTTTTTTTTTATTTTTTATCCATTATGATTTTAATTTATTATTATTTTATTTATTTACATTCATATTTGTAGTAATTTTTGTAGACATACTTCTATCCCAGGATATTGGAGAAGGTGACTCATCAGATGATTTGCATAGCTGGAGAGCAGTTATGTTGTCTACTGTCTTAAAGGTACAAGTGATTTCACAAAATACAATTATTGATCAGTATGGTAGAAAAATATTGAAAAATTTTGAGGTACAGTCGGTTAATATATGAGGAAGTACAGACATAC
Organism: Cherax quadricarinatus; assembly: GCF_026875155.1. Classification (NCBI taxonomy): domain Eukaryota; kingdom Metazoa; phylum Arthropoda; class Malacostraca; order Decapoda; family Parastacidae; genus Cherax; species Cherax quadricarinatus. Next base: position 31,298,559 of record NC_069453.1, on the reverse strand, counting down.
CTTGTTGAAGAGGTTTTTTGAACTTTGAGGAGAAAACCCAATACTGGGGAAGGGAAATATTCAGCCCTAAATTTCAAAGAAATGCATTTAATTACCTAGACTTTGTTTCTGGTGGAATATAGAGAAGTACAGTACCAATGCTCTCTATATGCTGTAAATCATGTATTTTTTGCAGCTTTGGGTTTATTTTGTATTGAGGCTGTATCTCTTTCAGTAGTAATATTTATTGTTAATAATGACAGTCATGACATAGAGTATACATAAGGAGGATGAAAGGAACAAAAAGGGTGAAGATGGTGAACAAAAGAGTAGTGAGGATGGTAAATATGACATTAGTGAGGATGGTGAATATAACAAGTTAAGGACAGTGAATATGGAAAAATAAGGATGGTAAATACAGCAATATTGATGATGACAATGCCTATGAAATAAAGGTGAGTATGGTGAATATATTGTGGGTGAAGAGGATGAAGGGAACAAGGTTGACAGTAAAGGGAACAAAATGGGTAAGGATAGTAAAGTTGAGAGAGCAAAGGGACCATCAGAGGCATGTGATGGTGAGTAATGAAGTTTGTCACTGTGTTGAGAGTCAATCATAGTGCCTCCTATGTGACCTTACCAGCCTGGACTCACCCACTAACCCACCTGATTGACCACCTCGTAGAACCCACCTGCCATTACTACCATATTCCAGCTAAACATAAACAATTGTACTTAAAAATTTAGTAAATGTAATGTGAAATTTAATTACATTATGTGCTGTATTATGTTTTGACTTTGATTTTATTTTTAGAGATGTGATTATTCATTTGTTCTTTTATTCATTAGCTAATTATATAATGAATGCATTAAACTGTAGTTGTAAGTTAATTTTAGTGCTTCTAATAAGGTTTTTCTTTTATTTTCTAACAAATGTACAACTCCTTTTTCTTAAGTTAGGTTTGTCTTTTTCTCAAAACACACCAGTGAGTTTCAGAACTGTAAGAAAAGTGATTGACTTCATAATTAAAGCTCTTCTAATGAAGTGTGTCATGAGGAATAAAAGTCATGGTACCATGACTGCAACAAAGTATGCTACAAAAAATAAAAGTCATTGTACCATGGCTACAGCAGTTTACAACCAACCCACCAGTTAGAACTAATGATAGACAGCATTTTAACCACTCTGAATTATTAAGTTGCTCCTTGAAGAGAGTTCAGGATAAACAAAATCGTGCAATTTCATCTACAATATATGGGTTACCAGGCAGATGTGAATTGAGAAGAAATGTTGTTAGACTGGAATAGTTCTGTATAATAAGATTTAATACTGGAAACAGTGTTGACCTAAAAGTGAGCTTCCTGTATTATGACCCAAATATCATGACCTATATCTAGAAAACAGTGAAGAGAATGCTTCAAGACCTATATGCTGAAAAATTCTTTATAATAATAGTTTGGGATTTGGTTGTTCTTGAGCATCTGTTGTTTCAAGAAATATACAAGTGCTTGTACATCAAGACTTAAATGAAATAAAAATAGTGAAGAAGAAATATTAAATTTATATTCAAGAGTGACTGTATGATCATAAGTTCTAGAAAAGTTATGTGCTCTCAGCTTAGGCATTAAAGCATTGACTGGCAGCCTGTTAAACAACCTTGCAGCTACATGAATACATTCTGCCAAGAAAGAGCACAAGGCTCAGTCAGTATTAGAGTCTGCAGCAGTGTGTAGAAACATTCCCAAGCCCAGTGTAACAGGGACAAGCATATCAGCAAGATTAAACTTAATAGCTTTAAATGTTAATATGAAGAGTTTAAATTGAATTCTTGTCTTGATAGGGAGACAGTGCAACTCATACAAGTAGTGACTAGTGGGAACCCTAATTAGGAGCGAAAATACCAGCACAGTTCATTACAAACTGAATTTTTTTTGTAGCATGTAGTTAGGGAAATCCACCAACAAACAGTTGCAAAATTCAAGTCAAGAGGAAACAGACACATGGACAAGAACCTTGATACTCTTCTGATCAACATATTTTCTGACTGCATAGACATTGCAAATATGAAAATTGCAAGATTTAACAGTTTGGCAAAAAATTTTTTTTTTAACATACTAGCTGTCTCCCACCAAGGTAGGGTGACTGAAAAAAGAAACACTTTCACCATCATTCACACTATCACTGGTAGATGTTTCCAACAAATGACAATAAAGAAACCAGGTTGACATCCAGATCCCTCACTAATCCCACAGACTGCAAACTGACAGTATTACAATCTAAGGCACCAGAATCTCCAATCTGTACTCCACTGAGATTTCCTCTGGCAGTGGAAGTCTGTCTTACTATAAATTAGTTTTAATTCATAACTGGGCAGTAGAGGAATCCCACCAAGGGGGCAAGACCACAAATGAAGATCTTTTTAGTGATCAAAGGACAGAACTTGTATGAGTCACAGCCACAAGCACTTCATCATGAATCTTTGCTAACTGGTCAACAGACAGTTCAAACAAGACAGGTCTCGCCATCACACTGATCTTGTCCAGAGTAAGGTTTCTTTAATTACAGAAAGACAGATGCGTTCACAAGAAGGCGGCATCAAAATATCAAAACAGAAAGTAACAATACTGTGATCGGCCACAATAATGCTCTTTGAATTGGCAGTAGATAGAACCGAGTCCAACATTTTTTTTTTTTTTTTAACAAGTCGGTCGTCTCCCACTGAGGCAGGGTGACCCAAATAGAAAGAAAATCCCCAAAAAGAAAATACTTTCATCATTATTCAACACTTTCACCTCACTCACACATAATCACTGTTTTTGCAGAGGTTCTCAGAACACAACAGCTTAGAAGCATATACTTATAAAGATACACAACATATCCCTCTAAACTGCCAATATCCTGAACCCCTCCTTTAGAGTGCAGGCATTGTACTTCCCATTTCCAGGACTCAAGTCCGGCTATATAAAAATAACCGGTTTCCCTGAATCCCTTCACTAAATATTACCCTGCTCACACTCCAACAGATCATCAGGTCCCGAATACCATTTGTCTCCATTCACTCCTATCGAACATGGTCACGCACGCCTGCTGGAAGTCCAAGCCCCTCGCCCACGAAAAACCTCCCTTACCCCTTCCTTCCAACCTTTTCGATAACACATTTTTCTGAAAATTATTCAGTTCTATTAGCTCCAGGAACTCTTATGAATAAGGCTTCTGTTGTAGACACGTAAATCAGTAGTTATTCACCACACACATGAAGGTGACCACTTTTCTTTGCAAAGGATTTAATAAGAAAGCCAAATTTATCAAGAAATGAGGAATCTGTGCCATCAGTGCCAGGACAAAGCATAGCCATCAGTTTCACAGCCTGCTGATGACAATTTGCTACTGTCTTCATTACCTCAAATGACACCACAGGCTCACCAAATGGTATATGATGACAAGTTGACAGAACAAATGACTGCAAGCCCACTACCATGAGCTGCAAGTGACTGTGGAATGTAGTAAAATAAAAAGGACCTGCAGAGAACAGTTGCTATACCAGATTTCACAGTAATGTTTATATCAGACATAAGATGAGAAAGTTTTGTAGAATGGAATAAAGAGCTTCAAAACAGCTGTAAACATCAAGGTTTTTTAATGCCTTCTCTTTAACCATAAGGGAAACCCTTAACTATTCTTAAGGGAAGCTGACAAGTTCCTTGAAATATACTATGTATAATCATCTAGACAGTGGTGTCTATATTTGGTTTCTCTCTGGAAGTACCAGTAGCATTGTTTATTAGGTAGTAAACTAGTAGTGGTACAGGTTAATGACAATACACTCAAAATTTTTTTATGCTAATATTTACTGTGTGGCTTATTGCAGGTGGCCCGGCTGGATGCTCTGTCCACACGTTATAAGATCCAGTCGGAAGAACTTGAAAAAAGTGAAGAAGAGCTTAAGCTAGAGAAAAGGAAATTGCAAAGAGAGGTAAGCATCCATTATGGTGAAGTTATTGAATTCCATAAATATTGTTTCATATTGGTTACATTTTAGCTTAGTCTTAATTAAGAACAAGACCAGATATGATCATGACATACAAAATTCTCTGAGGCATAGGCAGAGTAGACAAAAATAGTCTCTGTAACAAGAATATAACAAGAATAGGATTGGGTTGAAAATACACACTTAAAATAACCATAGACGTATATGAAAACCCTTATTCAATATGATCACTGAAGAAATGAACTGAACAATGATAGTGGCAGTGAACTTTGAACAAAGGTCCAAAAAATAGATGACTGAGTATTTTGTATGTCACCCAAAAGTTAAGATGAGACCATGAGCTAGAGCTGTGCTTTCCCTCCCACACATTTGCACAAACTCAAGTAGGTAATTATACAGACTGATCCCTGAATTAAGGAAAATGAGCTATATACCTGTATGCATGAGACTAGCTTCAAGTTGTTCTACCTTCGCAAGTATTGTTGTTGACAGTACAACCAAGCTGTGTAAAGAAAGAACACAAGTGCTAGGGCTTCTCTAAATGAAAGAATGATGAATGAGAGGGATTTCATAATTGCTGTAATATTTTTTTTTTCAAAGCACCAGCTGTATGCCATCAAGGCAGGATTACCTAAAAGAAAAACTCCCAGCATTTTAGTCATCTCTCATGACATACATGGCTTACAGAGGAAGGATTCTTCTCCACTTCCCCATGGAGAACTACTGTATGTGCAGGTCTCCCTCAGCATTTGCATTTTCAACTTTTGTGGATTTCACACATTCACGAATTCCCAGCCGCAAAATCATATTTAAGTTTCCCACTACCTGTGCGTCCCTACTACCCTCCCTCCAACCCCTGCAACAGGCAGCCAGCTCTCCCGCCACTCACTCAAGTCATTCTCCAGCCAGTGATGCTGGTAGTGAAGACTTAGAATCCACACACTAGATTCATCATGCCATGCGGTTACACTCCATATATTCATGACTACATATTAGAATGGCCATTCGGACAGGTATTGGACGGTGACATCATTTGTTTACTCTTGAACACGACCAAGAATCGAATATTTCTGCTGCTTCTACTGCTAATAATAATAATAATTGGATATTGCCTAGGTAGTAGGTTGGTAGACAGCAACCACCTAGGGAGGTACTACCATCCTGCCAAGCGAGTGTAAAATGAAAGTCTGTAATTGTTTTACATGATGGTAGGATTGCTGGTGTCCTTTTTTCTGTCTCATAAATGTGCAAGATTTCAGGTACGACTTGCTACTTCTACTTACACTTAGGTCACACTACACATACATGTTTTTTTTTTTTTTTTTTTAACAAGTCGGCCGTCTCCCACCGAGGCAGGGTGACCCAAAAAAGAAAGAAAATCCCCAAAAAGAAAATACTTTCATCATCATTCAACACTTTCACTACACTCACACATTATCACTGTTTTTGCAGAGGTGCTCAGAATACAACAGTTTAGAAGCATATACATATAAAGATACACAATATATCCCTCCAAACTGCCAATATCCCAAACCCCTCCTTTAGAGTGCAGTCATTGTACTTCCCATTTCCAGGACTCAAGTCCGACTATATGAAAATAACCGGTTTCCCTGAATCCCTTCACTAAATATTACCCTGCTCACACTCCAACAGATCGTCAGGTCCCAAGTACCATTCGTCTCCATTCACTCCTATCTAACACGCTCACGCACGCTTGCTGGAAGTCCAAGCCCTTTGCCCACAAAACCTCCTTTACCCCCTCTCTCCAACCCTTTCGAGGACGACCCCTATCCCGCCTTCCTTTCCCTATAGATTTATATGCTTTCCATGTCATTCTACTTTGATCCATTCTCTAAATGACCAAACCACCTCAAGAACCCTTCTTCTGCCCTCTGACTAATACTTTTATTAACTCCACACCTTTTCCTAATTTCCACACTCTGAAATTTCTGCATAATATTTACACCACACATTGCCTTTAGACAGGACATCTCCACTGCCTCCAACCGTCTCCTCGCTGCTACATTTACCACCCAAGCTTCACACCCATATAAGAGTGTTGGTACTACTATACTTTCATACATTCCCTTCTTTGCCTCCATAGATAACGTTTTTTGACTCCACATATACCTCAATGCACCACTCACCTTTTTTCCCTCATCAATTCTATGATTAACCTCATCCTTCATAAATCCATCCGCCGACACGTCAACTCCCAAATATCTGAAAACATTCACTTCTTCCATACTCCTCCTCCCCAATTTGATATCCAATTTTTCTTTATCTAAATCATTTGACACCCTCATCACCTTACTCTTTTCTATGTTCACTTTCAACTTTCTACCTTTACACACATTTACATTTACACACATGTACAAGCATGTATATACACACACCCCTCTGGGTTTTCTGCTATTTTCTTTCTAGTTCTTGTTCTTGCTTATTTCCTCTTATCTCCATGGGGAAGTGGAACAACAGAATTCTTTCTCCGTAAGCCATACGTGTTGTAAGAGGTGACTAAAATGCCGGGAGCAAGGGGCTAGTAACCTCTTCTCCTGTATAAATTACTAAATTTAAAAAGAAAAACTTTCATTTTTCTTTTTGGACCATCCTGCCTTGGTAAGATATGGCCGGTTTGTTGAAAGAAAAAGATGATAAAATTGAAGAAGGAAATTGTATAAAAATACGAGGGTTGAAGTAGTGGTGAAGGAAGTTGTTGAGGCATCATGAGTCAGTGTGGCTTTGTTTATGCTGGAGTGAACATTAGCCTCTGCGCTCTTCCAAACATTTCACAATAATTCATTGTGTTTGGTGCTTGTAGATTGAGTGCAACTGCTACATAATTAACCATGGGCCCAAAGAAACTTTTAGTGCTAGCCCTTTGGTAAAGAAATTGAGAAACACGATAGAATTGAAGGAAGAAATTATACAAAAATATGAGGCAGTGGTTGAGGCAGTACAATATTTTACGATGTTTTCATGTACGTATTTTATGAGTGTTCGTAAGAACATAAGAAAGGAGGAACACTGCAATAGGCCTGTTGGCCCATACTAGGCAGGTTCTTCACAAATCCACCCCACTAACAATAAACACTACCCAAGCAATAAGCTTTGATAATTTTATTTACTCACGTGCAAGTCCCACTCAAATCCAACCCCTCTCACTCGTGTATTTATCCAACCTAAATTTGAAACTACTCAAGGTTTTAGCTTTGATAGGACCTTGGGTAGCTTTGAAAAGAGATTGGACAAATATATGAGTGGGAAGAGCTTGTATGTATATACATATATGTGTTTTACGATGTTTTCATGTGTTTTATGATTGTTCATGGTTCAGTAGGTTAACCCTTTCAGGGTCCATGCCGTAGTTCTACGGCTTTGAGTTGAAGGTCCAAACCTTAGATCTACGCCATGAGCTCAGCTCACTCTGATAAGCTGTGAGTGGTAAATTTGGGCCTAGATATGAGAGAATACATCTATGTGTTATGTGTGCACCACATAAAACAAATCCTGCAGCACACAGTGCATAATGGGAGAAAAAAACTGAGACCATAATTTTTTATTAAAACAGCGACTTTGCAGCATTTTTTCGCATGTTTTTTATAGTTGTATTTGAGATTTCTTGGTCTCACTTGATAGAATGGAAGATATATTACAGAAATAGAGATGATTTTGATTGGTTTTAGCATGGGAAATGGCTTGAAACTGAGCTCAAAGTAGCGGAAATGTTAAATTTTTGCCAATGTTCAAGAATAAACAAATGACCTCACATGTCTAATACACGCCAGCTGGTGGGTCTAATATATTTTTACAAATGTGGTGATGTTATTTATACAATTATTACAATATTGCATAACAATAAATCTTCTATTTTTTGGCTTGAATAAAAATTCATTATGTGAATAAAAAATAAAATGGAATTCATTTGTAAAGCCTGAAAACGTATTAATGAACAGAGGAAATGTTAGTTTAGTGCCAGGAATGCCTGCATTGTTTATTCTGGACCCTGTTTTTCAATTGGAATATTTTGAACTTTGGATTAAATTGGCCAAATTACCAATTTCGAATCACTTTCTTTTGTAGTTACAACAGTTGACTGGGCGATTTCTTGTGCTCAGTTCATAGAGTAGAAGTAATACTAGTGAAGTAGCTAAGAATTTGGTCAACTGGAATAATATAATTGGCCTAAAATGGAAATCAAAGTCGGCAAAATCGCTGATGCGTAAATATCCCTGACACATCAAAATTCACGAGAGCATAATTTCGTCACTTTTCCATCAAATTTTGTACTTTTTTTTATTACCTTCAGAAAAATATTCTCTACCATTTCATAAGAAAAAATAACAAAAATTTTTTTTTGAAAATTCTTGGACCTTGGTGCACACTTTGCAATTTGGCCTCTGGACTCTGAAAGGGTTAAGGAAGCAGTATTTTATTATATTTCCCTACAATATATTGGGGCACCAAACATTCACGATTTTTCAACATTCGCAAGGCTCTTGATCTCCTAACCTTTGCAAATGGTAAAGGAGACCTGTACACACAAAAATATTAAATGAAAAATTTCAAAACTCATTCAGATCAGGAGTAAATTTTATGTAAGATTAATCCAATAAAGCTGATGATTTATTAGAAGGTATCATTGAAACGGCTTGGTAGCTTTTAAAAATCAGTGGAACGATGAACAACTTTTGAATGGAAGTAAACAGTATCTAGTTTACATTATGATTGCACATTTTCACTCATTTGGTTTAGATTTTATTTTTCTTCATAATTCTCAAGTGTTCATATTGCAGTTTGTTACCACAGTTTTGTCATTCACTAATAATTATGTGAATACTGTTCAGCATATCTTACTCAGGTTTTTCTTTTACAGTTAAGAGAAGCCCAAAGTAGATTAGAAGAAGTGGAAACCACTAATAACCATCTTATAAAAAGGTTTGACAAGTTAAAAAATGCAAGATCTACTTTGCTTAAGGATTTATCTCAAGATCCAGCGTGAGGTGATGGCCTGGGTGGTGGTCTACCCCTCTGGAATGTTTCCCGCTGCCAATATTCAACTTGTAAGCCACAATATATGGTCAGGGAGTTGATGTAACGGGTCCATTGTGTAACGTTTTGTGATATGCAAAATGTGGAAGTGTAGCCAGTTTAACAAGCAGCAACTCAAGTATTACTCAGTAAACTCATAATAGAGCAACACGTCAAGTGGAGTTTCACATATTTAGTGATGCTAAATGACCTTTGACTATGGCAAGCTAGTATGTGAAGGACATGACTTACAATATGGTGACTCCCTATGTTGAATAATGGCATTATTACAAGTTGAAGGCTTGCTGAACATCCCACAACTACTACTACTTAACCACCTCATTCACTGTGATGGTTTTATTACTGAATGTTTCTCATTAGCCCATTTAGCGAACGAATGCCTCGGTGCCTCTAGCCTTAACAGCCATTCAAGTTATCATACCTCAGGTGATGCAGCTGCCCTCTCTGCAAATTTTTAAAAGTGGCAACCCATCATCCTAAGCAAACGTCAGTTGTTTCTTCACTGTGACTGTGGCACTAAAGTGCAAACATCTGAGTTTTCCCATTTATGTTTTCTCTCTCTTCTTGGTGGTATTCCATTTTTTGTTTATGCATAAAAAACCTAGTCTTGCCTCTATACTTTATTGCAGTTATTGGAGTTAATGAGTGTTATAATTGGTTAAATTTAGTTAATTGATGGTAACTCAACCTAAATGTAAAGAAATTGGCTTAAGTATATAAATTAGAAAAATTATGGTTGCATTAGGAAGATGGGCTGCATGTGGAGACAGTAAAAAAATGAAACTTTTGCCAAGGTCAAATTCTGATACAAAGTGTATCATGGTTAAAGTGTTCTTGTGAAACTTTCTCAAGGTAGAGCTTTTTGCTAGCAGGATGAAGCCAAAGTTGCTGCTGCTGCCAGCTGCCTCTGCTGCTGTCAGCTAAGCTGCTGCTACTGTATCAGCTGAGCTGAGCTGCATTTGCTCTTAGCTGAACTGTTGCTGATGTTGTCAGCTGAACTTCTGCTGTCAAATTGAACTGCTAAGCTTTAGTTATGAGTGTTGGGCTCTATATTATAGTGGATGCCCCAGCTGATGTGTGATAGGCTGTTCACATTGATGAATTCTCTAGTACTCTCATTCACTGTGGCAAAATTTTGGGTATACCTTAATCTCTCTTGACACCACTTGAGCATCATTAAATATATCTATTTATTTTCAACATTTTATAAGAAGTCACTTTTTCAGGTTCTTCCTTTTCATATGTCTTAGTTTCTGATTTACCTTATTTTTCCAGGACAGCTTTAGGGATGTTTTTATAAATAGAATTATAGGTGTGCTGATTTATGATTTAATATTTTATGTTGTACTTCAATGCACCTTTATAACCCAGTTATCTCTTCAGGCTCCCATTGATAAAATATTTTGTTAGCATAAAGCTAGGGGTTTTATTTTGCAAAAATTTTGGTTATAACTCAGTCATATTATTTTTTTTGTGTGGAGTGTTTTGATACTGTTTGAAAGTGTCTTGAAATATGTGATTATCATAGAATTAGAATTGTGTCGGTATGGTGTAATTTGTGCTCCCTCACGAAATGTACCGGATGATTATTTGTTGTCAAGGTTGTTTAAAAATGGTTATTTATATGCAGGAGGGCCCCGCTTATACAGCAGGTTAGGTTCTGGGTTACTGCTGTAAAGTGAAACGTTGCTGCCGCCTGGGGGGCTTCCCCTTCTTTTTCACTTTCAAATGCATGTAAAAGCCTGATAACATGTTTACAAAATCATGTATTAAGTGAGCAGTAGAGCTTAGGCCTTAAAAATGCGTATACGGTACACACATTACTTACTTTAAAACATTTTCGTCCTTAGCATATAGTGAGCGGCGAAAATATTTATTGTAGAAAGTCTGAATAAATGAAGAATGGATATAATTGAAAACTGCTGCATTAGTGAAATGCTGTAAAGTGAAGCACTGTAAAGCGGGGCCTTCCTGTAATTGTTTAGGAATATTTTCTCTTTTGTTAATGTTTAGTGAGGTGTGTTTAAAGTGAGAGAGCACTGACTGCACCCACGGTAAGTCCTCCCTTTATAAGCACAAACCAACATTTGTTCTTCTGATTTTGTTTTTGCTTTTCTGGCAAGCCCAAGCATTACTTGATAGCAGTACCAAATGTATTTATTTCAAACAATTTTCCCAACGCTGAACAGGAGCACAGTGGACCGTTGTTGCAGTTCCTTCTTTGCTCTTGAGTTTGGCTTGGTCAGCACCTCAGTTAGTCTTCCTGAGGACTTGTGCTACAGCAAAATGCACTATTAAAACATGCAAATAAATCTAATTGTATATATGTTAAATGTTTTCCCTAGGCAGTAAATGGTTATTTCAGATCCTTCTCTATACTGCTTTGTGGTTCATATTTATATAATAAATTTTTATTTATTTTATTACAATTTGTATTACAAATATCTACTTTACTAAAAGAAAAAAGTTCAGTGGGCTTGTTATTGTTTCCTTCATATCTGTTCAGAAATAATAATTATTGATTTTTGTTATTGTCATCTTTATTATTTTTATAAAAAGAATATATTTGTTCTGGTTTGTGAGGTAAGACATGATAATCTCTGCCAATGGTAAAGTGAGAAAACCTGAGCCTGACTTATGTCTCAGAATTAGTGGCTAAACCCAGTTGTGTGAGAGTCTGGTAGCATCATTCTACCAATATGTGAGAAACTGCAAATACATGTAGAGAATATATATCCAATGGTTGTGGTTGGAAACAACTTTACAGGGTCATTGTACTCTAGCCACTTGTTTTTGAAAGTGGTTAAGAGTGCCACACACCAAGCTAATAATTAGTTCCTGCCAGATATAGGACTGCAAAGCTAAAATATGTTTCCAGTTTTTGCAGATCCATTCCTACATGAGTGAGGAGTACAGTGGGTGTGGAGCCTGCATAGTGATAATTTTATACAGAAACAGACAGAATTATCAAATTCATCCTACAAGAGCCTTGGGCAATATAAGTGTTTTGGTATACAGTTTATAGTCGTTGTTCGGATTCTGAATTATCATATTGAAGTCTCGTATAGTGATAGAAGTTTGGAGGTGAATAAATATATTTGGGATGTTTACAGCTTGACTGATATTGTTATTTATTATATTGTGATCACTGTTTTATAGTAAAAATTATATTGCTGTATATATAATTGGATCGTGAGGAGCCACACTGGTTGTAGTATCTTCTAATAATTGAGCAGTTTTGCAGGGTTATGGGCTATCTCAGATTGACTTGTTTATATAATGTGCTCATAACACTTGTTAGATTATAAAAAACTATTTATTGAAACCACATTTGTGATCAAGAAACTATGATACTAAATTGAAGTGATCTGGGGTAAATGAGTTATTACTAGTGGTATGCATCTTCGATATGAGTAAAGCTAGTTTTGTCTTCCAATCTTCATTCCTCAGTGTTTTGTATTTTTTAAATTGCTATGTACTTTAGAATACAATACATTATAGTGTGGAAAAACTTATGGCTGTCTAGGATAGCTATCTCAAGCACGACTCTTAAGAATATTGTGCATGAGCTTTAAAGACAATCGATTAGCTGAAATCTTCAAAACAAAAATATAAAGCTTCTTTAATAGAAGTATCCATAACTAAAGTATGGCTACTTGAAGACATACAGGTTATTTGTTTTTATCAATGTGAATTACATTTTTTAGTTATGGATAGTGACAATCAAGTCAACAATATCCTAGACAGCTAGTCCAGTTGTTAGCATCAAGCTTTTGTGAATTCTCTCAATGCTGTGTACTTAGAGATTTATTCAGGTAAGAGTCTGCAGTATATTTAAAAGTATATGCAGATGAGTTCTGTAACATTGCCTTTTTTTTTTTCCTTGCTCTCATGTGCCATACACTGAATTCCCTAAATCTGATAAAAAGCATGGGTGACATCTAACAAGTGTATAGAGAGTAAGTCAGCAGTGTGGAATGATAGCCACCACTAACATTACTCATGGAAAGCTAGAAGTGCATGTACAGTGTTGCTTTGTTGAAATGAAAATTTATTGCCTATCATAACTACAGCTAGTTTTTTTGCTATATAGAAGTTTCTTATAGCTAAAGATAAAAATTTATGTGCTTCATCGAGTTATTTATTGGTTAGGTGATTTGGTGAAGTCATCCACAGTTGCACGTTTACAGCAGTGTTAACACTTTGTGCCAAAAAAAAATATAATGCAGTAGTTAATTTGAAAATTTTTTATTCTTTTAGATTTCTTGTTACATAAGTCACACACAACTTAAAAAATAGTAGGCAATAGATTAACTAACTTCAGTTGGTCATGGAAGAATATTTTATATGGATGTAGTCGTCAGTAGGAATAACTTCTCCACCTTTGGTCTTTGTCCTTCATTGAAGAATATTTTGTTAACTTAGAAACCCTTCACTCTCTTGTATGATAGTCTTAATTTTTTTTTTTTTTCAACGAACCGGCCGTATCCCACGGAGGCAGGGTGGCCTGAAAAGAAAAACAAGAGTTTTTCTTTTTAAATTTAGTAATTTATACAGGAGAAGGGGTTACTAGCCCCTTGCTCCAGACATTTTAGTTGCCTGTACTACACACATGGCTTACAGAGGAAGAATTCTTTTCCACTTCCCCATGGAGTAGTCTTTGATTATAATTCTATAAAATCTCTTATCATGTCTTGCATTATCTGTCAGTAGTTTAACTCCTGTTCTTGTCCTGCAATTTTCTGTTTGCCAGGAATCTTTATTCAATCTTTATTCCTGTACCATTTTGACTATTTAATGTAGTATAATTTGGGGGCCAATTTGTCTTAATAACTCTGCTAATAATGAATTGTTAAATATATGTATTTTCAGGTATTTATTTTATTTATTATTGTTATTGTTATTTTTCATTTACTATAATTTGACATGGGATTGCTATATCAGTGTGACGGGAAAAGAATTTGAAGAATATACAAAATTTTTAATATAAAAAATATCTTTTTATATATTTCCCACTTAAATACATGTATAGGCATTGATGATACGCATTTAAACTTAGTAATTTATGTCAGAGATTAAATAGAGGAAATACTGATTTCATTGTTAAGTACATTGGGAGATAATTTATGGGTCAGGAGTATAATAATTAGGAGTATAATAATCAGGAGTATAATAATCAGGAGTATAATAATTAGGAGTATAATAATTAGTTTCAGGTGTAGCCAAGAGAGTGAGTGACTCGTCTGTGAGTGTTTTACCGCCAGTAAATATTACCATCAATGCCAAATGGCCTAAGCATTTAAATGCTTTGTGCATTACCTCTGAGACTTGTGCATTTTATGTCTTTATTAGACAAATGTATATGACATGCCATTGTTAATTCAGCTGACTTGTAATAATAATATTGTTTAATGTGTAGGATTGAATCCAGTAATTACCATGAATGGTTTTGTAAACATTGTATTGATCCCTGTATAATATTTCAATGCTTTAAATATATTTTTGTTTTTTTGCAGTCACTGTAAATACCAAACATGATGCACTTCAAGCAATATTTTTTTTAAAACACTTGTAGTAATAGGGAGGGGGATTATTTTGTATTTGATGTTGTACATATACAGTTGCCCTGTTATATAATTAAAAGCAATCATATATACATTATGTGTGTGTGTGTGTATGCACGCATGTGTGCGTGCATGTGCTCATACATATACACATATATAATGTATGTCTATATATATAATTTTTTAACACAACGGCAGTCTTCCCTCACACACACACACACACACACACACCAACATAAACACATACACACAAACACATACACACAGACACATACACATACAAATACAATACAAACACATACACACATATACAAACACATACACACAAACATATACACATACAAACACATACACACAAACATATACACATACAAACACACACACACAAACACATACACATACACACGGACACACACAGACACATACACACACACACATTTTTTTTTAATTTGGTGGCCATCTTCTGCCATGGCAGGGTGACTGAAAGAAGAAAACCTTCACCATCATTTATTCAATATCTCTCTTGCCAAACGTGTGCTGACATCACAATTCAGATTACTCTCTGACTGCTGCATCCCCACTCCTCCTGCAGAGTGCAAGCACTGCCGTTCTCACCTCCAGGACACTAGTTCAGCCAACAGGTTTCCCTGATTCTCTTCATAAGTTACCATACTCACTCCAACAGCACATCATGCCATAAAAATCACTCGCCTCCACTAACTCTGATTTAACATGCTCACACAAGCCTGTTGGATGTTCAAACCCCTAGCACTCAAAAACTCCTTTACTGCTCTCCCTCTAGCCCTTCCTGGGAGACAGCCCATGTGTTAAAAACAAACTAGGGGTGACTTACCTGCCAATGTAAATTTTGTGATAGAGGACCTTGAGGGGGCAATACTTCGTCCACACTAACTCAAAATGTGATGGAGTGTCAAGTACTTTATGGAGCTGTCCAATGTAATTGTAAGGTGCTTTAAATTTGTGAATGAGCAGTTTTCTGGCTTTGTATGTAGGTTGGGAATGACCTGATACAGTATTTGGCTTTTATGTATAAATTTGTGAATGGCTTGATTGTACAGAGTTAAAGGTGTACATAATGCTCTATTTCACCTTGTGTAAAGAAAAACATGAATTAAATTAATACTGACTTTATTTGATTTTTTTTATCCTTTTATATGAGAAATAATTTCTTAGATTTTTTATCCTCTTATGTGGGAAAGAAATAAGAAACTTAGGTGTTAAGGTAGTTGTAGTAGAAGCTGAGTTCATACTTACTTAAACTTGCCTGAATCTTAAGTTTTAAGTTTCAGAAGTAGATAATCTCAAGGAAGGTACCTTGATGCTCGTGAGGGGTTCTTGATTCAAGGAATTGAATTGGACCTGCTCTCCCTTTCTTTGGGTAGGACCTAAATGCTTCCCATTCCTCTAGGTGCTGTAAAACCCCTATGGATTTAATCTTCCCTCATGAATGTAATAATAGTGAATTGGTCAGCTGTTACATTCTGGCTAGGGAAGTAGCCGTAAGAACTTGTGTACGCTCACAATCCTGAGGCTTCTGCTGGGCACTTATTGGTTATTGGGGTTGAAGCACTAAGCCTAATGGATTTACAACCCACATGGTGCTTCAGTTCCCCGAATTAAGCCTGAATGCCTTCCACATCCCCCCCAGGCGCTGTATAATCCTCCAGGTTTAGAGCTTCCCCCTTGATTTTAATAATAATAACAATACAACCCACATGAACCTGGTACTTGTTTTTTTAATGTACTGTAATTAATGGTTACTAGAGTATCTCTATTACCCTGGAGCTCAAGTGTGTGTATGGTCCTTTCAAGGAGAGAGAGGTGCCTTGATGCTGGTGAAGAGTTCTTGATCCAAGGAAGACCTTTGTGGGTTTAGTGCTTAGTTATGACTAATAATAATAATAATTGATAAAAAGAATTTTAGTTAATCTTCCTTTGGATTAAACTTAATTGCCTTCTACTTGACAAGTGTTTCCCCATAAAAGAGGTTCTTCGTCCCAGTGGAGGGACTCGGTCCAAAGAATTGAATTATGTCCTCCCTTCAGATTGAATCTAAATACCTCTTCTCTCCATTTGTTAAATTCAGCACTGTTAAATTCTGCTGTGTTGATGACATGGCCAGACATTCAGAGAAAAAAATTATGTAAGCATGCTTTTATTTTCTTACCCCCTTCCTCTCCCTCTCTCTTCCTTCTCTCTCTTCTCTCCTCTTCCCTTTCTCCCCTCTCTTCAGCTGAGTCAGGTGTCAGGTCACATGTGAGGTGATATCTCAGTCTTATAAGCCTTCTGCTGTCTGTTATTTATTGATAATGTGAGAAATCACCTAATTACTTGGAAATCCACTAATTTTTCAAAGTGGTTATTTTGTATATTGTAATATCAGCTGTTTACTGTGAGCACAGATTGCTGTAGCATCATTCACTAAAACTGCTGAAATGTTCCATGTTTCAAGAACAACTGTATGGTCATGTCTGCATTCCAAAATGGTGCTAAGACAAGCTCCAACAATAGTATAGTGGATGCAAAAAGAATGTGTGTGACCAGGACTGTCTAATATTAATGTGTATTGAGTCAAGATGTCATGAGACTATAGCTGCAAAAGTGACTGCACAGCTAAATCACCATCTTTCAAACCAGGTTTCAACCAAAACAGTTGTCATGAGCTCCATGCAATTGGATATGGGAGGGCTGCAATTCCTAAACTTTTCCTTTCAGAAGCGAAGCACAAAAAATGGTGCAATGACTATAAGAATTGGACAATGGAGCAATGGAACTTTATGTACTCCAATGAATCTTCCTTTACACTTGACCAACTTCTGGCCGAGTTTACATCAAGGGACAGCCTAAAGAAGCTTGTAACTGTGAAGCACGGAGGCTGATCTGTGATGATTTTGGCAGTAACATTGTGGAATTCTCTTGGCCTGGCACTAGTACGTAGGGTTAACGCTCAAACATACTTTTCAATTTTGGGTGACTAAGTCTATCCCATGGTACAAACATTGTTTCCCAATGGCTGGACTATCTTCCAAGACTATAATGTGCCAGTTCACATCGCTAGAGTTGTTTAGTCAGCACTGTATGACCCTTGTGGGTTTAGTGCTGGGTTTTGGTTATAATAGAGTTGTTGAAAATTGGCATGAACATGGAAATGATATCGAGTAATTGGATTGACCCAGACACAATAAAGCTGCCTCTTAGTTGAAAGACAGTGGAGAGTGAAAGTCAGGTGTAGTAGGAGCACAGTTGACCATTTTATGTGTAAAACAGTGTGACTTTTATTCCCATTAAATCAGGTTAAATAAATTTCAGTTTATCACCTTTGAATGGCTTCATTAATTAATGACTGATACATATGATGGCCAGAATAATACCCAACTTGGACTTATTGGAAAGTCATGCCAGCCCCTCAAGGGAGGTTCCTTGATGCTGGTGAGGGGATCTGGATCTAGGGAACTGGATCTGTGCTCCAGTTCCTCGAATTAAGCATGAATACCTTCCATCCCTCCCCCCTCCCACAGGCGCTGCATAATACCTATGGGTTTAGCGCTCCCCCATGATTATAATAATGAATCCTCCCACTGTCACTTTGCTGTCAGTCTCACCAGTAAGTTTAGGTACAGGTAGACATAAGTACAATTATCACGCACAGTGGAAATTACCCACCAAGATAACTCCACGTGATGAGTTCTGGGTATTGTGCATGACTGTGGCCAGACAACCCGTCATTGGAGGTTCCTTGATGCTGGTGAGGGGCCCTTGATTTAAGGAATTGGATCTGTGCTCCAGTTCCCTGAATTGAGTCTGAGTGCCTTCCTTCCCCCCCCTCCCATCACAAATGCTCCCCATAATAATAATAATGTAGCCAGATCTACAGTCATACACAACAGTTGAGTTACAGTATGTATGTTGTTGTTACTCTTCTACAGAATCCTTGTATCACCCATGTGGGTTTACCACTTAGTTATTATTGACTCTACAGAACGCAGCATTACACACACACACACACACCAGAGAAGTGGGTAATCAGGGGATAAACGTAATAACAGAGAACGGGGGAGAGAAATAGTGGAGGTGAGAACAAGAAAAATGTGTAGAATTAAGGGAGAGAGAAGTAGGCAGAACAAGACTGACATCCACACTGCTTCAATGATTCTTTGCAATAATAATAATGATAATAATAATAATAGGGAGAGATGAGTAGAAAAGGAAGCTGGTAGAGAAGAGACGGGGAGGAAAAGAAAGCAGTGAGGGAGTAAGGACTGCGAGGGAGGGAGAGAGGAAGTTAAGGGAGGCAAAGAGGGAGAGAGGAAGCTAAGGGAGACAGGGAGGCAATGATGGAGAGAGGAAGTTAAGGGAGACAGAGAGGGAGATAGCAAGTTAAGGGAGACAGAGAGGGAGGGAGGGAGAGAAAAAGTTAAGAAGGGAGACAGAGAGGGAGGGAGTGAGAGAGGAAGAAAGGAGACAGAGAGGGAGGGAGTGAGAGAGGAAGTTAAGAAAGGAGACAGAGAGGGAGTGAGAGAGGAAGTTAAGAAGGGAGACAGAGAGGGAGTGAATGAGGAAGTTAAGAAGAGAGTGAGAGAGGAAGTTAAGAAGGGAGACAGAGAGGGAGGGAGTGAGAGGGGAAGTTAAGAAGGGAGACAGAGAGGGAGGAGAGAGGAAGTTAAGAAGGGAGACAGAGAGGGAGGAGGGAGAGTGGAAGTTAAGAAGGGTGACAGAGAGGGAGGGAGGGAGAGAGGAAGTTAAGAAGGGAGACAGAGAGGGAGGGAGGGAGAGTGGAAGTTAAGAAGGGTGACAGAGAGGGAGGGAGGGAGAGAGGAAGTTAAGAAGGGAGACAGAGAGGGAGTGAGAGAGGAAGTTAAGAAGGGAGACAGAGAGAGGGAGTAAGAGAGGAAGTGAAGAAGGGAGACAGAGAGGGAGGGAGTGAAAGAGGAAGAAGGGAGACAGAGAGAGAGGAAGTTAAGAAGGAAGACAGAGAGGGAGTGAGTGAGAGAGGAAGTTAAGAAGGGAGACAGAGAGGGAGGGAGGGAGAGAGGAAGTTAAGAAGGGAGACAGAGAGGGAGTGAGAGAGGAAGTTAAGAAGGGAGACAGAGAGGGAGGGAGTGAGAGAGGAAGTTAAGAAGGGAGACAGAGAGGGAGTGAGAGAGGAAGTTAAGAAGGGAGACAGAGAGGGAGGGAGTGAGAGAGGAAGTTAAGAAGGGAGACAGAGAGGGAGTGAGAGAGGAAGTTAAGAAGGAGACAGAGAGGGAGGGAGTGAGAGAGGAAGTGAAGAAGGGAGACAGAGAGGGAGGGAGGGAGAGGGGAAGTTAAGAAGGGTGACAGAGAGGGAGGGAGGGAGAGAGGAAGTTAAGAAGGGAGACAGAGAGGGAGGGAGGGAGAGTGGAAGTTAAGAAGGGTGACAGAGAGGGAGGGAGGGAGAGAGGAAGTTAAGAAGGGAGACAGAGAGGGAGTGAGAGAGGAAGTTAAGAAGGGAGACAGAGAGAGAGGGAGTAAGAGAGGAAGTGAAGAAAGGAGACAGAGAGGGAGGGAGTGAAAGAGGAAGAAGGGAGACAGAGAGAGAGGAAGTTAAGAAGGAAGACAAGAGGGAGTGAGTGAGAGAGGAAGTTAAGAAGGGAGACAGAGAGGGAGGGAGGGAGAGAGGAAGTTAAGAAGGGAGACAGAAAGGGAGTGAGAGAGGAAGTTAAGAAGGGAGACAGAGAGGGAGGGAGTGAGAGAGGAAGTTAAGAAGGGAGACAGAGAGGAAGAAGGGAGACAGAGAAGAAGTTAAGAAGGGAGATAGAGAGGGAGGGAGTGAGAGAGGAAGTTAAGAAGGGGAGACAGAGAGGGAGGGAGTGAGAGAGGAAGTGAAGAAGGGAGACGGAGAGGGACGGAGTGAGAGAGGAAGTTAAGAAGGGAGACAGAGAGGGAGGGAGTGAGAGAGGAAGTTAAGAAGGGAGACAGAGAGGGAGGGTGTGAGGGTGAACCAGGCAGTCTAGCAGTAGCAGCGGTGAAGGGAGGATGTACATCCTGGTGCTCTGTCTCACCGAGCTACCAAGTGCTACCTTCCCCTACACAAGGTGACGTGGGGGTCGACACCCCCCCCCGCGGCACCACATCAACTACGGTAATTACATTCTTAACTAGTTAGCCGCAGGCTTACTGCGGTGTAGGCACGAACTGCCTAGTTACTGCCGATTGTGGTAGTCGTGATGGGTGTTATAATTGTAGTAGTCGTGATGGGTGTTATAATTGTGGTAGTCGTGATGGGTGGTTATAATTGTGGTAGTCGTGATGGGTGGTTATAATTGTGGTAGTCGTTATGAGTGGTTATAATTGTGGTAGTCGTGATGGGTGTTATAATTGTGGTAGTCGTGATGGGTGGTTATAATTGTGGTAGTCGTGATGGGTGTTATAATTGTGGTAGTCGTGATGGGTGTTATAATTGTGGTAGTCGTGATGGGTGGTTATAATTGTGGTAGTCGTGATGGGTGTTATAATTGTGGTAGTCGTGATGGGTGGTTATAATTGTGGTAGTCGTGATGGGTGTTATAATTGTGGTAGTCGTGATGGGTGTTATAATTGTGGTAATCGTGATGGGTGTTATAATTGTGGTAGTCGTGATGGGTGTTATAATTGTGGTAGTCGTGATGGGTGGTTATAATTGTGGTAGTCGTTATGGGTGGTTATAATTGTGGTAGTCGTGGGTGGGTGTTATAATTGTCGTAGTCGTGATGGGTGTTATAATTGTGGTAGTCGTGATGGGTGGTTATAATTGTGGTAGTCGTTATGGGTGGTTATAATTGTGGTAGTCGTGATGGGTGTTATAATTGTGGTAGTCGTGATGGGTGTTATAATTGTGGTAGTCGTGATGGGTGGTTATAATTGTGGTAGTCGTGATGGGTGGTTATAATTGTGGTAGTCGTGATGGGTGTTATAATTGTGGTAATCGTGATGGGTGTTATAATTGTGGTAGTCGTGATGGGTGTTATAATTGTGGTAGTCGTGATGGGTGGTTATAATTGTGGTAGTCGTGATGGGTGTTATAATTGTGGTAGTCGTGATGGGTGTTATAATTGTGGTAGTCGTGATGGGTGTTATAAATTGTGGTAGTCGTGATGGGTGTTATAATTGTGGTAGTCGTGATGGGTGGTTATAATTGTGGTAGTCGTGATGGGGTTATAATTGTGGTAGTCGTGATGGGTGTTATAATTGTGGTAGTCGCGATGGGGTTATAATTGTGGTACTCGTGATGGGGTTATAATTGTGATAGTCGTGATGGGTGTAGTTATGAAGGTTGTAATTGTGGTAGTCGTGGTGATTGCTGTGGTTATGGTACTCATGATGGGTGGTTGTAGTACTAATAGTTGTAGTGGTGGTTGTAGCTGCTACTGTGGATACGATATTGTTGGTGATTGTGGCTGTGATGGTGGTAATTCCAATAGTTATATTTACAGTGATGGTGGTGGGAATTGTGGTAGTGGCTACTGTTATTGAGGTAGTAGAGGTGGTTGTGATGGTGCAGTGACAATGGTGGTAGTGGTTGTAGTAGTGGTGGTGGTACCAGCAACAACACTGACACCACTAGTACTAGGCTACAATACTAGAACTAGGCTACAATAGTAATACTAGGCTACAATACTAAGCTACAGTACTAGTACTAAGCTACAATACTGGTACTAGGCTACAATACTGGTACTAGGCTACAATACTGTTACTATGCTACAATACTAGTACTAGACTACAATAGTAGTACTAGACTACAATACTAGTACTAAGCTACAATATTAGTACTAGGCTACAATACTAGTACTAGGCTACAATACTAGTACTAGGCTACAATACTAGTACTAGGCTACAATACTAGTACTAGGCTACAATACTATTACTAAGCTACAATACTGGTACTAGGCTACAATAGTAGTACTAGGCTACAATACTAGTACTAGGCTACAATACTAGTACTAAGCTACAATACTAGTACTAAGCTACAATACTAGTACTAAGCTACAATACTAGTACTAGGATACAATACTAGTACTAGGCTGCAATAGTACTAGGCTACAATACTAGTACTAAGCTACAATACTAGTACTAGGCTACAATACTAGTACTAGGCTACAATACTAGTACTAGGCTACAATACTAGTACTAGGCTACAATACTAGTACTAGGCTACAATAGTACTAGGCTACAATACTAGTACTAGGCTACAATACTAGTACTAGGCTACAATACTAGTACTAAGCTACAATACTAGTACTAAGCTACAATACTAGTACTAGGCTACAATACTAGTACTAGGCTACAATAGTACTAGGCTACAATACTAGTACTAGGCTACAATACTAGTACTAAGCTACAATACTAGTACTAAGCTACAATACTAGTACTAGGATACAATACTAGTACTAGGCTACTGTTATGACCAAGGTCATAATGTGATTAATTTATATGTATTATCCACTTAATATCATACTCTGGGTTTCTTTAATATTAGCTAAATTAAAGATTCCACTAGTTTATAATATTATCTGATTTAGGAATATACCCGGGTATGATGTATATATATATATATATATATATATATATATATATATATATATATATATATATATATATATATATATATATATATATATATATAAATATATATATATATATATATATATATATATATATATATATATATATATCTTGAGTAATGTGTTAGGTAGGTACACCTGGCTAAGGTTTATAACAAGGTATCTCCATTGGTGGGTAGTTTGCACCGCTCTACCCTCTCCCCCTTTTGACGAGTTGGTCATGAAGGAATTTACTGTATAAGGCAGTTCACTCTCTCTGCTGACTCAGTGTGCATTGACTGAGCTACCCTCCTAGTACTCCGCCTTATTCTTACTTGGATAGAGAATTGGGTTATAGAAACTCCTGATCCAGCTTGTGGTTTATTGTGAAGTCTTCTGACAATCATATACTGTTATCTTCAGGTTACGATGTGACGACCAGTGTCAAGCTTAGAACTTTGTGATATATTCCTTATGCCAGGGAGTTACTCAGTGAAGTGTTAATTCTCAATATATGTACTTGCACACAAGTAATGTTACTATTGAGGAAGCGGTAATATTCCTCTGATCATTATAAAGTGTAGTGACCATATTGACATGTACATTCTATTTAAGAGTTTTCTTGTGTGAAGGAAAGTTTCTGACATTGATATTTAATAGATATTTATGAATATCTAAAGTATTTAAGCTTTTAAAAAAAAAGAAACTTGAAAAGACTGAGTAACTATTATTTGTGCCTTACATTTCTAAGTTTGGAACCATATCCTTTCATTCTATGAAGTGTGTTGTTACGGAGTGCACTAACCTGGCTAAAGATTAAGATTTGAACCGTAACAGCTACACTAGTACTAGGCTACAATACTAGTACTAGGCTGGTAAATTATCCAAGTAACTAAGAACATCTCCGGGGAAGTATCTCTTAAGTAACTCACATCAGCGTAAATGAGTCTTAATTAATGTTTATAATTAATAGTAATATATAAAGTTGTAGCGTGACTGACCCCCCAGCATACATGTATTAAACTCACCGGACCAGACTTACGACTGAACCCCCAGCATACATGTATTAAACTTGCCGGACCAGACTTACGACTGACGATAATTACCCTATAACTCTCAAATTAAGGTCACTCATTATTCTTAAGCTCACATAATGAACCCTTTTCACTATTTAAAAATATTATACCATCAAGAGGTGAGAGGCGCCTTGATGCTGCTAAGGTGTTCTTGTTCCAAGGATTTGGAGACACCATCCCCTTGAATTAAGTCTACTTACAGTTGTATAACGTCCACAAGGTCCAAAAATTATAATTTTTTGTGTATATTACGCATTGATGTATATTTATAGAGTTTTTTATGTCATGTTGATATATTATTATATTTTCAGTCAATATTAGTTCTAGTTTTTGTAACATATATATATAATGCGTACTTATTTTCCATAATTGTGTGTAGCTTACAACAACCATTACTACTACAACTATTATAGCAACAACTATTACAACTACTACTACTATTTATATATTTCTTGATTGACGATTAATAATTTATAATTTTGTGAAGGTGTTATCGACCATTATTAAGCGCCAGTATTTTAAATTTAAATTACACTTAACGACAGTAAGGAGGAGAGGAGAGGGGGGGGGGGTTGAAGGCGTGTTGGGGGGAAAGTGAAGGGGAGGGGGTATGGGTAAGGGGGCACTAGGAACCACCCTTTAATGTAGGAAGGGGGTAAAGGTAGTTCCCCTTTGAGGCAAGAGTGAATCATTGCTTCCTGCAGAGCGCAAGGGCTGGTATGTCCACTAAGTTATTAACTTGAACAAGTCACAACTATACTACAAGTTAGAGATGATTATTACACGTCTTGCCGGACTTCTTAATGTATTTTTGCAAGTGCTTTTGCAAGTGTATTTTTGGGATCTGAAACGGACTAATCTATTAACGTCCAGTACGGGTTCGTAACGTCCAGTACGGGTTCGTAACGTCCAGTACGGGTTTGTAACGTCCAGTACGGGCTCGCAACGTCCAGTACGGGCTCGCAACGTCCAGTACGGGCTCGCAACGTCCAGTACGGGCTCGCAACGTCCAGTACGGGCTCGCAACGTCCAGTACGGGCTCGCAACGTCCAGTACGGGCTCGCAACGTCCAGTACGGGCTCGCAACGTCCAGTACGGGCTCGCAACGTCCAGTACGGGCTCGCAACGTCCAGTACGGGCTCGCAACGTCCAGTACGGGCTCGCAACGTCCAGTACGGGCTCGCAACATCCAGTACGGGCTCGCAACGTCCAGTACGGGTTCGTAACGTCCAGTACGGGTTCGGAACGTCCAGTACGGGTTCGGAACGTCCAGTACTGCCTCGTAACGTCGGCGTCACCACGCTTCGCCACTGATATGCGGGGCTTCTAAGGATCAAAAAGGAATACCGTGAATGGAACAATAGACAAATAAACCAGACATAAGAAAATGAAACCTATGACGACGTTACGGTCAGACTTAGACCACATTCCTGTGTATACATGCGAGTCAGGAACCAATAATAATGTAAGTTAATCACTGTGTGATACTTAAAAATGTGAACCCGATCAAAAGGAGATCTTTAACACAGTCTGGTGGATACGAATTTTGGGAATAATATAATAATATAACATGTACGTACAAGGTATGCAAGTACATGTACAAGGTATACAGGCCTTGGTAACATCAATGACATACTGGTATAAAGAAAGCCGCTTGTTATGCTGAACATTTCGGGCAAACTAGGTTAATGGTCCAAGTCGGACCGAAACGTCGTCGTAAGCTTCTCTTTTATGCGCGGGTTATTTGTGTAAACTAGGTCAGTTTTGTCCCAGGATGCGACCCACACCAGTCCACTAACACCCAGGATGCCACCCACACCAGTCCACTAACACCCAGGATGCCACCCACACCAGTCCACTAACACCCGGGTACACATTATTACTGATGGGTGAACATAGACAACCAGCAACCAGTTTAAGGAAACACGCCTAATGTTTACAACCCTTTGCCGGGAATCGAACCCCGACCCTCACTGTATGAAGCCAGAGCTTTTGTCACCAGGCGCATGTCAGTTGCTCAACGAACCTTCATCTAGTAATAGCTGATCAGAAGGCGATTAGCTAAGGCGTTCTGTAGTTATAAGCAAAAACATTAGATGGTATGAGGAAACTATATTTAGCAGATGGCCGGCTCTGCCATCATGCCGTGCAGTATTTAAGGGTTTACTCAAGAAATTTAAAAACCATAAACAAAACCCAACTTTCTTTCTGCAGTATAAAAATGCGAGTTTTCATTTTTTTTGCTTCATTAGTTTTAAAATTCTGTATAATCTTGAAATAAATAAAATATTTTACATTTTTTAAAGATATTCCAATTTGATGAGAATTCCAACGATTCCAAGATAAAAAAAAATATTTATTGCATCGACAAATTTGCCCTCCCCCCCCACACACATAGGCTAAACTGACCCCTCCTTGATGTTGGTGAGAGGCTCTTGATCTAGGGAATTGGATCTGTGCTCCATTTCCCTGAATTAAGCCTGAATGCCTTTTGACCCCCCACCCCCAACAGGCGCTGTATAATTCTTACGGATTTACCGCTTTCCCATGATAAGCTAGTCTGAATGGCCACCATCCTTGTCGTAAGACGCATCAGCTGTTAAACACTGATGTCATTCAGAAGTAGAAGACGCATATTTGATCATGATTAAACAGGAATCAGAATTTGCAAAACTCTCAGCGGCCTAGCTTGAAACCTTTTAAAAAGCCTTACACACAGAATGCTCAAACTTGCACCTACCCATTTGAGTGACCCTTGTGGGTTTAGCGCTTATTTTTTATTTGTAATAATAATAATACACTTGAATTTCACTCTCCACCGCCGTCGTCGGGTTAAAGACAGCTTTTTAAAAGGTTACAAGCTAGGCCGCTGAGAGTTTTGCAAGTTATCAGAGCCATTACAAGATGCTAGCGATGGGTGCAAGGATTCAAATTTTGAATCCGATCGGATGAGGGATTCTGAAGCTATGATGAACGAAATAATATCGAAAAGTTGGAGGAAGAGGAAAAATAATAACATTCAGGCAACTAAAATACCTCTTCAGGGATACATAACTGTTTTGTGTCCTCGAAAATTTGCCATTTCAGCACCAAATGCTCATTTTACGTAAATTTTGGGGCAAAATTAATAGTTTAACTGTAATTGTTTATGGAGGATATCATGATACCAGAATAAAGAACTGGAACCAGTGTATAATCCTGAAGACTAGGTTAATATAATCTCCCTCCACCTTTCTGTGTTTACTTTGGTAGGGATTTTAAGCGCTAGAACTCCCAAATTCATTAAAAAAAGCATCATGAGAGTATCAGCATGCATGAAAATTTCATTCTGACATATAATGTGTTAGGGTAATCATGAGGTAGGTGAGCATGAGGTACAAGTAAGTGTAATGTTACAAGAGAGATCCATAGAGTTGTGTGGCAGGCTACTCACGATGATAAACTCTGAGTCAGCATTTCGGGTTTAGTGTTTACATGAATACTTAATAATTAGGATGAGAGGGACTCGGGATGAGAGGGACTCGGGATGAGAGGGACTCGGGATGAGAGGGACTCGGGATGAGAGGGACTCGGGATGAGAGGGACTCGGGATGAGAGGGACTCGGGATGAGAGGGGTTTAGGATGAGTTTACTGTAATATATTAGAAGCGTGATACACGAAGCTGTGCGGCAGGTTACTGTAGATGACAGGGCCTCGGCCGAGAGCATTATTATTATTATTTAGGGGAATCGCTAAACCCGTAGGGGTCATACATCGTTTGCTGAATAAGCAACAATCGGCTTGATCCAGGTTAGGGGAGAACAGGTCAAATCCCTGGGATGAAGGGCGGTCATTATGAAGGCACCTTGATGGTGTGGGGTGAGAGCAGGCAGTGAACCATCACTCACGCTATTATAATCAGTGTTTATGACACATGACCTTCACGCAGGATGTATGGGTCGTTATAATGAGGTACTAGCTCTATGGAACTATTCAAGGTACAACCTTATTATGCAGCATTTATAAATTTTAATTGGCGGTGCTGTCGTCTTTTTCAGCATAGTTTGCAACAAAACACTAAATTTTAAACTAATTTACCTTTTTTTCTGAGTCGTGTGTGTGTGTATATATATATATATATATATATTACATATATACAGAACGTAAAAAAATATATGATACAATTGTAATTTTCATGGCGGGAGAGGGAGTTATGCACTGTGATATGATATTCACATTACTCTTGTTTATTGTATCAGGGACTTCAAAGTTCTATATTCAACACCAGTGCCTACCTCCTAGAGTAGGCCTATTACCAGGCACTCGAGACGTCTAACCTACGCCTGCCTCTTTCTTTCTTTTTAACTGTAGTTAGTATTATTTTCCTTGAAATATATGCTAAAAGGTGGTGATAGTCTGACAGATTTTCTTAAAATTCTCCGAGCAGTAAATGTACGCTGAGGTAGTGTGTCAAGGCGCTGCTTAACCTAACAGACCAGGGACACAAATTCGGATTTTAAAACTCTGCTTTTTCATAGTTTACTAACTAACCATTTATAGTTTGCTAACTACCCATATGTCATCTTGTCTGCTGCAACTGTTGAAGGAAGACCCGATAATGATGGTGAATTGTGCTTCATTCTGTTGATAAAATTACCTTCCACCTCTCAGACGCTTTATGACCTCTACGTATATAGCGCTTCCCCATGAATATAATAATAATAATAATAATAACAACAACGATAATAGTGCACAACATGTACAGTAACAATGGTCAAGGTGAATATATACCCAGGTGAGACCTAGCACTGCGAGAATGTCACATTTACATTCTAATGTTACATTAGCTATGTAATTATGCTGACCTGTGACACTATGGTACCATATATATGCAAATAGGGTTCAGTGGCCCTGCCATGTATTACCTGGTGACGTCTGGCCAGTGAAACACCAGCCTAGTCATGTATATATTTAGTATTATTATAAATCCTCCTGGCACACTCGCCCCTGACACTTTATTGAATATATTTGCATAAAGGCGTAAATTCGCAGCAAAAATGTATTGTATATTTGGATTTATTGCATTAATTTACATACTGATACGTAGTTTCAAAGAAACACTTTAGAAACTATGCTGCCAAGGCATATATATATATATATATATATATATATATATATATATATATATATATAAATAAAATGTGTGTGTTGATGTGTGTGTGTGTGTGTGTGTGAGAGAGAGAGAGAGATACTGGATATGTAGCGAGTACAGTTAGTTTACCAGAGATCAGTACAAGGCTCAGTACAGTTCCTGGATGGGCGAGTGTAACATGTGGAATCACCCAAGGATTAGTTCTAGGCCCCACACTGTTTATCGTATATGTATTAACTTCTGCTAATGTTGGTTGACTTCTGCGTATTTATGTTTGTGAATGATGTGAACATAATGTAGACGAGGACAGCAGGAACTGCACAAAGACCTGAACGGATTATTGGATTGAACATGAGGTTAATAGAGTTAAATGTGACCAAAGGAGATGTAATGAAATTGTATGATGGAGAGAGGCGGTGCACCTCTCTATCATACACTTGCTGTCTGGTCGCCCGGGGGAGGCGACCAGACAGCACACCACCTGGGGAAGCGACAAGACAGCACACCACCTGGGGAAGCGACAAGGCAACACACCACCTGGGGAAGCGACAAGGCAACACACCACCTGGGGAAGCGACAAGGCAACACACCACCTGGGGAAGCGACCAGACAGTACATCACCTGGGTAGGAGACCAGACAGCACACCACCTGGGGAAGCAAGCAGACAGCACACCACCTGGGGAAGCAAGCAGACAGCACACCACCTGGGGAAGCAAGCAGACAGCACACCACCTCGGGAAGCAAGCAGACAGCACACCACCTGGGGAAGCAAGCAGACAGCACACCACCTCGGGAAGCGACAAGACAGCACACCACCTGGGAGAAGCGACCAGACAGTACATCACCTGGGTAGGAGACCAGACAGCACACCACCTGGGGAAGCAAGCAGACAGCACACCACCTGGGGAAGCAAGCAGACAGCACACCACCTCGGGAAGCGACCAGACAGAGCACATGACCTGATTATTATTATAATCAAAAGAAGCGCATGACCTGAGAGAGGCGACCAGATAGAGCACATGACCTGAGGGGACCAAACAGAGCACACCACCTGGGAGAGGCGACCAAGCACATCACCTGGGAAAGGCGACCAGACAGAGCACACCACCTGGGAGAAGCGATCGAATAGCACACCATCAGACAGTAAGCACAGACATTACATCAGCTGTAAACACCTGAGAGCATTATACCAGATATGTTCCCTAAGGTGCACACGACCCTCACATCGGCAGCATTTACTTGACTCGGATATAATGATGACCTTCAGAAATCTAAACAGATTCCCTTTAAGACACACTTCACCACATGTGGGACCAATACTTGAGTGCGCATCGTCATTATGGAGCCCTCAGTTAAAGATATGAATTTCTGTCTCCCTGTGGGTTGACTGAAGAGTTACGAGGCTTGAGTTACGAGGAAAGACGTCAGCAACTACACGTCTCTCTTTGTGACATAGAATACTCTGGGTGGTAGACAAGGAAAGAGAAAGATTTCATCTGGGAATTAGCCAGGACAAAGACTCACGAATGTGCATTGTAATTCCATCCTCACCAAGCCACATTTCATTACTTTTTTCATTCCAGAAACCACCAACCTAAACGGTTGGTGGTTGTGATCGGTGTTTTGTAAAATGTACAGATCAGAGGAGCCACACATTGTTTTACCTAATTTTATTAAAAACAAAGTCACAGAGACACCAGTAAGCATGGGCTTCCTGTATGTGCAACCAAATGTTACCCATTTCTACACAAACATTGAATCATGTAGAAATAAATCTTTGTCTTTGTCTCTGTATACATACATAGTAGCCTGATATTTCGCAGTTTCAACGTAAATACCACAATGATGATTCACGTCAGTCAGGGGAAAGTTGAGAGGAGAACCCGATACAAAGAATCGGAGGATAAAATTTAAGCTGCAGAATAAACGGCGTTGATCAAATATTAAAAAATAGCTTTGAAATAGGATTGCAGGAAATGCAGTTGTCTTTCAAATCCATTCTTCTAATCAACCAACCAGATAGTTGTTGATTGATTAGTGGAACGACTCCTGGGAGCAGCACCTTAGCCTAAACTAATGTCCTGCATACTATTCCCCAGGAGTTGTATGACTCGTATGGTTTTAGCGCTTCCCGATGATTACTAATGCAGTACAACCACAAATGGAAATCACTATCGGCAATTTTTCAAGCAAAAGATGGTACATGTCTGGATGCTGTCTCGTAAACTTGCACGATATAAATATGAGAGGAAGGTAGCCAGGAGAGAGAGAGAGAGAGAGAGGCAGGTGACCAGGAGAGAGAGGCAGGTGGCCAGGAGAGAGGCAGGTGACCAGGAGAGAGAGGTAGGTGGCCAGAAGAGAGAGGCAGATGACCAGAAGAGAGGCAGGTGGCAGGAGAGGCAGGTGACCAGGAGAGAGAGGCAGGTAACCAGAAGAGAGAGGTAGGTGGCCAGAAGAGAGAGGCAGATGACCAGAAGAGAGGCAGGTGGCAGGAGAGGCAGGTGACCAGGAGAGAGAGGCAGGTAACCAGAAGAGAGAGGTAGGTGGCCAGAAGAGAGAGGCAGGTGGCAGGAGAGGCAGGTGACCAGGAGAGAGAGGCAGGTGACCAGAAGAGAGAGGCAGGTAACCAGAAGAGAGAGGTAGGTGGCCAGAAGAGAGAGGCAGATGACCAGAAGAGAGGCAGGTGGCAGGAGAGGCAGGTGACCAGGAGAGAGAGGCAGGTAACCAGAAGAGAGAGGTAGGTGGCCAGAAGAGAGAGGCAGGTAACCAGAAGAGAGAGGTAGGTGGCCAGAAGAGAGAGGCAGATGACCAGAAGAGAGGCAGGTGGCAGGAGAGGCAGGTGACCAGGAGAGAGAGGCAGGTAACCAGAAGAGAGAGGTAGGTGGCCAGAAGAGAGAGGCAGATGACCAGAAGAGAGGCAGGTGGCAGGAGAGGCAGGTGACCAGGAGAGAGAGGCAGGTAACCAGAAGAGAGAGGTAGGTGACCAGAAGAGAGAGGCAGATGACCAGGAGAGAGAGGCAGGTGACCAGGAGAGAGAGGCAGGTGACCAGGAGAGAGAGGCAGGTGACCAGGAGAGAGAGGCAGGTGGCCAGGAGGGAGAGGCAGGTGACCAGGAGAGAGAGGCAGGTAACCAGAAGAGAGAGGCAGGTGGCAGGAGAGGCAGGTGACCAGGAGAGAGAGGCAGGTAACCAGAAGAGAGGGGTAGGTGGCAGGAGAGGCAGGTGACCAGGAGAGAGAGGCAGGTAACCAGAAGAGAGAGGCAGGTGGCCAGGAGAGAGAGGCAGGTGGGCAGGAGAGAGAGGCAGGTGACCAGGAGAGAGAGGCAGGTGGCCAGGAGAGAGAGGCAGGTTACCAGGAGAGAGAGGCAGGTGGCCAGAAGAGAGAGGCAGGTGGCCAGAAGAGAGAGGCAGGTGACCAGGAGAGAGAGGCAGGTGGCCAGGAGGGAGAGGCAGGTGACCAGGAGAGAGAGGCAGGTGACCAGGAGAGAGAGGCAGGTTACCAGAAGAGAGAGGCAGGTTACCAGAAGAGAGAGGCAGGTGGCCAGAAGAGAGAGGCAGGTGGCCAGAAGAGAGGCAGGTGGCCAGAAGAGAGGCAGGTGGCCAGAAGAGAGAGGCAGGTGGCCAGAAGAGAGAGGCAGGTGACCAGGAGAGAGGCAGGTGACCAGGAGAGAGAGGCAGGTGGCCAGGAGGGAGAGGCAGGTGGCCAGGAGGGAGAGGCAGGTGGCCAGGAGGGGAGAGGCAGGTGGCCAGGAGGGAGAGGCAGGTGGCCAGGAGGGAGAGGCAGGTGGCCAGGAGGGAGAGGCAGGTGGCCAGGAGGGAGAGGCAGGTGGCCAGGAGAGAGGCAGGTGGCCAGGAAGAGAGAGGCAGGTGGCCAGGAGAGAGAGGCAGGTGGCCAGGAGAGAGAGGCAGGTGGCCAGGAGAGAGAGGCAGGTGGCCAGGAGAGAGAGGCAGGTGGCCAGGAGAGAGAGGCAGGTGGCCAGGAGAGAGAGGCAGGTGGCCAGGAGAGTGGTAGGTGGCCAGGAGAGTGGCAGGTGGCCAGGAGAGAGGCAGGTGGCCAGGAGAGAGGGGCAGGTGGCCAGGAGAGAGGCAGGTGGCCAGGAGAGAGAGGTAGGTGGCCAGGAGAGAGAGGCAGGTGGCCAGGAGAGAGGCAGGTGGCCAGGAGAGAGAGAGGCAGGTGGCCAGGAGAGAGGCAGGTGGCCAGGAGAGGCAGGTGGCCAGGAGAGAGAGGCAGGTGGCCAGGAGAGAGAGGCAGGTGGCCAGGAGAGAGAGGCAGGTGGCCAGGAGAGAGAGGCAGGTGGCCAGGAGAGAGAGGCAGGTGGCCAGGAGAGAGAGGCAGGTGGCCAGGAGAGAGGCAGGTGGCCATGAGAGAGGCAGGTGGCCATGAGAGAGGCAGGTGGCCAGGAGAGAGAGGCAGGTGACCAGGAGAGAGGCAGGTGGCCAGGAGAGAGAGGAAGGTGGCCAGGAGAGAGGAAGGTGGCCAGGAGAGAGAGGAAGGTGGCCAGGAGAGAGAGGTAGGTGGCCAGGAGAGAGGTAGGTGGCCAGGAGAGAGGCAGGTGGCCAGGAGAGAGAGGCAGGTGGCCAGGAGAGAGAGGCAGGTGACCAGGAGAGAGAGGCAGGTGACCAGGAGAGAGAGGCAGGTGGCCAGGAGAGAGAGGCAGGTGACCAGGAGAGGCAGGTGGCCAGGAGAGAGAGGCAGGTGGCCAGGAGAGAGAGGTAGGTGGCCAGGAGAGAGGCAGGTGGTCAGGAGAGAGAGGCAGGTGGTCAGGAGAGAGAGGTAGGTGGCCAGGAGAGAGAGGCAGGTGACCAGGAGAGAGAGGCAGGTGGCCAGGAGAGAGAGGCAGGTGACCAGGAGAGAGAGGCAGGTGACCAGGAGAGAGAGGCAGGTGACCAGGAGAGAGAGGCAGGTGGCCAGGAGAGAGAGGCAGGTGGCCAGGAGAGAGAGGCAGGTGGCCAGGAGAGAGAGGCAGGTGGCCAGGAGAGAGAGGCAGGTGGCCAGGAGAGAGAGGCAGGTGGCCAGGAGAGAGAGGCAGGTGGCCAGGAGAGAGAGGCAGGTGGCCAGGAGAGAGGCAGGTGGCCAGGAGAGAGAGGCAGGTGGCCAGGAGAGAGAGGCAGGTGGCCAGGAGAGAGAGGCAGGTGGCCAGGAGAGAGAGGCAGGTGGCCAGGAGAGAGAGGCAGGTGGCCAGGAGAGAGGCAGGTGGCCAGGAGAGAGGCAGGTGGCCAGGAGAGAGAGGCAGGTGGCCAGGAGAGAGAGGCAGGTGGCCAGGAGAGAGAGGCAGGTGACCAGGAGAGAGAGGCAGGTGGCCAGGAGAGAGAGGCAGGTGGCCAGGAGAGAGGCAGGTGGCCAGGAGAGAGGCGCAGGTGGCCAGGAGAGAGAGGCAGGTGGCCAGGAGAGAGGCAGGTGGCCATGAGAGAGGCAGGTGGCCATGAGAGAGGCAGGTGACCAGGAGAGAGAGGGCAGGTGACCAGGAGAGAGAGGCAGGTGGCCAGGAGAGAGAGGCAGGTGGCCAGGAGAGAGGCAGGTGGCCAGGAGAGAGGCGCAGGTGGCCAGGAGAGAGAGGCAGGTGGCCAGGAGAGAGGCAGGTGGCCATGAGAGAGGCAGGTGGCCATGAGAGAGGCAGGTGACCAGGAGAGAGAGGCAGGTGGCCAGGAGAGAGAGGCAGGTGGCCAGGAGAGAGAGGCAGGTGGCCATGAGAGAGGCAGGTGACCAGGAGAGAGAGGCAGGTGACCAGGAGAGAGAGGCAGGTGGCCAGGAGAGAGAGGCAGGTGGCCAGGAGAGAGGCAGGTGGCCAGGAGAGAGGCGCAGGTGGCCAGGAGAGAGAGGCAGGTGGCCAGGAGAGAGGCAGGTGGCCATGAGAGAGGCAGGTGGCCATGAGAGAGGCAGGTGACCAGGAGAGAGAGGCAGGTGGCCAGGAGAGAGAGGCAGGTGGCCAGGAGAGGGCCAGTCTGAATGAAGTACAGTATTATAATAGTCACGGGAGAAGCATTAAGGTCATACAGCTCTTGGAAATATGAGGTAACCAGATTTGAACCAAGGTAAGGGAGGATAGCTCCAGTTCCTTGGATCAAGAGACCTTCACCAGCATCAAGGACACCTCCCTTGAGTGACTTTGAATGACGTTTATTGATGTGCTCTTGCGTCTGGCACTCACGCGGCCGGCACCTCAACTGCGGCAGGGGGGGGGAAAAAGTGTCTTATACACCTTTTTTTTTTTTTCCATTTATTATTTTTCAAAATTTTTACCGTAGGATTATTGGATTTTTACTTTAATATATATTTGATGTATGTGCATAAACAGAGCACTGATTGTTTGGCATTGCTTGTAAAGGGAGAAACGTAAACAAGTGAGTGTTGATGTGTGGTGATACGCAAGTTAGAGATGGATCCAAGTAACTAGACCTTATGATGGCTCTCTCTCTCTCTCTCTCTCTCTCTCTCTCTCTCTCTCTCTCTCTCTCTCTCTCTCTCTCTCTCTCTCTCTCTCTCTCTCTCTCTCTCTCTCTCTCCCCCTCCCTCTCTCCCTCCCTCTCTCCCTTTCCCTCCCACACAGGGAGTGAGGTAAATGACCGAATTAATCAGGTATGTTGACAGACCTCTGGGTGTATAGTGAGGCGATATGTGTTGACCAGTCCAGGACCCACTGTGTGTACCCCACGACCCACTGTGTGTACCACACGACCCACTGTGTGTACCACACGACCCACTGTGTGTACCCCAGGACCCACTGTGTGTACCCCAGGACCCACTGTGTGTACCCCACGACCCACTGTGTGTACCCCACGACCCACTGTGTGTACCCCGACCCACTGTGTGTTACCCCACGACCCACTGTGTGTACCCCACGACCCACTGTGTGTACCCCAGGACCCACTGTGTACCCCAGGACCCACTGTGTGTACCCCAGGACCCACTGTGTGTACCCCAGGACCCACTGTGTGTACCCCAGGACCCACTGTGTGTACCCCACGACCCACTGTGTGTACCCCACGACCCACTGTGTGTACCCCACGACCCACTGTGTGTACCCCACGACCCACTGTGTGTACCCCACGACCCACTGTGTACCCCACGACCCACTGTGTACCCCACGACCCACTGTATGTACCCCACGACCCACTGTGTGCACCCCACGACCCACTGTGTGTACCCCAGGACCCACTGTGTGTACCCCACGACCCACTGTGTGTACCCCACGACCCACTGTGTGTACCCCACGACCCACTGTGTGTACCCCACGACCCACTGTGTGTACCCCACGACCCACTGTGTGTACCCCACGACCCACTGTGTGTACCTCAGGACCCACTGTGTGTACCCCACGACCCACTGTGTGTACCCCACGACCCGCTGTGTACCCCCACGACCCCCTGTGTGTACCCCAGGACCCACTGTGTGTACCCCAGGACCCACTGTGTGTACCCCAGGACCCACTGTGTGTACCCCAGGACCCACTGTGTGTACCCCAGGACCCACTGTGTGTACCCCACGACCCGCTGTGTGTACCCCACGACCCACTGTGTACCCCACGACCCACTGTGTACCCCACGACCCACTGTGTGTACCCCACGACACACTGTGTGTACCCCACGACCCATTGTGTACCCCACGACCCACTGTGTGTACCCCACGACCCACTGTGTGTACCCCACGACCCACTGTGTGTACCCCACGACCCACTGTGTGTACCCCACGATCCACTGTGTATCCCACGACCCACTGTGTGTACCCCACGACCCACTGTGTGTACCCCACGACCCACTGTGTGTACCCTACGACCCACTGTGTGTACCCCACGACCCACTGTGTACACCCCAGGACCCACTGTGTGTACCCCACGACCCACTGTGTATCCCACGACCCACTGTGTGTACCCCACGACCCACTGTGTGTACCCCACGACCCACTGTGTGTACCCTACGACCCACTGTGTGTACCCCCGACCCACTGTGTACACCC
Organism: Cherax quadricarinatus; assembly: GCF_026875155.1. NCBI lineage: Eukaryota > Metazoa > Arthropoda > Malacostraca > Decapoda > Parastacidae > Cherax > Cherax quadricarinatus. Next base: position 31,261,255 of record NC_069453.1, on the reverse strand, counting down.
AGGACCACTGTGTGTACCCAGGACCCACTGTGTGTACCCCACGACCCACTGTGTGTACCCCACGACCCACTGTGTGTACCCCACGACCCACTGTGTGTACCCCACGACCCACTGTGTGTACCCCACGACCCACTGTGTGTACCACACGACCTAGAGTATTTGTGTGAGAGACTGACGAATAGGGAAGACCTAATCTAACTTAACACAACATTAGGACAGGAATTATGCTAGGAAATAGGGAAAACTGAGAGAGAGAGAGAGAAAGAGAGAGAGAAAGAGAGAGAGAGAGAGAGAGAGAGAAGAGAGAGAGAGAGAGAGAGAGAGAGGGGTGAGTCACAGTCTTTATTGATCGCTGGGTAAAATGATCAAGACTGGCAAACGTGTACTAGCACCTCTCCTGCCTCCCCCTCCTTCATTTAGGATGTCAGTGCCATCTGACACACACTAGTGTATCAGTGCCATCTAGGTGACATCTGACACACTAGTGTATCAGTGCCATCTAGGTGACATCTGACACACTAGTGTATCAGTGCCATCTAGGTAACGTCTGACACACTAGTGTATCAGTGACATCTGTGACTCAGTGCCATTTGTGACATTTTATGCCAGTACCTCAGTGTGACCTAGGTAACACTTAACACCAGTGCCTATCAATGCCATCCAGGTGACAGCATACCAGTGCCTCTCAGTGCTACTTAGGTGACGATACACTAGTGCTTCTTAGTGCCATCTAGGTGACACCTGACACGCTAGTGTATCAGTGTCATCTAGGAGATGACACTAGTGCCACCTAGGTGACGACACACTGTGACACTGGTGCTTTTTAGCATCTAGATGATACATCAGTGTGTCTTAGTGCCATCTAGGTGACGTGTGACACACTAGTGTGTCTCAGTACCATCTAGGTGACGTGTGACACACTAGTGTGTCTCAGTACCATCTAGGTGACGTGTGACACACTAGTGTGTCTCAGTACCATCTAGGTGACGTGTGACACACTAGTGTGTCTCAGTACCATCTAGGTGACGTGTGACACACTAGTGTGTCTCAGTACCATCTAGGTGACGTGTGACACACTAGTGTGTCTCAGTACATCTAGGTGACGTGTGACACACTAGTGTGTCTCAGTTACCATCTAGGTGACGTGTGACACACTAGTGTGTCTCAGTACCATCTAGGTGACGTGTGACACACTAGTGTGTCTCAGTACCATCTAGGTGACGTGTGACACACTAGTGTGTCTCAGTAACCATCTAGGTGACGTGTGACACACTAGTGTGTCTCAGTACCATCTACGTGACGTGTGACACACTAGTGTCTCTCAGTACCATCTAGGTGACGTGTGACACACTAGTGTCTCTCAGTACCATCTAGGTGACGTGTGACACACTAGTGTGTCTCAGTACCATCTACGTGACGTGTGACACACTAGTGTCTCTCAGTACCATCTAGGTGACGTGTGACACACTAGTGTCTCTCAGTACCATCTAGGTGACGTGTGACACACTAGTGTGTCTCAGTACCATCTAGGTGACGTGTGACACACTAGTGTCTCTCAGTACCATCTAGGTGACGTGTGACACACTAGTGTGTCTCAGTACCATCTAGGTGACGTGTGACACACTAGTGTGTCTCAGTACCATCTAGGTGACGTGTGATACACTAGTGTGTTCTCAGTACCATCTAGGTGACGTGTGATACACTAGTGTGTCTCCGTACCATCTAGGTGACGTGTGATACACTAGTGTGTCTCAGTACCATCTAGTGACGTGTGACACACTATGTGTCTCGTACCATCTAGGTGACGTGTGATACACTAGTGTGTCTCAGTACCATCTAGGTGACGTGTGATACACTAGTGTGTCTCAGTACCATCTAGGTGACGTGTGATACACTAGTGTGTCTCAGTACCATCTAGGTGACGTGTGACACACTAGTGTGTCTCAGTACCATCTAGGTGACGTGTGATACACTAGTGTCTCTCAGTACCATCTAGGTGACGTGTGACACACTAGTGTCTCTCAGTACCACCTAGGTGACACTTGTCACATTGCCTCTTTGTTGGAAGTCACGTTATTCATTCTTTAAATTACTCTCAATATTATTTATTTCTCTTGTTTCTGACTGACGAAAATACTTACTGTCATATGTATATTTGTGCGTATAGTGTATACACACATACGGTATTGTGTGTGTGCTGATGTTCCCGAGATATACACTCCCGAGGTCCGGACTTACACCCGGCTTCTGAAATTATTGAGTTATTCCACACTGGAAAGTAAAGATAAATGTGAACTTATCCGCCACTTGATAATAAAACGGAAAAAAAGCCCAGAAATCCTGCCAGAGTGTAAAACTTTAAGCAAGCTTCCATTACATATATGATATATACCATCTGGTGATATAGCATAACGAACCCACTAAAACATTGCATGAGCATCAGAAAATGAAGTTTCTGTTCGTATTACAATTGTATTTTATTACCTTAAAGCAAGTAATTGTTGTATGAGTGGATTAAATGTAGCACTGTTGATGAAGTGTATTTAACATCCCTTACATAAACTACAACAAATAATACGTAGGATAAACAAGAAGACATTAAACTCAAGGAGATGCTGAGCACAATGTGAGTTAGATGACAGTTCAACAGTTTTCTATAACATTAGTGTTAGCACATGACTTGTTGCTCCTGAGTCTGATCAAGTGTCTGCCATTGTATACAAGCTGCTGCTTACACTTGAATCCATTCATTTCAGTTGGTGTTATGTTGTCTATAAGTGGGTTCAGCTCCTCTTCTGATCAGTGTTTACTACACTTTTGTGTTTGAATCTGGTGGTACATTATATCAAGTGCGCCTTGTAAGGTTACTATATTAAAATAGTAGTATATTGTTTACTTTTTTGCACATTGATCAACTAATGCTTTCTTGTGTGTTGCAGGTACAGTGCTGACCGTTGAGTAGTACTGGATGGTGTCAGTATTAGTGTCGGTACTGAACGGTGTCGGTCCTGCTCGTTGACGGTAATGGACAGTGTCAGTACTGAACGGTTTTGGCACTGGAGCGTTATCAGTACTGGTGACCTCCTACAGCCGGTCACTTCTTAGAATGCCTGATCTTGGCTCACATCTCCAGAGTACGCGACTGTCACTACCTGTCGCATACACTTCAGTGGTCAAACTACTGAACAAACAAATAAATAATTATATATACAAAAACAGTTTTGAAAATTTCATCAATATTGCAAGCATCATTGATGAGTGATGGAAGCGTCTTTGAGAAAGTCACTAGAACTTTATGGGCTCTCATGACTCGCATCAACCCTCTGATCTTCGCTGTTTAAAATGCTAGACGTTACACCTCCTTTATACTCAGAAACTGTGATAAAGATTAATGTATGACAACAGGAATCTCTCAAGGTCCTTCTTTCACCAAGCCTGGAAGAAATAGCAAATTCCACAAGCGTATGTGATAAACTAATGAAGAAGCTGATCTTTCCTCTGTCGAGTGCTTAGTGTACGTCGTGCCTTACACGTCAGAAGATGCCCAGGGTTTCATCAATGCCTACATTGAGACTTCACCTGTTGCAGTAGTGACGCTTAGCATTTGTGTTGAGCTTCACCCAACGTTAATGAGAGAGCAGTCAATCAAATCGGTGGGGTTGGCGAGGGACACATACAAACTATCCATCAGGAGTTAGCACCTCCCGTGTAAAGAAAGTTATGTGGGTAGTGCAGAACACACAAGAAGTACGTATTTATACCTCCCTGTGTTAGTGCCTTTTATATCCCTGATCGTGAGTAGACACCTTAGTGTGTAGTTGTAGTTCCTGACCCTACTTACTGCATGGATTACCTCAGTAAGCCCCGTGAAATCTCCAACAATGATTTGGTGGCGCGGGTGTTGATCCTAAGTGCCACCTCCATGACCAACAAAAGAGCATCAGCGTGATGGGCTCGGATCCCTTCTGGAGCCGCATTGGATTACTCCACTACAGGATCCTTTTCCGTGTGGCTGCTTGCTCTCAGGGGGAAGTCCCTGCTCCCATTGTTGTTGTCAAAGGACTTGTTGATAATTGTTTTGGTTTACGCGTAGTCTTAATCACATGACAAGAGGTTAGGCTGCTAGAAACTCGATAAATAATAACAATACTAGTCGAGGGTAAAATATGAGTGTCAGAAGCGTTGACCCAACGCTTCGGGATTGTCAGTCACTATGACATAGAGTCAGGAAGGGAAGGAGGAAGGAAGGTCCGAACGACGGATGGACTGGATAGAGAATTGACGACATACGATAGATGGAAGAAGGCATTGGAGGGCAGGCGAAGGCAGCATGTGGGGAGGGAGGACGTGAAGACAAGAGGGAGGAAAATGGTGAGTTGAAAAGGAGAGCATGAATTGAAGTATGGAGGTAAATAAGGGTAGCACAGAGAGCAAAAAAGCGTGGAGAGAGCATGAAGTGAAGGAGAGTAGAGGAACAGGAGTGGTTCCATGGTAGAGAGCATGGAATGGATGGGAGGGAGGGAGCATAGAGGAAAGTGGAGGGAAAGAGGAGCACTAGAGGAAACGTGGAGGGGGAAAGAGGGAGCATAGCGAAAAACGTGGAGGGAAAGAGGGAGCATAATGGAGGGAACATTGGAGGGAGATCATACGAGTATACAATCACGGACTCAGGTTGTTGGATTGTCTTGTGTTGATGCCACACTCTCCGCTCTCTCTCTCTTCTCTCTCTCTTTTCCTCCCTCCACTCCTCCTCCATGCCTCCTTTCTTCCACCACCACCGTCATTCCTAAGTAGTTATTAGCTTTCAGGATCACTTGAGTTATTTACATGACTTCAGATATATTGAGCTGTGTCTTAGTCTCTTCTTCTGGAGTCATCAGTGGCGTCTCACTATTCCAGAATTCGTGTGAGGTTTGTTAATTGTTCTAAAAAACTGTTTAGCCTCGACCTGTAATTAAGCAGGTTGCCCGTTTATGGCCCATGCTAGGTAGGTGCAGTTCACACCACTCTCGTTTACAGTCCACTTTATTAAGATTTACTCTGTTCTCACCCCGTTCATGTTAACCGGGAGATTGTTACACTAGCGTCTACAACTCTACCAAACAAGATTACTTCTAAATATCTTTCTGAATTATCTAAACTTGACCCACTGCGCTTATGTCCTTCCTGTCTGGGATAATGTTTTCATTACGCTATGTGTATTTCGTTTATTCCGTCGTCTATCCTCTCTAATTCTACTCGCCTTTCGATAGTGGAAAATTGTCATTAGAAATTTATTTGACGGCTGTTTTCGGATTCATCTGGCAGACTTACTGTGTGACTGTTTAATCTCCTCTAGTATGTCATTTATGTATTTTGTGAACAACAAGGGTCCCAACACTAAACCCTTGTGGCACACCACATAGTAACGGGATCCTACCCCACGTTGATTGTCATTCATAATTTACAAAACTGTTGAATGTCTGTCAGTCTTGTCGTAGACCCAGGAATTTTCTAATACCACGAGCCGTTACTATACTGACTCAGTATTTCATGTGGAGAATTTTAATTTGAAGGTTTTATGTAGGACTCGTTATACACACGAGAGAGTATATTTTTCTTGGTCTCACCACCTCGAAATACCTAGTGAAAAAAGTTAGTAAATTATGAAGGGGCCAAGAAAAAGCCCATTTATATAACGCTTTTTGTGTTTAGAAATATACAACTTGAATCAGTTGTCGCAGTGCTTTAGAAAAGATCTTGTTGACATGAACCACCGTCAATCTGTAGTTCTTCCTCCTAGTAAGGTTAACAATACCTCACGTAATCCCTTAGACCATGTTAATCAGAGCGTAAATTAACAACCTTAACTTTATCTTTATTAAGGTAATTCCATGAGATATTGAAACTTGAAGTGTTTTGTAATCGCTTTTTCCAAAGATCTTCATTAACCTCAGAATTGTGTGTCAGAGAATCCTGTGCGTAGCGGAGCCAAGGTCCAGCAGGTTGTGTCCTCGCTAGTTGCTTATGGTCACGTACTTAAAAAAAAAACAGTCCTGTCGTACCATTTCGAGAAAGTCACTAGGCTAGATTTTCTCTGAAATTGCTCCAATCAATTAGGCTAAAGTTAGAATTTCCCATTAAAACTACATTATCAGCAATGTAGTGGGTGTGTGTGTGTTGGATGTGTGTGGGTGTGTGTGCGCGCTGTGTGTGTGTGTGTGCGGTTGTGGGCGTGACAGTGTGTGTGTGTTGCGTGTGTGTGTGTGCGTGTGCTGTGTGTGCGGTGTGTTGTGTGCGTGATGTGTGTGTGCGTGTGTGTGCGCGCGTGTGTGACGCGTCGGTGTGTGTATTTGTGTGTGTGTGTGCGTGTGTGTGTGTGTGAATGTGCGTGCGTGTGATGTGGGTGTGTGTGTGTGTGTGTGTGTGTAGTCGTGTGGCGTGTGTGGTCGTGTGTGCGATGCGTGTGTGTGTGTGCCGTGCGTGTGTGTGTGCGTGTCGTGTGTGTCGTGTGTGGTGGGAGTGTGTGTGTGTGTGTGCGCGTGTGTGTGTGCGTGGAGTGTTGTTGTGGTGCGTGTGTGTGTGTTGCGTGTGTGTGTGTGTGTGGTGTGTGTGTTGCGTTACGTGCGTGTGTGGGTGTGGTGCGCGTGTGTGTGCGGAGTTGTGTGTGTGTGTGCGTGTGTGTGTGGGTGTGTGCTGCGCGTGTGTGCGTGTGTGTGTGCGTGTGTGCGTAGTGTGTTGCGTGTGTGCGGAGTGTGTGTGTGTGTTTGCGTGTGTGTGTAGTGTGCGCGTGTGTGCGTGTGGTGCGTGTGTCGTGTGCGCGTGTGTGTAGTGCGAGTGTTGTGTGTGAGGTGTACTCCCCTCAATCACTAATTATCGCCTAATCTGTGGTTGCAGGGGTCGAGGATCAGCTCCTGGCCCGCCTTCTTCACTGATCGCTACTGGATTCTCTCTCTCTGTGCTTTCCTGAGCTTTGTCATACACTCTTTCTAAAAAACTATGTTGGTTCCTGCTCCCTACTTCACTTGCTTGGCTATTCACTTGCTGACTAAACTCTATGACTGAAGAAATACTTCCTAAAAAACGTCCTGAGGACTCGTCTGTGGTTCTTCTTCAGCTTCCAGTTGTGACCCCTTGTCCCTGTGTCCCCTGTCTCTGGAACATTCCTATCTCTGTCCACCTTGTCTTTCCCGCAGTATCTTGTTATGTCGTTATATCATGTTCTCCCTGACCCTTCTGTCCTCAATGTCGTCAGTCCGATTTCCCTTAGCCTTTCTCGTACGACATTACATTGAGCTTCTGGGACTAGCCTTGGTGTTGCATACCTTTGTACTTTCTCTAACTTCTTGACGTGTGTGTGTGCTTGGTGTGTGTGCGCGTGTGCGTGTGTGTGTGTGTGCGTGCGTTTAGTGTGTGTGTGTTTTGCGGGTGTGTGTGTGTGCGTGATGTGTGTGTGTGTCGTGTGTGTGTGTGTGTGTGAGTGTGTGTGTGCGTGCGTGTGTGTGTGCGTGTGGTGTGGTGTGGTGTGTGTGTGCGCCGTGGTGATGCGTGTGTGTGCGTGTGTGCGTGTTTGTTGCGTGTGGTTGTGAGTGTGTGTGGTGTGTGTGTGAAGTGATGTGTGTTGTGTGTGTGTGCGTGTGAATGTACCTGTGCTTGCTGTGGTGTCGTCACTCACCTATATCGTGAGTGCCAGGGATCCAAGTCAAAGCTCCTGTATGCACATGCGCGTGTTTTAAAATTTTGTTTTGGAAAAATTTTTGTGTGTATCGGAACAGGCAGATTTATCATGATTATTGTCTCTGGAAAGCGGTGTAAACCGCAGGGGTCGATACTGAGGACACCTCCTTGGGAAACCCTCGTTGCTGCCCTGCTAAGTGAAGGATACATATTTTACTAGGGCCAGTATGCACGCTTCCCGTCTTAACTAAACCCTTAGAAGGAGCTCTTTAGATGGGGATTTTAGGTCGATCTTGTCTTTGGCTACCCCTGGAGGGAAGTGCCGCGATATATGACCCCCTGGAGGGAAGTGCCACGATATATGACCCCCTGGAGGGAAGTGCCGCGATATATGATCTGAAGGGAAGTGCCACGATATATGATCTGAAGGGAAGTGCCACGATATATGATCTGGAGGGAAGTGCCACGATATATGATCTGGAGGGAAGTGCCACGATATATGATCTGGAGGGAAGTGCCACGATATATGATCTGAAGGGAAGTGCCACGATATATGATCTGGAGGGAAGTGCCACGATATATGATCTGGAGGGAAGTGCCACGATATATGATCTGGAGGGAAGTGCCACGATATATGATCTGAAGGGAAGTGCCACGATATATGATCTGGAGGGAAGTGCCACGATATATGATCTGGAGGGAAGTGCCACGATATATGATCTGGAGGGAAGTGCCACGATATATGATCTGAAGGGAAGTGCCACGATATATGATCTGAAGGGAAGTGCCACGATATATGATACCCGGAGGGAAGTGCCACGATATATGATACCCGGAGGGAAGTGCCGCGATATATGATACCCGGAGGGAAGTGCCGCGATATATGATCCCCGGAGGGAAGTGCCACGATATATGATCCCCTGGAGGGAAGTGCCACGATATATGATCCCCTGGAGGGAAGTGCCACGATATATGATACCCGGAGGGAAGTGCCACGATATATGATACCCGGAGGGAAGTGCCGCGATATATGATACCCGGAGGGAAGTGCCGCGATATATGATACCCGGAGGGAAGTGCCGCGATATATGATCCCCGGAGGGAAGTGCCACGATATATGATTCCCGGAGGGAAGTGCCTCGATATATGATACCCGGAGGGAAGTGCCACGATATATGATACCCGGAGGGAAGTGCCACGATATATGATACCCGGAGGGAAGTGCCACGATATATGATACCCGGAGGGAAGTGCCGCGATATATGATACCCGGAGGGAAGTGCCGCGATATATGATACCCGGAGGGAAGTGCCGCGATATATGATACCCGGAGGGAAGTGCCACGATATATGATACCCGGAGGGAAGTGCCACGATATATGATACCCGGAGGGAAGTGCCACGATATATGATACCCGGAGGGAAGTGCCACGATATATGATACCCGGATGGAAGTGCCGCGATATATGATACCCGGAGGGAAGTGCCGCGATATATGATCCCCGGAGGGAAGTGCCACGATATATGATCCCCGGAGGGAAGTGCCGCGATATATGATCCCCGGAGGGAAGTGCCGCGATATATGATCCCCGGAGGGAAGTGCCACGATATATGACCCCCTGGAGGGAAGTGCCACGATATATGATCCCCTGGAGGGAAGTGCCACGATATATGATCCCCGGAGGGAAGTGCCGCGATATATGATCCCCGGAGGGAAGTGCCGCGATATATGATCCCCTGGAGGGAAGTGCCGCGATATATGATCCCCTGGAGGGAAGTGCCGCGATATATGATCCCCGGAGGGAAGTGCCACGATATATGACCCCCTGGAGGGAAGTGCCGCGATATATGATCCCCGGAGGGAAGTGCCGCGATATATGACCCCCTGGAGGGAAGTGCCACGATATATGATACCCGGAGGGAAGTGCCGCGATATATGATTCCCGGAGGGAAGTGCCGCGATATATGATCCCGGAGGGAAGTGCCGCGATATATGATTCCCGGAGGGAAGTGCCGCGATATATGATTCCCGGAGGGAAGTGCCGCGATATATGATTCCCGGAGGGAAGTGCCGCGATATATGATTCCCGGAGGGAAGTGCCGCGATATATGATTCCCGGAGGGAAGTGCCGCGATATATGATCCCCGGAGGGAAGTGCCACGATATATGATTCCCGGAGGGAAGTGCCTCGATATATGATCCCCGGAGGGAAGTGCCGCGATATATGACCCCCTGGAGGGAAGTGCCGCGATATATGACCCCCTGGAGGGAAGTGCCGCGATATATGACCCCCTGGAGGGAAGTGCCGCGATATATGACCCCCTGGAGGGAAGTGCCGCGATATGACCCCCTGGAGGGAAGTGCCGCGATATATGACCCCCTGAAGGGAAGTGCCGCGATATATGACCCCCTGGAGGGAAGTGCCGCGATATATGACCCCTGGAGTGAAGTGCCGCGATATATGACCCCCTGGAGGGAAGTGCCGCGATATATGACCCCATGGAGGGAAGTGCCGCGATATATGACCCCCTGGAGGGAAGTGCCGTGATATATGACCCCCTGGAGGGAAGTGCCGCGATATATGACCCCCTGGAGGGAAGTGCCGCGATATATGACCCCCTGGAGGGAAGTGCCGCGATATATGACCCCCTGGAGGGAAGTGCCGCGATATATGATCCCTGGAGGGAAGTGCCGCGATATGACCCCCTGGAGTGAAGTGCCGCGATATATGACCCCCTGGAGTGAAGTGCCGCGATATATGACCCCCTGGAGGGAAGTGCCGCGATATATGACCCCCTGGAGGGAAGTGCCGCGATATATGACCCCTTGGAGGGAAGTGCCGCGATATATGACCCCCTGGAGGGAAGTGCCGCGATATATGACCCCCTGGAGGGAAGTGCCGCGATATATGACCCCCTGGAGGGAAGTGCCGCGATATATGATCCCTGGAGGGAAGTGCCGCGATATATGACCCCCTGGAGGGAAGTGCCGCGATATATGACCCCCTGGAGGGAAGTCCCGCGATATATGATCCCAATAACAGATATAGCTCCTATTCATGAATATAATTAGATTCTATTTTGTGCTTTATATTATTATGGGATCAATTTTAAACCTTCCTTGTTTGATCTAAGTGTTTGTAGGGCGTCTTGGTGACGCTCTCTTATTTTCCGGTTGTAAGGTTTCTGGCGGTTATATATTTGCTTGTGGCAGCCTTGTAAGAGGTGAACCCAGGCTGGCTGGCCAGGCTCAGGCTGTGTGCGGCTTTACCAATGATTTACCTTCACATAATGAAGAACTGTGCACTACATTACACAATATGTGAGAGAAATTGGTTCAGGTTGTGGGAACATCTTTAAACATTTAGTCAGGCGGCTCCTCTCTTAAAGGTCAAGCAGCGTCTGCCAACACCTCGTGTTCCACACACACACTACTATTATTATTATTATTATTATTATTATTATTAGTAGTAGTAGTAGTAGTAGTAGTAATTGTTGTTGTTGTAATTGTATTGTTAACTGTGTAGCTGTTACGATATTCATGGCTAAAGTTTTAGCATCTTCGGCACACAACCTGAAGGACCGAGGTTCGATCCCTTCACAAGTGGAAACGTTGGATATGGGAGTGATAATGTCAGAGGATCTTACCTTCAAAGACCACAACAATGTACCTACCGCATCTGCTAGGAAAATGGATAATGAGAACCTTTAAAACTAGGGACGCGAAGCCCATGATTCTCTTCAAATCGCTTGTTCTCTCTAGGCTGGAATACTGTTGTACAATAACTTCCCCCTTCAAGGCTGGCAAAATTGCTGACCTGGAGAGTGTACAAAGAACTTTCACGGCACACATAAGTATGATAAAGCACCTAAATTACTGGGAACGGTTGAAGTTCCTTAATTTGTATTCCCTGGAGCGCAGACGAGAGAGATACATGATAATATACATTTGGAAAATCCTAGAGGGATTAGTACCAAACTTACACACGAAAATCACTCCTATGAAAGTAAAAGACTCGGCAGGAGATACAACATTCCCCCAGGGGTGCCACGAGTACACTGAGAGACAACACAATAAGTGTCAGGGGTCCAAGACTGTTCAACTGCCTCCCAGCATACATAAGGGGTATTACCAATAGACCCCTGGCGAGGACAAGCCATTCCCTCGTTACTATCTCTACCCTCGTTCAGCTCTTTACAATCACCACTACCACAAGCGGCAGTAACTAGGCATTGGTGCATATATATATATATATATATATATATATATATATAATATATATATTATATATATATATATATATATATTAATATAAAACTATAAAGAACATGTGGATTATTATTATTATTTTACTAAAGAGCTAAACCCGCATTAAGAGCATATAATATTAAATAAATTATTTCAGTGGAGAGAGACTTCCAGTCAGCACTTGATATGTTTTTTATATAACACGGTTGTATGTATATATTATGTAACACGGTTGTATGTATATATATATATATAATTATGTAACACGTTTGTATATTCCAGGGAATACAAGATTATGTAACCTCAAGCGCTCCCAGTAATAGAGGTGTTTTATCTCCGTTATGCGCGCCGTGAAGGTTCTCTGTACATTTTCTAGGTCAGCAATTTCACCTGCCTTGAAAGGTGCTGTTAGTGTGCAGCAATATTCCAGCCTAGATAGAACAAGCGACCTGAAAAGTGTCATCATGGGCTTGGCCTCCCTAGTTTTGAAGGTTCTCATTATCCATCCTGTCATTTTTCTAGAAGATGCGATTGATACAATGTTATGGTCCTTGAAGGTGAGATCCTCCGACATGATCACTCCCAGGTCTTTGACGTTAGTGTTTCGCTCTATTTTGTGGCCAGAATTTGTTTTGTACTCTGATGAAGATTTAATTTCCTCGTGTTTACCATATCTGAGTAATTGAAATTTCTCATCGTTGAACTTCATATTGTTTTCTGCAGCCCACTGAAAGATTTGGTTGAAGTCCGCCTGGAGCCTTGCAGTGTTTGCAATGGAAGACACTGTCATGCAGATTCGGGTGTCATCTGCAAAGGAAGACACGGTGCTGTGGCTGACATCCTTGTCTATGTCAGATATGATGATGAGGAACAAGATGGGAGCGAATACTGTGCCTTGTGGAACAGAGCTTTTCACCGTAGCTGCCTCGGACTTTACTCTGTTGACTACTACTCTCTGTGTTCTGTTAGTGAAGAAATTATAGATCCATCGACCGACTTTTCCTGTTATTCCTTTAGCACGCATTTTGTGCGCTATTACGCCATGGTCACACTTGTCGAAGGCTTTTGCAAAGTCTGTATATATTACATCTGCATTCTTTTTGTCTTCTAGTGCATCTAGGACCTTGTCGTAGTGATCCAATAGTTGAGACAGACAGGAGCGACCTGTTCTATACCCATGTTGCCCTGGGTTGTGTAACTGATGGGTTTCTAGATGGGTGGTGATCTTGCTTCTTAGGACCCTTTCAAAGATTTTTATAATATGGGATGTTAGTGCTATTGGTCTGTAGTTCTTTGCTGTTGCTTTACTGCCACCTTTGTGGAGTGGGGCTATGTCTGTTGTTTTTAGTAACTGTGGGACGACCCCCGTGTCCATGCTCCCTCTCCATAGGATGGTAAAGGCTCGTGATAGGGGCTTCTTGCAGTTCTTGATGAACACGGAGTTCCATGAGTCTGGCCCTGGGGCAGAGTGCATGGGCATGTCATTTATCGCCTGTTCGAAGTCATTTGGCGTCAGGATAACATCGGATAGGCTTGTGTTCATTTTGATCTTCGACTCTGTCTGGTTAGCGGCTTGCTAAAAACTGAGTCATATTGGGACTTGAGCAGCTCACTCATTTCCTTGCTGTCATCTGTGTAGGACCCATCTTGTTTAAGTAGGGGCCCAATACTGGACGTTGTTCTCGACTTTGATTTGGCATAGGAGAAGAAATACTTTGGGTTTCTTTCGATTTCATTTATGGCTTTTAGTTCTTCCCGCGATTCCTGACTCCTGTAAGATTCCTTTAGCTTAAGTTCGATGCTTGCTATTTCTCTGACCAGTGTCTCCCTACTCATTTCAGATATATTGACCTCTTTTAGCCGCTCTGTTATTCTTTTCCGTCGCCTGTAAAGGGAGCGCCTGTCTCTTTCTATTTTACATCTACTCCTTTTTCTTAGAGGAATAAGCCTTGTGCATACATCGAGTGCCACCAAGTTAATCTGTTCTAGGCATAAGTTGGGGTCTGTGTTGCTTAGTATATCTTCCCAGCTTATATCGGTTAGGACTTGGTTTACTTGGTCCCACTTTGTTTTTATTATTGAAGTTGAATTTGGTGAATGCTCCCTCGTGACTAGTCTCATTATGTCGGTCTGGGGCTCCGCGCATAAATGTCTGAACCTCAATTATGTTGTGATCTGAGTATATTGTTTTTGATATGGTGACATTTCTTATCAGATCATCATTGTTAGTGAAGATGAGGTCTAGTGTGTTCTCCAGTCTAGTAGGCTCTATTATTTGCTGGTTTAAATTGAATTTTGTGCAGAGATTTAAAAGCTCGTGTGAGTGTGAGTTTTCATCAGAGCTGCCTCCTGGTATTATTGCTGCAACAATATTATTTGCTATATTCCTCCATTTTAGGTGCCTTAAGTTGAAATCCCCCAGGAGGAAGATGTTGGGTGCAGGAGCTGGAAGATTTTCCAGACAGTGGTCAATTTTAACAGCTGTTCCTGGAATTGCTGGGATGTTGCATCCGGAGGCTTGTAGACTACCACAGTGACTAGGTTTTGGTTCTCGACCTTTACTGCTAAAACTTCCACTACATCATTTGAGGCATTAAGCAGTTCTGTGCAAACAAGTGACTCTGCAATGTACAGGCCAACCCCCCCTTTTTTCCTGTTCACTCTGTCACATCTGTATAGGTTGTAACCTGGGATCCATATTTCGTTGTCCAAGTGATCCTTTATGTGGGTCTCAGTGAAAGCCGCGAACATTGCCTTTGCCTCTGCAAGCAGTCCACGGATGAAAGGTATTTTGTTGTTTGTTGCTGGCTTTAGACCCTGTATATTTGCAAAGAAGAATGTCATCGGACTGGTGGTATTGTTGGTACTGGGGGGGGGATTTTTTTCCGGCATTAGTACCTGTATCTGTTGGTTTGGAGTGGAGGCCATCGACTCTGGTTCCACTCCAGGAATGACTGGATTTGGTGTACGATTTCTGCCATTTCCTGCCAGTTTTTTTTCCTTCCTGGCACTAAAAAACCTCTCCCTCTTGAGTGGCTGTGGCTACCCAGGTTTTCCCATGGCCTGGATGTTTTAAATCTTTTTGTCCCCTTTAGATGGTGTGCCTGGCAATTTAAGTTATAGTACAGTCTTTCCTGTACTGAAGAGGTACACATTTCAGGGTGAAAA
Source organism: Cherax quadricarinatus (assembly GCF_026875155.1). NCBI lineage: Eukaryota > Metazoa > Arthropoda > Malacostraca > Decapoda > Parastacidae > Cherax > Cherax quadricarinatus. The sequence continues at coordinate 31,246,183 of NC_069453.1, read as the reverse complement.
AGCTTACAGGAAGGGAGTTTGCATTTTCCTGTTGTCATATGGGCACGGCATTTTCCAGGGTGGCCATAGTTGCATGTCCCGTCTGTTTTTCCAGATTTCCCATGTCTGCAGATACCAAGTGCATAGTATGTGCACAGGCTTGGTTTCCGTTTGCCTTGGGTTTCTGTAACTGTATTCCCTGTTGGTGCATGTTTACCTGTCTTATTCCTATCCTCCTTAGCACCAACAATGGAGCTCCCACCAGTTATTTTTGGTAATATATCCTCACTATTGCTAGTGGATTCCTCTTGTTTGCTATTTCCTGTGGTATTTCTAGTTTGCAATATTGGATTTATCTTATCTTTGACTACACTTGTTTTCCTACTATGGCTCCTGTCCCCTATGAGGTCATTTATATGTATTCCTTCCTGCGTATAATTCCCGACTACCTGGACAAAATCTCCAGCTTCACCATTACTGTCTCCCAGGACAGCACCTCCAGCTTCACCATTACTGTCTCCCAGGACAGCATCTCTAGCTTCACCATTACTGTCTCCCAGGACAGCATCTCTAGCTTCACCATTACTGTCTCCCAGGACAGTATCTCCAGCTTCACCATTACTGTCTCCCAGGACAGCACCTCCAGCTTCACCATTACTGTCTCCCAGGACAGCACCTCCAGCTTCACCATTACTGTCTCCCAGGACAGCACCTCCAGCTTCACCATTACTGTCTCCCAGGACAGCACCTCCAGCTTCACCATTACTGTCTACCAGGACAGCACCTCCATCTTCACCATTACTGTCTCCCGGGACAGCACCTCCAGCTGTCGGTTCTCTGAACCATTCATCTACAAATCTGTCAGACACTGCAACTTCTTGGGATCTTAATACTTAGGAATTCTTCGCTTGCCTAATTCTTGGGCACGACCTACTTCCACATTGAACAAATGTGACACGACCTATGACTGCTGCACCTCTCTCGCCATACGGTTTATAAGTGCTTCTCCGCTGATATTACCGTATTCTATTCAAGATTGATGGACTGAAACACATCGACTCAAGGTTGAGGGACTGATTACCTCATTCTCCTCCTGTTCTTCAAGTTTCTCCTACGTATGGACTGATGAAGCCACTGTGTGGCGAAACGTTTCCTCAATAAAGATACCCAAGAGTTGCACATGTGTCTAATTTATCAACATGTCGGTTCTCTGAACCATTCATCTACACACCTCCAGCTCACCATTACTGTCTCCAGGACAGCACCTCCAGCTTCACCATTACTGTCTCCCAGGACAGCACCTCCAGCTTCACCATTACTGTCTCCCAGGACAGCACCTCCAGCTTCACCATTACTGTCTACCAGGACAGCACCTCCATCTTCACCATTACTGTCTCCCGGGACAGCACCTCCAGCTGTCGGTTCTCTGAACCATTCATCTACAAATCTGTCAGACACTGCAACTTCTTGGGATCTTAATACTTAGGAATTCTTCGCTTGCCTAATTCTTGGGCACGACCTACTTCCACATTGAACAAATGTGACACGACCTATGACTGCTGCACCTCTCCTGCCATACGGTTTATAAGCTGCTTCTCCGCTGATATACCGTATTCTATTCAAGATTGATGGACTGAACACATCGACTCAAGGTTGAGGGACTGATTACCTCATTCTCCTCCTGTTCTTCAAGTTTCTCCTACGTATGGACTGATGAAGCCACTGTGTGGCGAAACGTTTCCTCAATAAAGATACCCAAGAGTTGCACATGTGTCTAATTTATCAACATGTCGGTTCTCTGAACCATTCATCTACACACCTCCAGCTTCACCATTACTGTCTCCCAGGACAGCACCTCCAGCTTCACCATTACTGTCTCCCAGGACAGCACCTCCAGCTTCACCATTACTGTCTCCCAGGACAGCACCTCCAGCTTCACCATTACTGTCTCCCAGGACAGCACCTCCAGCTTCACCATTACTGTCTCCCAGGACAGCACCTCCAGCTTCACCATTACTGTCTCCCAGGACAGCACCTCCAGCTTCACCATTACTGTCTCCCAGGACAGCTCCTCCAGCTTCACCATTACTGTCTCCCAGGACAGCACCTCCAGCTTCACCATTACTGTCTCCCAGGACAGCACCTCCATCTTCACCATTACTGTCTCCCAGGACAGCACCTCCAGCTTCACCATTACTGTCTCCCAGGACAGCACCTCCAGCTTCACCATTACTGTCTCCCAGGACAGCACCTCCAGCTTCACCATTACTGTCTCCCAGGACAGCACCTCCAGCTTGACAATTACTGTCTCCCAGGATAGCACCTCCAGCTTCACCATTACTGTCTCCCAGGACAGCACCTCCAGCTTCACCATTACTGTCTCCCAGGACAGCACCTCCAGCTTCACCATTACTGTCTCCCAGGACAGCACCTCCAGCTTCACCATTACTGTCTCCCAGGACAGCACCTCCAGCTTCACCATTACTGTCTCCCAGGACAGCACCTCCAGCTTCACCATTACTGTCTCCCAGGACAGCACCTCCAGCTTCACCATTACTGTCTCCCAGGACAGCTCCTCCAGCTTCACCATTACTGTCTCCCAGGACAGCACGTCCAGCTTCTCCATTACTGTCTCCCAGGACAGCACCTCCAGCTTCACCATTACTGTCTCCCAGGACAGCACCTCCAGCTTCACCATTACTGTCTCCCAGGACAGCACCTCCAGATTCACCATTACTGTCTCCCAGGACAGCACCTCAGCTTCACCATTACTGTCTCCCAGGACAGCACCTCCAGCTTCACCATTACTGTCTCCCAGGACAGCACCTCCAGCTTCACCATTACTGTCTCCCAGGACAGCACCTCCAGCTTCACCATTACTGTCTCCCAGGACAGCACCTCCAGCTTCACCATTACTGTCTCCCAGGACAGCACCTCCAGCTTCACCATTACTGTCTCCCAGGACAGCACCTCCAGCTTCACCATTACTGTCTCCCAGGACAGCACCTCCAGCTTCACCATTACTGTCTCCCAGGACAGCACCTCCAGCTTCACCATTACTGTCTCCCAGGACAGCACCTCCAGCTTCACCATTACTGTCTCCCAGGACAGCACTATCAGCCCCACATTTACTGACTACCAGGACATCATCTCCAGCCTTACAGTTTCTGACTACATAGCCAGTATCAAGGGCAGTACCATTCAGCCCAGACTTTTTATGTTCCCATCTGTTGTATGTATATATTATGCAACACGGTTGTATTATGCAACACGGTTGTATATATATATTATGTAACACGGTTGTATGTATATATTATGTAACACGGTTGTATGTATATATTATGTAACACGGTTGTATGTATATATTATGTAACACGGTTGTATGTATATATTATGTAACACGGTTGTATGTATATATTATGTAACACGGTTGTATGTATATATTATGTAACACGGTTGTATGTATATATATATTATGCAACACAGCCGTGCGCTGCTTTATTATGCAACGCAGGTTTACGTATACTATATTATGCAATACAAATGTATGTATAGCTACTATATTATGTTTGGTAGCAAAGCAGGTGTTGCACAACTTAACATTAAGATCAACAACACTCTAATTGCCAGACATAATGAGGGCAAATTCCTTGGTCTATACCTTGACAACAACCTAAATTTCAGCACCCATATCCAACACATAACAAAAAAAGTATCCAAAACGGTTGGGATCCTCTCCAAGATACGATACTACGTGCCGCAAACTGCCCTTCTCACACTGTACCACTCACTTATATATCCATACCTCACCTATGCTATTTGTGCTTGGGGATCAACTGCAGCAACACACCTAAAGCCAATAATAACCCAACAAAAAGCCGCAGTCAGAATAATCACTAAATCCCATCCCTGGCAACACACCCCCCCACTCTTCATAGATCTAAACTTACTCCCTGTTCAGTACATCCACACTTACTACTGTGCAATCTACATCTACAGGACCTTAAACTCCAATATCAACCTTGACCTAAAACGCTTTCTTGATAGTTGTGACAGAACCCACAGGCATAACACCAGACACAAACATCTCTATGACATTCCCCGTGTTCGACTAAACCTTTACAAAAATTCAGTGTATGTCAAAGGACCTAAAATCTGGAACACCCTACCTGAGAACTCTAGAACTGTAGACACATTCATCACTTTCAAAACTACAGTTAGAAAACATCTTATCTCCCTGATCCACCCCGACAGCTAACTACATGATAACCACCTGGTGGTTCACAATTACTCACCCACTGACTATAAACCCAGAAATACTAATCTTAATCTTAAAATAATAAATCCTAACTAGTCATAAGTTTGCCTATGATACTCCAATATAGACACTTTGTATTGTGCCAAAACAAAAGCATTCACATTGCTAAACTCACAAATTATGATGTAGTCACTTAGCCTTAATACCATAATCTGTAAGGATTTAATGTTAAGAATTAATCTAAGACTGCTCGAAATGCCTAGCCATGCTAGGTGTCCTAGTGGCCCCCTTTGTAATTAGTATTTTATAACATGTAAACCACACAATACCCAAAACCTGTAAACCCCACATTGTAACCCTTATAGAGAATAAACCTGAATTGAACTGAACTTGAATTATACAAGACAGGTTTACGTATAATAACTATTATACAAGACAAGTGGTGTGGGAAGGCCTCGTCCGGATGCGTGAACTTTATCTTGACTAGGGAGTAGCTACGACTCAACACGGAGAAACAAACACTGGTAATTAATATATCCACCAGTCATTTTTTAACATTATAGCCAGTAAAAGCTTCCTCACCAGCTGAATTAACATTAAATTAACATGTAATTAACGTGCTGTGGAATCAGTCTCGGGTGAGGAGGCGAGGATACGAACGCGACTTAGCGCAGTGTTACCAGACTGTGCTCATACCCGCAGGCACGTGGGATCGAACCCTGCTTGGTGTCCCGTAGCTGGGTGTTAGTCACCTTATACCTGCTGTCACTCCTCACCTAAAATCAAACAGGTACCAGGGAGAGCTGACTATTGTGGGTGGCATCCTGCAGGATGAGCTTCAAAGAGGATGTTGGTGAGAATAAGCCACATTGATTGGCTTTACTGGGTTACACTGGCTTGCTCTACCTTCGCTCTTAATATTCCCTATTAACTCTTATTATTCAATGATGGAAAAAGAGATTTAGACTGAAATATTGAGCACTAACGTGATTAATTATGAGTTAAGAGGTGAGGGAGGGTGCAGAGGGATGGAGGATGCAGAGGGATGGAGGGTGCAGAGGGATGGAGGGTGCAGAGGGATGTAGGGTGCAGAGGGATGGAGGGTGGAGAGTGATTGTGAGGATGAGTGATGGTGATCACTATCATGAACTAACAATGATGATACAGTTACAGGCTCCCATGTTGTCTGCTAGTGAAGGTGACCACAACACACCCAGAAAACCTTTCGACTTCATCAGTAACATCTTCAAGAGACGACGAGACCACGAGACCGAGGACCAGACCAGACCTCCAGACCTCACCCTCCAAGGTCAGTCTCAAAGAGAGAGAGAGAGAGAGAGAGAGAGAGAGAGAGAATAATCTTATGTGGGTGCGTATCCTAGCATTAGTAAGATAACACACCTGAGGGGAAGTAATAACTAAGATAACACATCTGAGGGGAAGTAATCATCAGTAAGGATCATTAATGATGGTGATGAGGGGAAATTACTCAGGAGAGGTACGACCATGGGATTAATGTAAGCCCCTTCCCCCTCACCCTCCTTCATTTCCCCTTCGCGTCACTCTCCCCTCTATTTCCCAGCTTCCCGTAACCCCTCACACCTTCCTCTCCCTTCTAGGCCTCTCCCCGTCGTTCCCCTCGTTCACCCATGAGCCTCATTAAAGGCTCAGGTCATTGATTTCCCCTCGTGATGACTATTCCAGCAGTGTCAACGTTGGTCACCCCGTCTCCCCTCCCTAGTCAAATATTCTCCCCACCCTCGCCAAATATTCTCCCCTCCCTCGCCAAATATTCTCCCCTCCGTGGCTGCCAATACCTAGATAATTCACACACACACACACACACACACACACACACACACACACACACACACACACACACACACACACACACACACACACACACACACACACACACACACAATGGTAGCGACCAGTGAAGTGGAGGGGCCAGGAGTTATGAATCGACCCCTGCAACCATAATTAGGTGAATACAGTTAGGTGAGTACACACACACCACACACACACAACACACACACACTCTCTCTCTCTCTCACTCACACACTCAAACACTCACACACTCACTCACACACATACACACTCACACACACACTCACTCACTCACACTCACACACACACACACACACGCGCGCGCACACACAACACACACACAACACACACACACACACACACACACACACACACACACACACACACACACACACACACACAAGAAATTAGAGAAAGTGCAAAGGTTTGCAACAAGACTAGTCCCAGAGCTACGGGGATTGTCCTATGAAGAAAGGTTGAGGGAAATCGGCCTGACGACACTGGAGGCCAGGAGGGTCAGGGGAGACATGATAACGACATATAAAATACTGCGCGGAATAGACGAGGTGGACAAAGACGGGATGTTCCAGAGATGGGACACAGACACAAGAGGTCACAATTGGAAGTTGAAGACTCAGATGAATCAAAGGGATGTTAGGAAGTATTTCTTCAGTCATAGAGTAGTCAGGCCGTGGAATAGCCTAGAAAGTGATGTGGTGGAGGCAGGAACCATACATAGTTTTAAGGCGAGGTATGATAGAGCTCATGGGGCAGGGAGAGAGAGGACCTAGTAGCAATCAGCGAAGAGGCGGGGCCAGGAGCTGTGACTCGACCCTGCAACCACAATAGGTGAGTTCAACACAC
>NC_069453.1:31206308-31238752 GCF_026875155.1 Cherax quadricarinatus | reverse complement strand
TATTTTAATGTATGTATGGTGTGTTTGTAATATTTTTTTTTTTTCAACAAGGTCGGTGTCTCCCACCGGGGCAGGGTGACCCAAAAAAAAGAAAGAAAATCCCAAAAAGAAATCTTTCATCATCATTCAAACACTTTCACCACACTCACACATTATCACTGCTTTTGCGAGGTGCTCAGTTTACAACAGCTTAAAAGGGATATACGTATAAAGATAACAACATTCCCTCCAACGGGCCAAATTATCCCAAACCCTCCTTTAAAGTGCTGGCATTGTACTTCCCATTTCCAGGACTCAAGTCCGACTATGAAAATAACCGGTTTTTCCTGAATCCCTTCACTAAATATTACCCTGCTCACACTCCAACAGATCGTCAGGTCCCAAGTATCATTCGTCTCCATTCACCCCTATTAACACGCTCATGCACGCTTCCTGGAAGTCCAAAGCCCTTGCCCACAAAACCTCCTTTACCCCTTTTTCCCAACCCTTTCGAGGATGACCCTACCCCCCCTTCCTTCCCCTATAGATTTATATGCTTTCCATGTCATTCTACTTTGATCCATTCTCTCTAAATGACCAAACCACCTCAACAACCCCTCTTCTGCCTTGACTAATGCTTTTTTTAACTCCACCCCTTCCCCTAATTTCCACACTCCGAATTTTCTGCAAAATATTTACACCACACATTGCCTTAGACAGGAACCTCCACTGCCTCCAACCGTCCCCTCGCTGCTGCATTTACCACCCAAGCTTCACATCCATATAAGGTATTGGTACTACTATACTTTCATACATTCCCTTCTTTGCCTCCATAGTTTAACGTTTTTTGACTCCAATTACTCAACGCACCACTCCCTTTTTTCCCTCTCAATTCTATGATTAACTCATCCTTCATAAATCCATCCGCCGACACTTCAACTCCCAAGTATCTGAAAGCATTATTCTTCCATATCCTCCCCAATTTGATATCCAATTTTTCTTTATCTAAATCATTTGTTTACCCTCATCACCTTACTCTTTTCTTTGTTCACTTTCAACTTTCTCCCTTTTACACATTCTCAAACTCATCCACTAACCTTTGCAATTTTTCTTTAGAATCTCCCATAAGCAGGTATATCAGCAAAAAGTAACTGTGTAAATTTTCCCATTTTGAATTTGATTCCCCATAATTTAATCCCACCCCTCTCCCGAACACCCTAGCATTTACTTCTTTTACAACCCATTAATATTATATTAAACAACCATGGTGACATTTAACACCCTGTCTAAGACCTACTTTTACTGGGAAGTATTTCCCTCTCTTCTATATTATTTATATAACACACACACACATATATATATATATATAATATATATATATATATATATATAACGTTTATATATATATATATTTTTTTTATATATATTATTTTTTATATATATATATTTTTATATATAATATATATATTTATTATATATATATATATACATATATATATATATATATATAACATGTATATTTTATATATCCCCTCCCTTGGTGGGAGCGGCCGACTTGTTGAAAAAAAATATATATATTATATATTATATATATATATATATTTATATATTTTATATATATTTATTTATATATATATATTATTTTTTCAACAAGTCGGTCGTCTCCCCCGAGGCAGGGTGCCCCAAAACAGAAAGAAAATCCCCAAAAGAAAATACTTCTTATCATTCAACACTTTCACCACACTCACACATTATCACTGCTTTTGCTGAGGTGCTCAGAATACAACAGTTTAGAAGCCCCTTACGTATAAAGATACACAACATATCCCTCCAAACTGCCAATATCCAAACCCTCCTTTAAAGTGCAGGCATTGTACTTCCCTTTTCCCAGGATCAAGCCCAAACCCTATATGAAAATAACCAGTTTCCCTGAATCCCTTCATAAATATTACCCTGCTCACACTCCAACAGATCGTCAGGTCCCAAGTATCATTCGTTCCCTTCACTCCTATCTAAAAACGCTCACGCACGCTTGCTGGAAGTCCAAGCCCTCGCCCAAAACCCTTTAAATTTTTAAACCCCCCTTTCCAAACCTTTCGAGGACGACCCCTACCCCCCTTTCCTTCCTATAGATTTATATGCTTTCCATGTCATTCTACTTTGATCCATTCTCTCTAAATGACCCAAAACCCCCTCAACAACCCTCTTCTGCCCTCTGACTAATCTTTTATTAACTCCACACCTTCTCCTAATTCCACACTCCGAAATTTTTTGCATAATATTTACACCACACATTTCCTTAGACAGGACATCTCCCCTGCCTCCAACCGTTCCTCGCTGCTGCATTTACCATCCAAGCTTCACATCCATATAAGAGTGTTGGTACTACTATACTTTCATACATTTTCCCTTTTTTTGCCTCCATAGATAACGTTTTTTGACTCCACATATACCTCAACGCACCACTCACCTTTTTTCCCTCATCAATTCTATGATTAACCTCATCCTTCATAAATCCATCCGCCGACACGTCAACTCCAAGTATCTGAAAACATTCACTTCTTCCATACTCCTCCTCCCCAATTTGATATCCATTTTTTCTTTATCTAAATCATTTGATACCTCATCACCTTACTCTTTTCTATGTTCACTTTCAACTTTCTACCTTTACACACATTCTCAAACTCATCCACTAACCTTTGCAATTTTTCTTTAGAATCTCCATAAGCACAGTATCATCAGCAAAAAGTAACTGTGTCAATTCCATTCTGAATTTGATTCCCCATAATTTATATATATTTATATATATATATATATTTATATATATATATATATATATTATATATATATATTATATATATATATATATATATATATATATATACAACAGTATACAGTGGACCCCGGTTAAGAACTTTTTTCATTCCAGTAGTATGTTTCAGGTGCCAGTACTGACCGAATTTTTTCCCATAAGGAATATTGTGAAGTAGATTAGTCCATTTCAGACCCCCAAACATACACGTACAAACGCACTTACATAAATACACTTACATAACTGGTCGCATTTGGAGGTGATCGTTAAGCGGGGGTCCACTGTATATTTCTCCATGAGGAAGTGGAACAGAATTCTTCCTCCGTAAGCCATGTGTGTCGTAAGAGATGACTAACATGCCGGGAGCAATAGGCTAGTAACCCCTTCTCTTGTGTTCATTACTAAAATTAAAATGAGAAACTTTTGATTTTCTTTTTGTGCCACCTGCTTCGGTGGGATATGGCCGATGAATTAGAAGGTTCGTGGGCGGGGGCTTGGGCTTCCAGCAAGCATGCGTGAGCGTGTTAGATAGGAATGAATGGAGACGAATGGTATTTGGAACCTGACGAGCTGTTGGAGTGTGAGCAGGGTAATATTTAGTGAAGGGATTCAGGGAAACCGGTTATTTTTATTATAGCCGGACTTGAGCACTGGAAATGGGAAATACAATGCCTGCAATTTAAGTTTGGCTAACCGGTTTTCCTGAATCCCTACACAAAATATTACCATGCTCACTCCAACAGCTTGTCAAGCCCCAAAAGCCATTTGTATCCACTAACTCTTAACACACTCATACATACCTGATGTATGTCCAAGCACGGTTAGGTTAGGTTAGGTTAGGTTAGGTTAGGTTAGGTTAGGATGACCCCTACCCCGCCTTCTGCCACCTGGGAAGGTACTACTGTCCTGCCAAATGATATTCAACAATTCATCCTGTTCATAACATGAGGTACTATACTGTACATACTCGTGTGTAGGTCACAGTTACAAGACTAGATTTTTTGGCCAAAGTATAAGTTCTTATTTTCATCTGCAATATTTTTAAGAGGTTGACAGGTCAGATGTTCTCAACATAACACCAGCTAAACACTGCAGCAGTGTTGCTAACAGGCAATCACTCTAATACTTCCAGACCAGATGTTACAAAGACAACACCTGAGCAATGCAATGTTGCCTTAGCAGTCACTGTTGCCAGGATACCAGATCACTGCAGTGTTGTTATATTAGACAGTTACTAATTCAAGTATTTATTTCAAAATTACTGAACATACATAAACACAAAAATATCTGAAGTCCCATAAAATGCACAATATTTCAGGGAACACTTGATGACTGCAGTGTTGCTTTGTCAGACACTGATGCCAGGATAACACTTGATGACTGGTGTTGCTATGTCAGACACTGCTCCAGGACAACACCTGATGACTGCAGTGTTGCTATGTCAGACACTGATGCCAGGACAACCCTGATGACTGCAGTGTTGCTATATCAGACACTGATCCAGGACAACACTGATGACTGCAGTGTTGCTATGTCAGACACTGATCCAGGACAACACCTGATGACTGCAAGTTTGATACTATTCCTGCACTCAAAACAAACATTATAACAGCATAGATATTCTAAACTGGCTAATGTACAGTACTCCCAGATAATACGAGTACAGTATGAATTCTTAAATTTTTGTTCTTCACTCCTTAAAAATTAGGGTCTATTTATATAAGACATACATGAAAAAAAGTGTTAAGTTATATGACAGAGCTATACACCAGATCAGCCTATACTTGAGCATGTTTGAAAGCTATTTAAGCAAGGAGAAGCAGGGGAAAAAAGCCTTAATCTGAGCCTAGCAATTTTAGAAGAGCTGACATATTGTGCCCAGTCGTGTGAAGATGCCTTTAACTGCACTTTGAGAATATGACTAAAACAAAAAGTTGTACAGGAATACAAGAAATAATTATAAGGATTAAGTCATGACAAATGAGCCATGAAGTAGGTGTTTATGCCACAAATGAATCTAGGCCAATGCTAAATAAATAACATTCAAATAATTTTCATGGAAAGAACAAAACAAACATTGTTCATACTCAAGAAAACTATACAACTTTCACACTGACTTACACACCAGAATTAACTTTGCTTATTCTTTGATAAATAATGAAACATCAAATTTTTTACATTTTTTCTTCCCAAAAATTTCAGAGAGAGTTCCAGTGTTTCTTAATAATTACCCTCCAAGAGCTCACTAGGTATGTGGAGTGCCCTTCCATAACTCTTCCACTCTCTAGCTGCAAGTAATCTACAAAGAAATCTTAACTTCTTGTTACAGGGAAGTTTGGGAAACCTCTATGCAGTGTATGAACATCCGTATCTACCTCCCACACAAGTGCACAAATTATGGCCACTGAAAAATCAGACTATTAGGTCGAAAGTGCCCAACATATTTTCACTGCTACAATACTGTATTCACACAGAGGTCTCCTCAAGCTTTCATGTGGCATTCTTTACTAAAAATAACAATTTTGATTTGCAGTATAATGCAGCACTTGCCACTGGACTGATTATTAAAGATTTGTACAATTTCATCATAATCTAGTTTAAACAACTACGAGTATTGATTGTGGAATATAGCGGAAGCAATATATTAATTTTTTTAAGTCAAATAGGCAGAATAATGTGAGCCGTAGAGAATAAAAAAGTCACATTACTGTGGCTGGGACAATACACAAATAACCCGCATTTAGGAGGATCGAAGTTGGTCCAAGTCCAACTGTGATGTCATAAATAACCTCCTCTTAGAGCAGATTATTTGTGTAGTGAGTCAGTGGATCAGAAGATTATATACCAGGTGTTTGTAATTAAGAGAAGCACAGGATAGATACAAAACATTACAGTCTTGAGTCTCCCACTTACCTTGGTGGAGGTACCGATGCGATTGCTCTTACCACTTGGAAAGAAAAAAGCAAAGAAATGCAGGTTATAGCTCTCAGTTCCCAGTTAGTAGTCCAATAGATGCTCATAACAGATAAGCATATATTACAGTGTATAAGCAGTATATGTATTTGTACTGTATTCACATACACTGATGTTTATACATACATATACATACACCACTAAGTTATGATAATTATGTTAGTAAAAAAGTAACTGGCTAAAATTTGAAATATAGTAAGTGGTTTCAGTGAATACAGAGTGCAGGTTAGCACACAGGCACCCAGAAATTCATTCTTCACATTTAGCCCATTAATTACATAAATAGGAAGAACAAGTGTATGAGAGTAACAAAAAGTCTAAGCAATAATATGTTGAATACCATATTTGAGGAAGGGGTGTGGAGGAAGTGAATGTATTCAGATATTTGGGATTAGACATGTTAGCAGATGGGTCTATGTATGATGAGATGAACCATACAGATGCTTAACCAGATGTTAAGGCATCTGTGTAAAGAATTTTAATTATGGGAATAAATAGGGAATATATCAGATATATAACCTTCTTTTTGGGTCTCCATGCCTCGGTGGGAGACAGCCGACTTGTTCAAGAAAAACAAAAATAATGAGTGTAATAATACCAACACTTTCATGGGTGTGAGGCATGGGTTTTAAACACTGTAGTGAGGAGGCAATTAAAAGCAATGGAGATGTCATGTTTGAGAGCAATGTATGGTGTGAATAGCCTGTAGAGAGCTCAAAGTGTAGAAATTAAAAGTAATATGGGATCACAAGGGTATAATTCAGGGAGATGAGGGGTAGGAGTTCAGGTTGTCCCAAAATGGGTGGAAGGAGGGGTAAAAGAGGTTTTGAGTTACATGAACTTGAGCATCCAGCAGGCTTGTGCAAGTGTGTTACGCAAGAATAAAAGGAGAAAAGTGTTTTTTAACTGAAATGCTGTTGGCATGTGTGCAAGGTAAGTTTTATGAAAGGACTAAAGAAAACTAGTTAACCAACCTGAGGCCTGGAGCTGGAAGGGTAGTGCCTGAACTCTGAAGGAGAGGTGGGAATGTTGCAGTTGGGGGTCATCTGAAATGCTATGTCAGTTATACTTCTGGCAAGACAGTGCTTGAATGAGTGATTGTAAGTTTTTTTTTTTTTTTTTTTTTTTGGGGGGGGGTCGGGGGGGGGCGGGGGGGTATGTCTAAAACATTAGGGGAAACAGCTGATACAGTAAAAAAAAATTAATGGCCGTCTACCCAAAACAATAACGTAACATTCAATGTACGTACTTTCATATTCATACACTTCGAAAAATCAATTCAAGCATTTCTTTCAAGTGTTAAGAATGAGTCAAACTTCAGCAACATCAAAGATTATTTTCCTTAATTTTGCTTGAGCAATTCCCAAAATTCAAATTCAAATATACGGGAGTTACAATGGACACTGGCACTGCTGAATAAATATAAAAAAAAACACTACTACCTGCACCATTATTCTAATTCAGCAGTAAAAAAAAAATTATAATCAAAGACAACACAAACAGAAACAAATACAGCAGTTAGAATGAACATCAAGTCTTGCCATAAATTGAAAATTTGTACCACACGTGTACAAATTAAAAGAGCTAAAATTACCCTCCCCATCATCTCACTTCCACCACCAGCACCACCTACACCACCACCACCACCACCACCCACCACCACCACCACCTGCACCTTAGCCTTGATCAGAATATTCAATGTGTAGGATTACAAAAATATATTCTGTGTGGGATTACAAAATATATTCAGCCTAATAAAACAGCTTGAATCACTACTACACAATTTTAGTCTTTTCTGTTTCACTGTGACTATTACCAACAACAAAACCCAATATTCTACATTGTGTACTGCATATATTTGTACAAGCTGTGTGATTTATAGAGCATTAGAACCATTTCAATATTCAGAGCTTGAAGCAGAAAAAGTTCCTGACATTAGATCAAATCCCTGCCATCACTAGTAGTGTTCTGTAATCTGAATAATTTGCCACTAGTGTTATTATGACCATGATATTTGTAATTTGACAGTAAATTAATTACAATATAAACAATATACAGTGGATCCCCGCTTTACGATCAGCTCCCAATGCGACCAATTATGTAAGTGTATTTATGTAAGTGCGTTTGTACGTGTATGTTTGGGGGTCTGAAATGGACTAATCTAATTCACAATATTCCTTATGGGAACAAATTCGTTCAGTACTGGCACCTGAACATACTTCTGGAATGAAATAATATCGTAAGGCGGTGTCCACTGTATTTTAAGTCAAATAGTTGCAGTTTAACCCATCTCCATAATTTGTCTGAAGTCACAGTAAATTTGGAAAAAAATGACAAATCTCCCTGCTAATTAGACTGAAAATAGGTAACTGGGCACCTTTCAAGGCACTCAGCCTGTCCAAACCTTGCCACCAAGGTAACAGACCCAGCATCCTCAGGTATTTTACACAGTACAGTACTATACTTATGTACTCTAAATGCTCAATATTAACCCACATGGAGACAAAAAACACAGGAGGTTGGTTGATCTGTATATTTTGCCCCCCTTCTGGGATCCTCTTCTGGTGAAGAGGAGACCAGAAGGGGGTCAAAGTATACAGATCAATCAACCTGTGTTTGTCTCCATGTGGGTTATTACTGAGCATTGACAAGTGTTCGTTACACTTTAATTATTCAGGTGCTCTAATATTTATGTAATTTTTACATAACAGCAATATAACTATGAATGTGACATTTAATACAAAACAGAATCTTGACAAAAATAAATGAACAAAAATGTTGAGAATTTCAACAGAATATGCAGGTTTCACATGAAATTATTTATACATATTTCAAATACATGTATACATATTTATACATATTTCAAATTATTTATACATATTTCAAATAGGTTGGAGGGAGGGGGTAAAGGTGGTGTTGTGGGCGAGGGGTTTGGACTTCCAGCAAGCGTGCGTGAGCGTGTTAGATAGGAGTGAATGGAGACAAATGGTATTTGGGACCTAACGAGCTGTTGGAGTGTGAGCAGGGTAATATTTAGTGAAGGAATTCAGGGAAACCGGTTATTTTCATATAACCGGACTTGAGTCCTGGAAATGGGAAGTACGTACGTTGCCTGTACTCTAAAGGAGGGGTTTGAGATATTGGCAGTTTGGAGGGATATATTGTATATTTTTATACGTATATACTTCTAAACTGTTGTATTCTGAGCACCTCTGCAAAAACAGTGATTATGTGTGAGTGAGGTGAAAGTGTTGAATGATGAAAGTATTTTCTTTTTGGGGATTTTCTTTCTTTTTGGGTCACCCTGCCTCGGTGGGAGACGGCCGACTTGTTGAAAAAAAACAAAATTTCAAATAGAGTTAGAGCTAAAGAAGGAGCAGCAATAATGTTGAAGGATAAGTTATGGCAGGAAAAGAGGGAATATAAATGTATAAATTCAAGGATTATGTGGTGTAAAGTAAGGGATGGATGTGAAAAGTGGGTTATAGTAAGTGTTTATGCACCTGGAGAAGAGAGAAGTGTAGAGGAGAGAGAGATTTTGGGAATTGTTGAGGGAGTGCATGGGGAGTTTCAAACCCAGAGAGGGAGTACGTGTGGTTGGGGATCTCAATGCTAAAGTGGATAAAACTGTTGTGGAGGGAGTAGTAGGTAAATTTGGGGTGCCAGGGGTAAAAGAAAATGGGGAGCCTTTAATTGAGCTATGTGTAGAAAGAGGTTTGGTAATAAGTAATACATATTTTATGAAAAAGAGGATAAGTATACAAGGTATGATATAGCATGTAATGAAAGTAGTTTGTTAGATTATGTATTGGTGGATAAGAGGTTGATGGGTAGGCTTCAGGATGTACATGTTTATAGAGGGGTAACTGATATGTCGGATCATTATTTAGTTGAAGCTACAGTTAGATTAAGAGGTAAATGGGACAAAAGGAAAATGGCAACAGTAAGTAAGAGAGAGGTGAAGGTGTATAAACTAAGGGAGGAGGAAGTTAGGGTGAGATATAAGCAACTATTGACAGAAAGGTGGAATAGTGCAATTTATGAGTAGTGGGGGGGGTTGAAGAGAGATGGAATATTTTTAAAATGAAGTATTGGGATGTGGGGCAAAAAGTTTGTGGCTATAGGAAGTGGGTGCAGGTGGAAAGAGTGATTGGGTGGAATGATGAAGTAAAGGGTGTGATAAAGAGAAAAAGGTAGCTTATGGGAGGTTTTTACAAAGCAGGGGCTTGGACTTCCAGCAAGCGTGCATGAGCATATTAGATATGAATGAATGGGGGACAAATGGTATTTGGGACCTGACAAGCTGTTGGAGTGTGAGAAAGGGAAATATTTAGTGAAAGGATTCAGGGAAACCAGTTATTTTGATATACCCGGGCTTGAGCCCTGGAAGGGGTTTGGGTTATTGGCAGTTTGGAGGGATATTTTGTGAATCTTTATGCGTATATGTTCTAGACTGTTGTATTTGAGCACCTCTGCAAAAACAGTGATTATGTGCGGGGGTGAAAGTGTTGAATGATGATGAAAGTATTTTCTTTTTGGGGATTTTCTTTCTTTTTGAGTCACCCTGCTTTAGAGGGAGACACCCGGGACTTGCTAAAAAAAAAAAGTGTTATAAGAAGAGCAGAGTATATGGAGAGTAAAAGAAAGGTGAAGGGTGGTGAGAGAGTGCAAAAGGAGAGCAGATGATAGAGTGGGAGAGGCACTGTCAAGAAATTTTAATGAAAATAAGAAAATTTTGGAATAAACAAGTTTAAAAAGCCTAAGGAAAGAATGGATTGTCAGTTAAAAACAGAGTAGAGGAGTTAGTTGATGGGGAGCTGGAGGCATTGGGCGATGGCAGGAACATTTTGAGGAACTTTTAAAGGTCAATGAAGAAAGGGAGGCGGAAATTTCATGCACGGGGCGGGGAGGCATAACATCTTTTAGGAGTTAACAAGAGCAGGATATGAGTGTGGGGGAGGTGCGCGAGGCATTACGGAGAACAAAAAGGGGGGTTTAAAGCAGTGGAATGATGGGATCATGAGAGAAATGTTAAAGCAGGGGGGGATTAGTGTTGGAGTGGTTGGTATTTTTGTTTAACAAATGTAAGAAAGAGGGGAAGGTTAACTAGAGATTGGCGAGAGCAAGTTAGTCCTTTATAAAAAGGGAAGGGGGACAAAAGAGATTGTAAAAATTATAAGGAATAAGTTTACTGAGTATACCAGAAAAAATGTACGGTAGGGTTATTATGGAAAGAATCAGAGGTAAGACAGAGTAGGATTGCAGATGAGCAAGGAGGTTTTAGAGTGGATAGAGGATTGTGTAGATCAAGTGTTTACATTGAAGCTGTATGTGAACAGTATTTAGATAAAGGTAGGGAAATTTTCATTGCATTTATGATTTTTGAAAAAGGAAAATGATAGGGGGAAAAAATGTGGGCAATGTTGCAAATTTGGGATATGGAATAGGTAATAAGGTTTCTAAATGCGTAAAAAGCTTTTATTTAGGATAACGATGGCTAGGTTAGGTGGTAGGAGAGGGGGGAGGGTTACTTCTGGTAAAAGTAGGTCTTAGACAAGGTTTTGTTAATGTAACCTGGTTGTTTTTAAATTTTATTTATAGACGGGGTTGTAAAGAATAAATGCTAGGGTGTTGGCGAGGGGGTGGGATTTAATTATGGAGACTCAAATACAAAATGGAAGTTGACACACTAACTTTTTGCTAAGATACGTGCTTATGGGGGATTTAAAGAAAAGTTGTTAAAGGTTAGTGGAGGTTGGGAGGGTGTGTTAAATAGAAAGTTGAAAGTGAAAAAAGATTTGAGTAAGGTGTGAGGTATAAAATGATTTAGAAAAAGAAAAATTGTATATCCATTTGGAGAGGAAGGAGTATGGAAAAAGTGAATGTTTTCGATTTATGGGAGTTTTAAAAGCAGCAAAGGGTTTATAAAGAATGAGGTTAACCATAGATTTGATGAAAAGAAAAAAAGGGATGGGTGCATTGAAGTTATATGTGGAGACAAAAAAAGTTATCCAGGGGGCAAAAAAAAGGGAATGTACAAGAGTATTTGGGTGGTAACCCAAAACTCTTATATGGGTGTGAAGCTTGTTGCAATGCTTGCAGCGAGGCAG
The DNA here is from genome assembly GCF_026875155.1 of Cherax quadricarinatus. Classification (NCBI taxonomy): domain Eukaryota; kingdom Metazoa; phylum Arthropoda; class Malacostraca; order Decapoda; family Parastacidae; genus Cherax; species Cherax quadricarinatus. Next base: position 31,226,878 of record NC_069453.1, on the reverse strand, counting down.
TGGTTGGAGGCAGTGAGATGTCCTGTCTAAGGACAATGTGTGGTGTAAATATTATGCAGAGAATTCGGAGTTTTGGAAATTAGGAGGAGGTGTGGCGTTACTAAAGTTAGTCAAAAGGGCTGAAGAGGGGTTGTGAGGTGATTTGGTGATTCAGAGAAATGGATCAAAGTAGGATGCTTGGAGAGCACTTTAAAACTGTAGTGAAAAGGAAGGCAGGGTAGGGGTCATCCTCAAAAGGTTGGAGAGGGTAAAGGAGGTTTTGTGAGCGAGGGGCTTGGACTTCCAGCAAGCATGTATGGATGTTTAATAGGAGTGAATGGAGGAAAGAATGGTTTTTGGGACCTGACGAGTGTTGGAGTGTGGCAGGTAATATTTATGGAAAGGGGTTAGGGAAACCAGTTACTTCTATATGCGGACTTGAGTTTCTAGAAATGAGAAGAACAATGCCTGCACTTTAAAGGAGGGGTTTTTGGATATTGGCAGTTGGAGGGTATATTATATATGTTCAAACTGTTGTATTGGGTGCCTCTGCAAAGACAGTGATTATGTGTGAGTGAGGTTAAAGTGTTGAATGATGATAAAAAATATTTTTTTTTGGGGATTTTTTTCTTTTGGGTGCCCCCTGGGTGGGAGATGGACGACTTGTTGGAGAGAAAAAAAAAAATTCAAAAAGGATGTTTGGGTAGATAGAAACCCATGAACGGCAGTTTACTAGAACTGATTTAGTATGCAATTATTTGGGTTTTCAAAAAAAAAACAAAAAAAAAAAAATAAAAGATGTAAAGCAATGACCTTTTTAATACCAAATAAGTCCATATCAATGTTTAAATTCTATTTGAAAGTCCATAGTAAACCTTTGATTTAACGGATTACGTTTTTTAGTCAAATTTTACCCCCTTTGATTTACTTTGTCAATTTTTTCTGAATCAATTAAAACCCGTGGACTTTGTCCCGTATTTTCAAAGTCCCGTAAATCAAGATTTGTCGAAAAAGTATAAAATTTCGACAATTGATGCTTAAGATGTTAACATACTTCTTAATCTCGCTGTAACACCAAAGGAAGGAGGGGAAAGATTTTTTTTTTTTAGTAACACCATGAAATAAAAATAATCATTTTCCTTATTTCCCGGGAAAACTCCTTTATAGCACAATAAAAAGAGTTATCTCCCTTTTTTAGTTAATAATAAGATATCTCCTTTACAATAGTATAAAATAAGGTATTAAAGAGCCCCAATGGAAATAAACCCCCTTGTCTGATTTTTTTTTGGTTATCCCCGGGGTTTTCTACACATATGCGCTTTATGTAATTAGTAACTGTATTTGTGTAAAACCGAATAAACTTACTTACACATGTCTGAGGGCATATAAAAATTTCCAACTTTGGTCATTTTTTATTAAATCAAAAAGAAGCGCTACGTACGGGCTATACAGCGCTGAGGGTGGGGAAAAGCGAGGGTATTGGGCGGGAGAAGGGGGAGGGATGATCAGTGGTTAAGAAAACGCGGGGGGGGGAATACGGGGTAGGGGTAGAAAAAATTGAGGGAAAAGGGCTGAAGGTATCAAATTTTGAAATAAGTCAGGTCAAAAGTCAAAGAGGAGGGCCGGATGAAAGGGGGGTCATCACGAGAAGGGAAGGTAAGAGAGAGCAGCGGGGGAAGAGATGAGGAGCTAAATTCTGCGTGCTCGTTGATAAGTGAGCAGTCCAACAGAATGTGGCTGACAATAAAAGAGCCTGGGAATTTACAGAGAGGAGCAGGGCACCTCTCCCGGGGATTCCCGAGTAAGATAGTATGGCCAAAGCGAGAACGGGGAGGGAGTCTCCCAACCTCGACATGGTGTAAAAGACAGCCCGTAACCTATACCGGGTTTAATGGGTTGAAGTTTGTTTCTGAGCATAGTAGCCAAAGTTGTTGCCAACGGGTGTGAAGGTGGAAGATTTTCAGCAAAATAGTCCGTAAAAAGGAAAACTTCTTATGAAACTGGTGGTCATGTGTGTGACCCCGCCCAGGTCTGCCTGTTCATTGCCCTGTAGTCAACATGACCAGGGACCCAAAAAAAACAATATCATTATGCTTGGTAAAGATGCGGCGTAGCCAAAGTTGGATACGGGGGGACTAAGGGGTGAGGTGTATCAAATTTCTGTATAGCCTGAAAAGCACTAAGGGAGTCTGACACAACCCAATGATGACACAGGCATAGATGCAATACAGATAAGTGCTGCAAGGATGGGCATTTCAATTCAGCAGTAAAAATACTAGCCGAAGATAGTAAATGCCCTCGTACGACGCTCTCCGGAAACATGTGCGAATCCTACGCCATCAGAAGACTTAGAGCCATCTGTGTACACAGCAAAGGCTGAGAATGAGAGTGGAAGTGGTCAAGAAAAAGAGAGCGGGAAGCGACCGTAGACAGTTGGGCTTTCGAGCAAGGGAGAGAGAAAGAACAGACTCGAACAGCTGGAACTTCCCAGGGGGGGAGGGAAAAGTGAGATGCTACAAAGAACATAGAAAGGCGTAAACTGAAGAGATGACAAGAGCAAATGAAGGCGAAGGGGAAAAAGGGACGGAGTAAACGGGGCAGCGAACAAATAAAGAATGTTACAATACAGTGGTCCCCCGCTTTTCGTAGTTCCCGGCAATCGTAAATTTTTTCGCCCCCAAACATAGGGGGTATTTTCGTATAAACATGGACTCGCTTTTTTACAGGTTGACTCGCGAGTCGTAGTTCGTCCGGGACGCGTACGCACGGCATGGGCCAGGGCGGCAGCCAGTCTGGCATTGTTTACCAGTGAGCGAAGGTCCCCTCGCGTGCTTTCCCGCGAAATATTTCATAAATATTCCATTTATTTTAGTGCTTGCAAGTACTAAATAAGCTACCATGGCTCCAAAGAAAGTCCTAGTGCCAGCCTGTGGTAAAGAAGGTGAGAAAATTACGACTGAATTTAAGAAAACCATCACGAACAATATGAAAGTGGTACAAGTGTGGCTGAAAATGTCCAGGATGTTATAAGAAACCCTACACAACCTTATGTTCCATAGGGGCCCAAAAAAAAATAAAAAAGTCTGTTGTTGAAAAGGGGTTAACTATGCTGACAAAAATGAGATCCCAGTACTGGAAGAGGTTGAGAAGTTATTATGGGGGGTGGATAAAGAGAAAAATTTAGCAGGAATATTTATGACTTCGTTTTTTTGTGAAAAGGCTAGGCTTGCATGAATTTTTGGGTAAAAAAATTTGCCTGCAAATAGTGGTGAGTGAGTGAATTTAAGGCAGAAAAAGGGGGTTGGAGATTTAAAAAACCTCTGCATACACAGTGGGTATGGCGGTGAACGCCAGTTGAACCAAAAGGGTGCTAAAAAAATATGTGCATGAATTCCAGGAGACACAGGGCTGAAGGACTGAAACCCTAAAAGTGTTCAATTGTGACGAAACGGGCCCTTTTTTGGAGAAAAGCCAAAGGGGACCTTCATTACACAAAAAAAAAGGCAATGCCGGGACTAGCTTATGAAAAAAGGCTGACGCTAATGTTCTGCGCAAATGCTAGGGGGGTTTTCAAAGTGAAGCCTTTAGTGACATTCTGAAAATCCCAGAGTGTTCAGGAAAAACAATGTTAGAAGAGTAAATTGTGTGGTTTTAAAATCTAATAGAAAGGCATGGGTCATGAGGGAAATTTTCGTCGAGGGGTTCAAGAAGTGTTGGCCCCTAGTGTGAAGGGTATCTCCGGAAAAGAAATTGGATCTCAAGTGCATGCAGAATGGACAATGCACCTGTCATCCCCCAAACTTGGATGCCCAATTTTCGAGGAGTCGGGGGTTCCACAGTAATTTTCTTGCCCCGAATCCACTCCCTCCCCCAAACCATGGACCAGCAGGTTATTGAAACTTAAAAAACTTACACAAAAGCAATGTTTCACAGGTCTTGACGTGACCACAGCACCACTTGACCCAAGGGAATTTTGGAGAGAACACTTCGCATCCCCACTGAAAACCCTTATAGGAGGGTTTGGGAGGGAGTGACACCAGGACTTTGAATCTGCCTGGAGAAAATTGTGGCCAATTGTGTCGACAAGAGGGATTTGAAGGTTTTGGGGACTGACCCTAAGACCCTTTCTGTTGTAAATTCAACTGTGGCAGGGGAGTTCCATGGGGTTGGATGTGAGTTTGGGGGATGGGGAAGAATTGGTGGAAGACCACAAAAAGAGCTCACCACTGAGGAGTGCAAGAGCTTCAGCGGGAAGGAAACCATCGCCCAAAATCTTGCTGCAGAGGAGGAGGAAGAAGAGAGGGAGAAGGTGTTTTTCAAAAATTAAAGGTTTTTTTATTTTGGGGGGGTAAGTGGAAACTTTATGGAGAAACACACCCTAACAAGGTTGTTGCAAGCAGGTTGGAAACATGTACAGTGACAAGTTTTTGTGCCTTTTAGGGAAGTGTTAAAAGGGAACGCCAGAAACAGAGCTCTTCCACAGTTATTTTGTAAGACAGGACTCCAGGACTCTCAAAGTGGCCCTAGGGCATTAAAAAAAGAAAAGGAACAACCCCAAAAGAAAATGGTACCTGAGTTTTGAGGGAAGGGGATTCCCCTTCCAAACTATAAAAATCCCTCTCTTCCCCCCCAGTCTCCCATAACTAAAAATAATCCCCCAATAAAGGAAAGTGTTACGGTTAATGTTTATTATCATTTCCCTTTGTATTTTTTTGTACACTTAAAATTTTCATGTAAAAAAAATTTTTTGTTTTAATACTTCGGGGTGTCGGAAGGTTTAATTGTATTACTTATTTCTTATGGGAAAATTTGATTCGTAAATCGTAAATTTCTTTTATAGTAAGGGCTCCGGGAACGGTTTAATTACGAAAACGGGGGCCACTGTTCAGTGCCATTCTTAAATGGAAGGATTGGGGAATCTGAGAGGTACAAGTAGCAAAAGGGCAATGGGCTACGGCGATCGGATAAGGTTGGAACTTTTGCTTCTGCAAGAGGCTCTCAACAGGGGAAAGGAAAAACCCTAGCCATAAACGTAACCTTGGTGTAAATGGGTTTAAAGGCTAGGAGGTGCGGAGATGCCCGAATAATTGGTCCCCATAATCAAGTTTCGATAAAAGAGGGTGGAATGTAGGGAAGGGGGGTTTGACGATCGCTCCCATAAAAGATGAGAAGGGGTTTTTTAAAAAGGTTCAGCGGCTGGACAATTTGCCTACAGAGAGGTATGTGAGGTTTCCGGGATAACCTACGGTCAAAGAGGGGGCCCAGAAACTTGACTGTATACTTTCAGGGATAGGGGCCATAGAGGTACAAAGGATGATCGGAGATGACAGACGTCTAAAAATTTAATTGGTGGGTTTTAGTGCTGAAAAATTTAAACCCATGTGGGGTTTGGCCCCCAATTGAAAACCGGTCAAAAGCTGCTGGAGAGAAACTGTAATGAGGTGACAGTCACCCCCTCACGGGAAATAGCGAATCTCAACATAGAGTGATGAAAATATTTGAGGAAGCAGAGGCCCAAATTATTAATAGAAGGAAAAAAATTGTTGTGCTCAAAACCCAAATCCTGGGGGACACCTTTGTTGGAAAAAGCCCGGGAGAGCACATTTTTAACCCGAACAGGGAAATGTCTATCTTTAAAAAAATTTCTTAAGGAAGGATGGTAGATTGCCTCGGGGGCCCCGGGGGGGGTTGGGCCCAAAAATTTTATACCCCCAATTTGTGTCATTCCCTTTTCTAAAAGGAAAAAAATTTTGGATACGAGTGGTTGTTTGCAAAGGCATTACAAACATACTACCAAAGCAAGTAAGGGGTCTATGGTGAACGCCCCTTTACGAAAGCCATTTGACGAGTGGGAGATTTTGTGTGTCTCTAAATACCCATTAAACGTCTATTTACCGGGCGTTCCACACTTTGCAAACTGCATGGTAGAGCAATAGGCGATTTGGGATTTCAGTCCCGTGTCCCTGGTTTGAAAAAAGGGGAGAAAAATGGCAGATTTCCACAGCTGTGGAAGAACCCCTTTGACCAAAAAGTTTTAAAAAGGGCATAATAGGACTGCAAGGGCTAAATGTGAAAAGTGTTGTAGCATAAAATATGAATGTCGTCGAGCTCAGCTCGATGATCGGCAAGCTGATGGTTGCCTCCAGTTTTTTGAAGGTAAAACACATTTTTCTTTTCTTCTCTGAGAGAAGAAAAGTCCAAGGTGCTAACTCTCTGGAGATTTGAGGAAAGAAACGGGGGCATAGATGGAGCCCCTGAGAAATACGGACCAGATGATTCCAATTTTCTTTGGGAAACTTAGTGGTTTGCTATATCAACACCGGCAACCCGCAGAACAGACCCGGGGGTCAGGAGAAATTTTACCACTCGTTTTCGTACTTTTTTTCCAGACTGCACCATAGAGGAAGCAGAGGTGATGGGGGAGACAATCTGCCAAAAGTGCGTTTGGTGGGCGGTGACACGGCGAGCGATGTACGCTTTGCTTAAAATCAAGAAGTCTCCCCAGGGTTTATTGTACCGGTACCTGCCCCTGAGCGCTTTCAAAGTACTAATGAGCCAAGCAGGAGACCACCAAGGCACCATTTCTGAGAAGCCTCCCTAAATTTGGGGTATAGAATGAAAGGCGGTTAAAAGGGAGGACGAGAAGGGGTAAAAGTCATCAATGGAGGACGAAGAGGAACCTCACTAAAAACAGTTAGTTGTGGGTAAAGGTTCCAATTTCCCCGTAAAATTGCCGCGTGGGATGCGAAGAGGTGGGACTATGAAGGGGAAGAAAAATGTTTGGGGAAAGAGCGTCATTAAGCCCGGGGAGAACAGCCCGGGTGAAGTCTAAGCGGGGGGAGGAAAGCAGGACTGAGAGATCGATGCAGAGGGTGTGATCCGGGATCAAAGGGGTTGAGTACCTGTATTTAAAACATGGGGGGGGTGGGTGGCAAGAAAAGTTCAACTGAATCCAGGGAAAATCACAGTGAGACCCACCAGGGAAATGAGGGCGTTAAAATGCCAAGAAAACGAAGGGGTGGTAATGACGAAACAAGAAATGCAATGTGGGAATAGATAATGCCCGAAAAGGGAGAGAGTATAAAAAAATGCGTATCCCCTATAAATGGATACGGGGCCCGTGTAAAGCGAAAGTACGAACAAATGCTGATGGGACGGGAAAATCAGGGTAGAAGAAGGGCACTTTCATTAAAGGTCCCCTCAAGAAAGGATCTGAAGAATACAATAAATTATAGCCCGAGATGGGAGAGATAACACAGAGTGTAATTTTGGATCCGTAAGCAAACCCAACAGGGGAAAAATGGGAGGTTAAAATCTGAAAACTCACCCCCTTACCCGAGGGGCCCCGTATATTCCACTGTAAAAAAGGCATGATTGGCAATGTAAAAATATGTACTTGAATCCCCAGGTAAAGGGGGGGTACGGACTAGAGGGGTTAGAAAAGTCCCCATGCGGAGGCAGCGGAAACGTTCAAGCGGAAGGAAAAGGGGTTTTTTTTTTTTGTTGAAAAAGGGTTGCGCAGATGGGGAGAGGAGAGAGAAGGAACAGAGGGGGGTCAGTGCCATTGATGGGTTTGGGCTTGAATATATTCGAGATTGCTTCAAGGTTTTTGGAAATTTAGGACATTGTATGGGGGGACAATATTGGAGACGGTGGGGGAGGATGAGTAAAGATTTGGAAAAAGTATTGACTGTACCAGGTAGGGGGGGTGCAAAGGGGGGAGGGGGAATGGAAGAAGCGTGGAAGGGGACAGAAGAGGAGAAACCTGGGGGGTGGCAGAAAGGAAGAAACTTGGGAGGGAACAGGGGGGGGTAGGTTTCGAGGAGGAGGGTGAAACCCCTACATTGTTTCGAGCCAGTGAAGGGGAGAACCCCGTCAAGACGGGGAAAGGTAAAGAGAGGTGGGGAAAAAGGGAAAGGGGGGGTTAAAAGGGCCTTTTTTTTTACTTTTTAGAAGTAGGGGACAAATTGGGGGGAGGTGTCGTACGAGGGCTGTCGATTTGGGGCTTTTGGAGGGGGAACACGAAAAAGCGAGAACAGATGAGGGTTGAAGAGGGACGTCCGGTCTAGGGCAGCAAAGAATTAGATACGGAGTGACTATAGGGGAAGGTAACCACAGAGGGGTTGCAGAAGATGGGACCCCCGAAGTGGGGGGGGTTTTGAAACACGGGAAAAAGAAAAATGGGTAGTCCCTTGGAGGCGAGATGAAAACTGCCATGCATAAGGGGCCTTCTGCCTCTTTTTAGGAACGGATTTCCCCCTATTTAAGTAGACTTTGGAACAGGAGAAAAACAAGGGTGAGCCTCTGAAATTAAAAGGGAAAAGGGAGGTCGACTGCAAGAGTTTAGAAGGTCTCGGCACCACAGACTGGCTTCGAGGGTTGCCAAAATTTCGTGGGTGGCCAAATCTCCAGCAATTTTACACCGTTGCGGTGTGGGATCACCTTTCGAACTTGAAACCCACGTCCCGCTCATAAACTGAGGATGGGGTTCACGGGTGTCAAAGTTAAACGAGCCACTTGCTGGGGATCTCTCCCCCCCGGCAGGAAGAACGTAAGTGTCTCCTTGAGGATTGGGAGTCTTGGAGTTCCCGCGTTTAAGAATGCATTGCCACATGTCTGGAAATTTTGTTTGGGCTATGGGAGGGCGAATGACGGTACCCCTACAAGAATGAGGGAAAGATGTTTTTCAAAAAGTACAGGGAAAAAAAATCTAATGGGGAAAAAAAGAGAAAGATCTGAGCTTTGGGGAGCTTCGTACCGTGATGATGGGGTACGCTCTTTTAAAAGCATGAAAAAAATTTCTTTACCAAACATGGTAGGATGCCTTGCCAATCTTGGCGGAAAAAATAGGCGGTAGGGAAGTCAGTCGTAAATGGAATTTAGTCAATTGTGCGTTAAACGAGCGTGGAAAAGGGGTGCAGGATGTTCGATCTTTTCGGAAGAACGAGAAAGGGGGGAAGTATCATCGCAGGTAACTGTCGTAGACGTTTAGGGGGGGGACCAGAGTTGGTCGACGTGGAATGGGGCCCGGGGATTCGAAAATTGCCGCACCGTAGAGGGGAGGGCCCGGAAATAGAAAGGAGAGCGGAGGTCAGATAAATCAAAGGGTTCAGTCGAGACCCCAGTACCTGAAACGGGTGAGGAAACAGCACCGGCAAGAGGACAGAGGCATGAGGAGTGTCCGAAGAGTGTCCCAAAAAACGAGGCGGGGGCAGAACGGGGTGCGGTATCAAGGGGGGGGGGGTAGCGGGGTCATGGATTGGGTTTCCTGGTTTTGGTTTCTTTTTCTTTTTGTTTTTTAAGAAAAAAAAAAAAAATTTTAAAAAAAAAAAAAAAAAAAAAAGGGGGGATGGGGGAAGGATAGTTCCTAGGGGGAATGAAAAGGGGCCCGAAATTCCCTCCCGGGCCCAAAAAGGACCTCAGCACCGCAAATGCGTAGTGCGCATGGAACCCCCGCCATCCCTACCCCTCATGCCAGAAACCAGCAATGGGGTAGCAACCTCACATTGCGAGCTACCTCGGGGAAAAAAGAGAGGGCGGCCGGGTTCCGCCCCAAAAGCATACCCCTTCGGCCCACCCCCGGGGAAATTAAAAAGGGGGTTCCAGAATACAAACCCCTCGCCCCGAAAAACACCCCTAGCCCTCGGGGTACCAGAGAGGGATCGGGACATCCCCAGGTGATCCAGATTCCACGGAAAAAAATGCCACTGCCAAGAACTCAAATAAGGGGGGACCCCGGTACCCCTTTCCCCTACCTGGAACTAGCGCGCCCCGTGGGAAAAAATTTCCAAAGGCCAAAAAAAGGAAAGGGGAAAAGGGAGGGGTGGGGAGGGGGAGGAGGAAAGGGGGAAAGGGGAGGATGAGGGGTGGGAAGGGAAGGGGGGATTGGGGGTAATTAGGTTCGGTCTGAGGAAGGGGACCGCAGGGCTAATTCCTCAGACCCCGAGCCCTTTCACCACGCCAAGGAGCCCCCCCTTAAGAGGTCCAATTTGGTCATGTTTGGGTAAAAAAAGGCAAAAAACTCTTATTTCATTTTTTTATTATGCATTTAAATAATTTTTATTTACAGTACACTTAAATTGCACATCTGATTTCTTCTTTTTTTTAGTTTGATGAGCTCATATAAAGTGAGTTCACCAGTTGAAGCGATCACCTGTACAGTAGACCTGGGGGGAGGCTAAATAGCTGCTACTACATAATAAAAAATGCTCTTTCTTGTGTTTCTCATGCACCATGGTGAGCAATCTATTTATTCTAGCAGAGTATTGAAAAGGTAAAATTTTTGTGCATTGACAATATTTCCCAGGTAATTTTCTCAAAAACCTCAAGTTATTATAACAGCATTTTTCAAACCAAGCAAGTGCTATAGCAAGTACTTTATGGCCTTATATCAAGCAAAAGCTATAGAATGTCATACTACCTACTAGGCCCGGAGGGAAACGAAAAAAAATCGTCTCATTTTTATCACATTTGTTGCCCATGTTTCTGGGGTTTTTGTTGATTTTTTTTTTAAAAAAGACACCTCTTTAAACCTTTTTAAATCTTTTAGGGTTGTGCCGACTAGTATGGGTTCACGCCAGGGTTTGGGGCCGTCTGTACGCATAAATTCTGGCCTTCAAAACATGAGAGAAAGCGGTAGGCCTACATATGAAAAAAAGGGGGCTATTGGTCGTGGACAGTAAAAAAAATCCCGCAAACAGTGCATAATGAGAAAAAAAAACTACAAACCCTGTTTTTGGGTTTAAAAAAAGCGACTTTCAGTGTATTTCCTATGCTATTTATGGGTGCATCCTAGTTTTATAGAAGGAAGACATATTGAGCTCAAAGTAGCAGAAAAAGTTTAAATTTTTTTTCCAAATTCAAAAGTAAATAAATTAAGCCATGCGTCCAAACACCAATGGTGGTCTAATTTCTTTCACAAGTGTGTGATATTATTTTACCATTTCTAACCCCTTTCTACACTAATGCGTAGTCTTTAACAGTAATCTTCTATTTTTTTTTGAGAATAAAAATTCAAGGGGGAAGCAAAAGTATGTAACAGGGCCCGAGGATGTGACTATTGAACGAGGAAATCGTATTTTTGTGCCCGGGAAAGTGTTTGTTTATTCTGGACCCTTTTGGAAAAATTTGGGCCTTTTGAAATTTGTGTGAAATTGGCAAAATTGCAATTTTGGACCCTTTACTAGATGTTTAAATCAGTAAATGGGTGGTTTCTTGTACTATTCGATAGAAAAAATGGATTCTGGCAATAGTTATGATTTTTTCAACTGATAAATTTTAATTGGTCAAAATGGGCTCAAAATGGAAAACGCCCGGGGTAAACATCGTCGGTGTTTTCTTTGGAGGCATAATTTTCCCAAAAATTTTTCCCCCAAATTTTATCTTTTTGGGGCATTATATGGGAAAAGATTCTCTATCATTTTATAAAAAAAAAATCATTTTTTTTTTTCAGAAAAAATTTTCCCACCCCGAGAACAATTTAGGAGAGGGCCCGCCAACCCTAAAAGGTTAACAAAAGTACAAGAAACTACTTTTTACAACTTTTTGATGTATTTAACTGAAAAATTTCAAAAATTTTTAAAATTTTTTAGGTAAACCCCCTAGAGCAACCCCCCCAGGGAGGACTCCGTCTGCAAGCGGGTAAAAAGGAATCCTGTAATTGTTTTTCAGATGGAGGATTGCTGGGGTCTTTTTTCTGTCTCTTAAAAAATAATATTTAGGTCATCTTGCTACTTTTACTTTCAATTAGGTCACACCCAAAAATAATGTACAAACAATACTGGACCCCGGTTTTCGATATTATTTCATTCCGAAGTATGTTTAGGTGCCAGTACTGACCGAAATTTGTTCCCATAAGGGAAAATTGTGAATTAGGTTAGTCCATTTCAGACCCCCAAACATACACATACAAAATGCACTTACATAAATAACTTACATAATTGGCGCATTGGGGCTGAGTAAACCGGGGGGCCACGATATACCCCCCCCCCCTCTGGTTTTCTTCTATTTTCTTTCTAGTTCTTGTTCTTGTTTATTTCCTCTTATCTCCATGGGGAAGTGGAACAGAATTCTTCCTCGGTAAGCCATACGTGTTGTAAGAGGCGACTAAAATGCCGGGAGCAAGGGCCTAGTAACCCCTTCTCCTGTATAAATTACTAAATTTAAAAAGAGAAACTTTCGTTTTTCTTTTTTGGGCCACCCTGCCTTGGTGGGATACGGCCGGTTTGTTGGGGAAAAAAAAACCATCACTAGGAAGGACATTAATATACATAATAAAGTACAGTACCAAGTACAGTGGTACCTCAGGATACAAACTTATTTCCTTCCAGAAGGCTGTTCAAGTGCTGATACCGAACGAATTTGTTCCCATAAGGAATAATGTAAATTGGATTAATCCATTTTAGACCCCAAAAATACACTTACAAAAGCACTTACATAAATACACTTACATAACTGTTAGCGTTTTGAGCTGTTTGTATCCCGAGGTACCACTGTATATGAAGTACCGAATTCCCCAATATAGTTTCTACTAGGTGCTCTCAGCTTATGATGGGGTTATGATCTGATGAACCCATCATAACTTGAATATGAACATGATATGATAAATAAGTAGATAAATAACTACGTTGTGTCACTGAATAAGCAAATAATTACTGTAACTAACTAAATACCAGCATTGAAAGTAATGAATGAATACAAGTTTATCCTATCAATAATATACAGTACTACTGTACAGCATTGCTACTGCACCATCGTTAAGTAGAAATATGATGTGTCGAACCATCGTAAAGCAAGAAGCATCTGTAATAATGATTGTGAATTTCCATGATCTGTAACCTTTATAAATCACCTTCCTTTCCTTGAATCCCAATTATGATTCTCCTCGGATAAAAATAAAACCAGTGCAGTAGCTCATCGTTTTTTCAAAGACGAGTGTGAGCAAACATCTAACTTGACTCGTAAAGTCATACACAAAACTTAAGAGCACAAATAACAATGCTAAATTTATATGAATCAACTGACTTAGAATACTGATAAATATAATGAATGATTAGAATTATAATGAAATTAAATTGAAACAGTACTTATCATACCAGAAATCGTACACCAAATCCAGTCATTCCTGGAGTGGAACCACAGTCGATGGCCTCCACTCCAAACCAACAGATACAGATACTAATGCCGGAAAAAAAATCCCCCCCCCAGTACCAACAATACCACCAGTCCGATAACATTCTTCTTTGCAAATATACAGGGTCTAAAGCCAGCAACAAACAACAAAATACCTTTCATCCGTGGACTGCTTGCAGAGGCAAAGGCAATGTTCGCGGCTTTCACTGAGACCCACATAAAGGGTCACTTGGACAATGAAATATGGATCCCAGGTTACAACCTATACAGATGTGACAGAGTGAACAGGCAAAAGGGGGGGGTTGGCCTGTACATTGCAGAGTCACTTGTTTGCACAGAACTGCTTAATGCCTCAAATGACGTAGTGGAAGTTTTAGCAGTAAAGGTCGAGAACCAAAACCTAGTAAATTGTGGTAGTCTACAAGCCTCCGGATGCAACATCCCAGCAATTCCAGGAACAGCTGTTAAAAATTGACCACTGTCTGGAAAATCTTCCAGCTCCTGCACCCAACATCTTGCTCCTGGGGGATTTCAACTTAAGGCACCTAAAATGGAGGAATATAGCAAATAATATTGTTGCAGTAATAACACCAGGAGGCAGCTCTGATGAAAACTCACACTCACACGAGCTTTTAAATCTCTGCACAAAATTCAATTTAAACCAGCAAATAATAAAGCCTACTAGACTGGAGAATACACTAGACCTCATATTCACTAACATGATGATCTGATAAGAAATGTCACCATATCAAAAACAATATACTCAGATCACAACATAATTGAGGTTCAGACATGTATGCGAGGAGCCCCAGACCGACAAAATGAGACTAGTCACGAGGGAGCATTCACCAAATTCAACTTCAATAACAAAAACATAAAGTGGGACCAAGTAACAAGTCCTAACCGATATAAGCTGGGAAGATATACTAAGCAACACAGACCCAAACTTATGCCTAGAACAGATTAACTCGGTGGCACTCGATGTATGCACAAGGCTTATTCCTCTAAGAAAAAGGAGGAGTAGATGTAAAATAGAAAGAGACAGGCGCTCCCTTTACAGGCGACGGAAAAGAATAACAGAGCGGCTAAAAGAGGTCATATATCTGAAATGCGTAGGGAGACACTGGTCAGAGAAATTGCAAGCATCGAACTTAAGCTAAAAGAATCCTTTAGGAGTCAGGAATTGCGGGAAGAACTAAAAGCTATAAATGAAATCGAAAGAAACCCAAAGTATTTCTTCTCCTATGCCAAATCAAAATCGAGAACAACGCCCAGTATTGGGCCCCTACTTAAACAAGATGGGTCCTACACAGATTGACAGCAAGGAAATGAGTGAGCTACTCAAGTCCCAATATGACTCAGTTTTTAGCAAGCCGCTAACCAGACTGAGAGTCGAAGATCAAAATGAATTTTTTATGAGAGAGCCACAAAATTTGATTAACACAAGCCTATCCGATGTTATCCTGACGCCAAATGACTTCGAACAGGCGATAAATGACATGCCCATGCACTCTGCCCCAGGGCCAGACTCATGGAACTCTGTTTTCATCAAGAACTGCAAGAAGCCCTATCACGAGCCTTTTCCATCCTATGGATGAGGGAGCATGGACACGGGGGTCGTCCCTCAGTTTACTAAAAACAACAGACATAGCCCCACTCCACAAAGGGGGCAGTAAAGCAACAGCAAAGAACTACAGACCAATAGCACTAACATCCCATATCATAAAAATCTTTGAAAGGGTCCTAAGAAGCAAGATCACCACCCATCTAGAAACACCATCAGTTACACAACCCAGGGCAACATGGGTTTAGAACAGGTCGCTCCTGTCTGTCTCAACTACTGGATCACTACGACAAGGTCCTAAATGCACTAGAAGACAAAAAGAATGCAGATGTAATATATACAGACTTTGCAAAAGCCTTCGACAAGTGTGACCATGGCGTAATAGCGCACAAAATGCGCGCTAAAGGAATAACAGGAAAGTCGGTCGATGGATCTATAATTTCCTCACTAACAGAACACAGAGAGTAGTCGTCAACAGAGTAAAGTCCGAGGCAGCTACGGTGAAAAGCTCTGTTCCACAAGGCACAGTACTAGCTCCCATCTTGTTTTCCTTTATCCTCATATCCGACATAGACAAGGATGTCAGCCACAGCACCGTGTCTTCCTTTGCAGATGACACCCGAATCTGCATGACAGTGTCTTCCATTGCAGACACTGCAAGGCTCCAGGCGGACATCAACCAAATCTTTCAGTGGGCTGCAGAAAACAATATGAAGTTCAACGATGAGAATTTCAATTACTCAGATATGGTAAACATGAGGAAATTAACCCTTTGAGGGTTTTCGTCGTACTAGTACGTCTTACGCGTAGGGGTTTTTGACGTACTAGTACTCATAAATTCTAGCGGCCTCAAATCTAGTGGGAGAAAGCTGGTAGGCCTTCATATGAAAGAATGGGTCTATGTGGTCAGTGTGCACAGTCTAAAAAAAATCCTGCAGCACACAGTGCATAATGAGAAAAAAAAAACTTTGACCATTTTTTTTGAATAAATCAGCGACTTTGCAGTGTATTTTCGTATGGTATTTATTGTTGTATTCTAGTTTTCTTGGTCTCATTTTATAGAATGGAAGGCATATTACAGAAATTGAGATGATTTTGACTGGTTTTACAAAGAAAGGTGCCTTGAAATTGAGCTCAAAGTAGCAGAAATGTTCGATTTTTACCAAACTTCAAAAGTAAACAAATCGTGCCAAGCGTGCAATACACGTTCAAACTGGTGAGTCTAATATTCTTTCACAAGTGCATCAATAATATTTATACCATTTTTTACACTAATGCAGTAGTCTGCATAACAGTAAATCTTATATTTTTTGTGAAAATAAAAAATTCAAAGTGGAAAGCAAAAGAATATAAGAGGGGCCTTGAGACGTGACTAATGACTAGAGGAAATGTCGTTTTAGTGCCAGGAATGTCTTTCTGTTTATTCTGGACCCTATTCGGAAATTGGCATCTTTTGAAATTTGTGTGAAATTGGCAAAATTGCTAAATTCTGACCACTGTACTGGATAGTTGAATTTCATAAATGAGTGGTTTCTTGCACCCATTCGATAGAAAAAATGGAGTTCTAGCGAAATATTCATGTTTTTTGTCGACTAGTACAGTGAAATTGGCCGAAAATGGGGCTCAAAGTGGGCAAAATCGCCGATGCGTAACATCGCCGAGACCGCTAACTTTGCGAGAGCATAATTCCGTAAGTTTTCTATCAAATTTCAAACTTTTGGTGTCTTTATGATCGGGAAAAGATTCTCTATCTTTTCATAAGAGAAAATAATTTTTTTTTTTTTTTAAATTTGGCCGACCCTGAGAACGAGTTTCGGAGAGGGCCTGTCGACCTCAAAGGGTTAAATCTTCATCAGAGTACAAAACAAATTCTGGCCACAAAATAGAGCGAAACACCAACGTCAAAGACTGGGAGTGATTATGTCGGAGGATCTCACCTTCAAGGACCATAACATTGTATCATCGCATCTGCTAGAAAAATGACAGGATGGATAATGAGAACCTTCAAAACTAGGGAGGCCAAGCCCATGATGACACTCTTCAGGTCACTTGTTCTATCTAGGCTGGAATATTGCTGCACTCTAACAGCACCTTTCAAGGCAGATGAAATTGCCGACCTAGAAAATGTACAGAGAACTTTCACGGCGCGCATAACGGAGATAAAACACCTCAATTACTGGGAGCGCTTGAGGTTTCTAAACCTGTATTCCCTGGAACGCAGGAGGGAGAGATACATGATTATATACACCTGGAAAATCCTAGAGGGACTAGTACCGAACTTGCACACGAAAATCACTCACTACGAAAGCAAAAGACTTGGCAGACGATGCACCATCCCCCCAATGAAAAGCAGGGGTGTCACTAGCACGTTAAGAGACCATACAATAAGTGTCAGGGCCCGAGACTGTTCAACTGCCTCCCAGCACACATAAGGGGGATTACCAACAGACCCCTGGCAGTCTTCAAGCTGGCACTGGACAAGCACCTAAAGTCAGTTCCTGATCAGCCGGGCTGTGGCTCGTACGTTGGTTTGCGTGCAGCCAGCAGCAACAGCTGGTTGATCAGGCGCTGATCCACCAGGAGGCCTGGTCACAGACCGGGCCGCGGGGGCATTGACCCCCGAAACTCTCTCCAGTAAACTCCAGGTAATACCCTAAATTGTCCGATTATAAACATTATACCCCAAACTTCCCCATTACTATATCACATCCTAAACTGCAAACTCAGAGCTAAAATGCTACTCCAAATTGTTATACAAGTAAGATGCAATACATAAAAACATTATAAACAACTAAAAGATACATTTGGCAAATGCACGTTTACAGTTTATAAGACCTTGATGACTCTCCCTTCGGGAGAACAAGGAATGCAAGCTCCTTGAGGGAAGGAGTAAGGTAGCTTGGAATGCTCGCTCCTTGGGGGGCACACACGTGACGCTCGCTCCCATGGGGAAGGGGGCACAGGATGCTCACTCCTGGATGGGAGTGATATAATCACTCTTTGGGGAGTATAAATGCTCTCTGAGGAAGCATGAGATACTCCCTATTGGGGAGGGAAGAACAGGATACTCACTCCTTGGGGAGGAAGAACAAGATGCTTACTCCTTGGGAAAGGAAGAACAAGATGCTTACTCCTTAGGGAAAGGAAGCACGCTGCTTGTTCCTTGGGGGTAGTATGGGATGATGATTATCATCGACATTTCTCAGCTTTGTAAAATCTGCCCTTCGTATTACCTTTACATCTCTACAAAATGCTGCGCACATTGACTTTCCAGCTTCATACATGTAGTACATAGACTAAATTTTATATTTCCTAAGATTCTAGAAAATGTTTTTATGTAATGTCTGGAATTTTTTTTTTTTGCATTATTATTCCACGATATCCTCAAATCAACTAATGTTAGTACAGTATACAGTAAATATAAAATGATAAAAATCCACCAGTATTAGTTCACAGCAAACTTTTTGGTCCTGAGCCTCTGGTCATGGTCATACAGCTATGTTAAACACTCTTGAAACTTATACAAGACACTTACTAACCTTAAGCTCAAACCAAATCAGGAAAAAATAAACAGAAATAAAACACCCATTGTTAGTCAATCCTTTGCCATGTTCTGGAAAAATGAAAAGGTTGTCTTGTAAGTTTTCCAAGAAACTAAAAGCTAATTTATCAAAAGTAATAAAAAATTTATTCAAATCAGAATTCCAATGGAATCTTCACCTCTTGTGGCTGCGGTCCCTAAGGGCATCATGATGAAACGAGTGGCGATGATGCTGACTGTGATAGGCATGGTGATTGTGGTGGTGGTGGTTGTGGTGAGGAGGCAAATGCAACACCAAGTGCTTCTTTTTGTTTTCCCGCAGATTTGAAGGACTTGCAGGAGGAAAAGTGAGTAGCATCGGAGGGCGAGAATTGGC
This sequence comes from Cherax quadricarinatus, assembly GCF_026875155.1. NCBI lineage: Eukaryota > Metazoa > Arthropoda > Malacostraca > Decapoda > Parastacidae > Cherax > Cherax quadricarinatus. The sequence goes on along the minus strand of NC_069453.1, from coordinate 31,208,287 downwards.
AGAAGCTATGAAGGAGCTAGTGGGCACAGCCCTGGAGGGGGCATGGGAGATGTGCTGACCATACTGGTTGATGCTGAAGGACTACTAGGAGATGAGGTGCAACATATTGCCACTTGCCTGCTGGTCGAACTCTTGACAATGACTCTGGCAGAGGTGGAGGAGATGGCGGAGGTGGTGTGGTGGTGGTGGTGGTGGAGGTGGCCTTAACATTGTCAAAAGTTTTGAGGAGTAATATATATTGTACCATATCTAGTAACTTGAATAACATTGAATTTTTACATCCATATATTTGCAGTGTTATTAAATTATATTACAACAGCTGAAGGACTGGATCAGAGCAAGTAATGGTGCATTAGGAGTCTTTAATATTAATATAATACTGAATTAAAAACAAGCACTAAACCAGTATAGGTCATACACCAGGAGTCTTAGTAAATAATTTACCATCAAGTCCAACATTAATAACCCAAGTTTACACCAACTAGGCAATCAGTCTGAATAAATGATGCTTTAGTAAGCTGTGTCTAGTAACACATTACAGTACAGTAGATTCCCCACTTAAACATAACAGCATTCCTGAAATTGTTGGCAAATCGATTGTTCAAAACTCAGGAGCCTTTTTCCTATACAGACATCTATGTTATAATCAGAGATGCATTCCTGAGCAATATTCCACATCCAACTTCATTTATTTTTAAAAATGAAATTAGACAACAATACACATACAATATTCAGAACTCATTCACTCTCTTACTCTCTCTCACTCTTTAATCTCACTTCCACTCACACTCATTCTCTCTCTCATTCTTACTCACTCTTTCCCATTCCTGGCCCTCCATCCTATTCCCTCTGCTATTTCTTTACCCCTCTCCCTTTCTCGCATTCCTGCCCTCTCCCATCTTAACTGACAATCCTTTACATTTGCTCTCCTTCCCACTGTATTCCAGTTCTACACCATATTCCACTTCTTTACTGTACTCCACTAAAACAATAAACTCTCCTTGCAAAATGTGCTCCACAATCCTCACACTGCACTCCACCTCCTACCAACATCTGCTGCACATGATTTCCTACAACACTGTACACAACTAAAAGAAACCAAGGTTGAACATTTAGGCATGGCAAAGACATAGGGGCAGGTCTCCTTAAACCAGTACCATGTTCACCTAATAATAAATAGGACCAGGTTTAGAAGCGAGTGAACGTAGGTAACTGCTCTGATTGAGCATATGATTCTACCCAATTCACACAGTAATTAAAGATACAGATGCAGTGGATGGCTTCCTGAACTTTAGCACATTATAAGAAACACATCATGAATAGTGAAACTCCCAGACCACAATTTAATGTACGTCTATAGAACTTACAATTAACATTCCATATATGTATAGTAAAAATGCTATAATTAGTAATATAGTAAAACGTCAGCACAGTAATCAAGAAAGCATGGTACTAAGCCATGATGCAACTAATGATCATTTCAGACAACTGATTATCCCTACTGTTAGCCTCTGCTATAAAAACTGTCTGCATGATATCTGCATCACTAACTTGTATGCTTGACTCAGTTTCAACACAATCATCCATAGGGAATGTAAAGTATTATTAAAGATACTTTAAAGTTGTGTTTTGTCTCTAGTGTTACCTGTGAATGTTTAATTGCAATACTCAAATTACTTACAATACTCGTGTTAAAATTTTGTGAAAACCCGCAATCCTGAAATAAGCATAAAACCTTAGGACTACTGATACTCTCTCTGTATTCAAAGTTCAAGAAGGCTAATTTTATATACTATATAAAAAAAGCCCACGCTATACGGAACATCAATGCTATACTGTACATCCAACAGAAAGGAAGAGCCTGAGATGCATATAAAAATTATAGAAATTAAAGGAGACCACAAACAAAAGGGTGCAATAGTAAAGCAAGATAAAAATGAGCTAAGATAATTAGCTTCCATAAAATTGCAAATTATTAA
>NC_069453.1:31167115-31205808 GCF_026875155.1 Cherax quadricarinatus | reverse complement strand
GGGGGGGGGGGGGGGGGGGTTTTGGCCACTTGTAATGGAAGCTAAGATAAGATAAGATTTCGTTCGGATTTTTAACCCCGGAGGGTTAGCCACCCAGGATAACCCAAGAAAGTCAGTGCGTCATCGAGGACTGTCTAACTTATTTCCATTGGGGTCCTTAATCTTGTCCCCCAGGATGCGACCCACACCAGTCCACTAACACCCAGGATGCGACCCACACCAGTCGACTAACACCCAGGTACCTATTTGCTGCTAGGTGAACAGGACAACAGGTGTAAGGAAACGTGTCGAAATGTTTCCACCCGCCGGGAATCGAACCCGGGCCCTCCGTGTGTGTGAAGCGGGAGCTTTAGCCACCAGGCCACTGCGGTCCGTCCTGGAGTTTTATCTTGGCACAGCTTGATAATGGAAGCTGCGGTCCGTCCTGGAGTTTTATCTAGGTACAGCTTGATAATGGAAGCTGCGGTCCGTCCTGGAGTTTTATCTTGGTACAGCTTGATAATGGAAGCTGCGGTCCGCCCTGGAGTTTTATCTAGGTACAGCTTGATAATGGAAGCTGCGGTCCGTCCTGGAGTTTTATCTTGGCACAGCTTGATAATGGAAGCTGCGGTCCGTCCTGGAGTTTTATCTTGGCACAGCTTGATAATGGAAGCTGCGGTCCGTCCTGGAGTTTTATCTTGGTACAGCTTGATAATGGAAGCTGTGTTCCGTCCTGGAGTTTTATCTTGGCAAAGCTTGATAATAGAAGCTGCGGTCCGTCCTGGGGTTTTATCTTGGCACAGCTTGATAATAGAAGCTGCGGTCCGTCCTGGGGTTTTATCTTGGCACAGCTTGATAATGGAAGCTGCGGTTCGTCCTGGAGTTTTATCTTGGCACAGCTTGATAATGGAAGCTGCGGTCCGTCCTGGAGTTTTATCTTGGCACAGCTTGATAATGGAAGCTGCGGTCCGTCCTGGGGTTTTATCTTGGCACAGCTTGATAATGGAAGCTGCGGTCCGTCCTGGAGTTTTATCTTGGCACAGCTTGATAATGGAAGCTGCGGTCCGTCCTGGAGTTTTATCTTGGTACAGCTTGATAATGGAAGCTGCGGTCCGTCCTGGAGTTTTATCTAGGTACAGCTTGATAATGGAAGCTGCGGTCCGTCCTGGAGTTTTATCTTGGTACAGCTTGATAATGGAAGCTGCGGTCCGTCCTGGAGTTTTATCTTGGCACAGCTTGATAATGGAAGCTGCGGTCCGTCCTGGAGTTTTATCTTGGCACAGCTTGATAATAGAAGCTGCGGTCCGTCCTGGGGTTTTATCTTGGCACAGCTTGATAATAGAAGCTGCGGTCCGTCCTGGGGTTTTATCTTGGCACAGCTTGATAATGGAAGCTGCGGTTCGTCCTGGAGTTTTATCTTGGCACAGCTTGATAATGGAAGCTGCGGTCCGTCCTGGAGTTTTATCTTGGCACAGCTTGATAATGGAAGCTGCGGTCCGTCCTGGGGTTTTATCTTGGCACAGCTTGATAATGGAAGCTGCGGTCCGTCCTGGAGTTTTATCTTGGCACAGCTTGATAATGGAAGCTGCGGTCCGTCCTGGAGTTTTATCTTGGTACAGCTTGATAATGGAAGCTGCGGTCCGTCCTGGAGTTTTATCTTGGCACAGCTTGATAATGGAAGCTGCGGTCCGTCCTGGAGTTTTATCTTGGCACAGCTTGATAATGGTCCAGGGAGAGCAGAAACCTTGTCTGACATTTCCTCTCAAATATGCGAATTATTGCAGCTTCAGTACTGTTGTGTTTATTCTTCACTTTATATATATCAAGAGGATGTTGCATATATCAGCACTACACACACACACACACACACACACACACACACACACATATATATATTATATATATATATATATATATATATATATATATATGTTGTGTGTGTGTGTGTATTGTTTTTGTATTTTTTCAACAATTCGGCCGTCTCCCACCGAGGCAGGGTGACCCAAAAAAGAAAGAAAATCCCCAAAAAGAAAATACTTTCATCATCATTCAACACTTTCACCACACTCGCACATTATCACTGTTTTTGCAGAGGTGCTCAGAACACAACAGTTTAGAAGCATACACATATAAAGATACACAACATATCCCTCCAAACTGCCAATATCCCAAACCCCTCCTTTAAAGTGCAGGCATTGTACTTCCCATTTCCAGGACTCAAGTCCGACTATATGAAAATAAACCGTTTTCCCTGAATCCCTTCACTAAATATTACCCTGCTCACACTCCAACAGATCGTCAGGTCCCAAGTATCATTCGTCTCCATTCACTCCTATCTAACACGCTCATGCACGCTTGCTGGAAGTCCAAGCCCCTCGCCCACAAAACCTCCTTTACCCCCTCTCTCCAACCCTTTCGAGGACGACCCCTACCCCGCCTTCCTTCCCCTATAGATTTATATGCTTTCCATGTCATTCTACTTTGATCCATTCTCTCTAAATGACCAAACCACCTCAACAACCCCTCTTCTGCCCTCTGACTAATACTTTTATTAACTCCACACCTTCTCCTAATTTCCACACTCCGAATTTTCTGCATAATATTTACACCACACATTGCCCTTAGACAGGACATCTCCACTGCCTCCGTTCTCCTCGCTGCTGCATTTACCACCCAAGCTTCACACCATATAAGAGTGTTGGTACTACTATACTTTCATACATTCCCTTCTTTGCCTCCATAGATAAACGTTTTTTGACTCCACATGTACCTCAAACGCACCACTCACCTTTTTTCCCTCATCAATTCTATGATTAACCTCATCCTTCATAAATCCATCCGCCGACACGTCAACTCCCAAGTATCTGAAAACATTCACTTCTTCCATACTCCTCCTCCCCAATTTAATATCCAATTTTTCTTTATCTAAATCATTTGATACCCTCATCACCTTACTCTTTTCTATGTTCACTTTCAACTTTCTACCTTTACACACATTCCCAAACTCATCCACTAACCTTTGCAATTTTTCTTTAGAATCTCCCATAAGCACAGTATCATCAGCAAAAAGTAACTGTGTCAATTCCCATTTTGAATTTGATTTCCCATAATTTAATCCCACCCCTCTCCCGAACACCCTAGCATTTACTTCTTTTACAACCCCATCTATAAATATATTAAACAACCATGGTGACATTACACATCCCTGTCTAAGACCTACTTTTACCGGGAAGTATTCTCCCTCTCTTCTACACACCCTAACCTGAGCCTCACTATCCTCAAAAACTCTTTACAGCATTTAATAACTTACTACCTATTCCATATACTTGCAACATCTGCCACATTGCTCCTCTATCCACTCTATCATATGCCTTTTCTAAATCCATAAATGCAATAAAAACCTCCCCACCTTTATCTAAATACTGTTCACATATATGCTTCAATGTAAACACTTGATCTACACATCCCCTACCCACTCTGAAACCTCCTTGCTCATCCGCAATCCTACCTTCTGTCTTACCTCTAATTCTTTCAATTATAACCCTACTGTACACTTTTCCTGGTATACTCAGTAAACTTATTCCTCTATAATTTTTACCATCTCTTTTGTCCCCTTTCCCTTTATATAAAGGGACTATACATGCTCTCCGCCAATCCCTAGGTACCTTCCCCTCTTTCATACATTTATTAAACAAAAGTACCAACCACTCCAACACTATATCCCCCCTTGCTTTTAACATTTCTGTCATGATCCCATCAGTTCCAGCTGCTTTACCCCCTTTCATTCTACGTAATGCCTCACGTACCTCCCCACACTTACATTCTGCTCTTCTTCACTCCTAAAAGATGGTATACCTCCCTGGCCAGTGCATGAAATTACTGCCTCTCTTCTTCCTTAACATTTAAAAGTTCCTCAAAATATTCTCGCCATCTACCTAATACCTCCATCTCTCCATCTACTAACTCCCCTACTCTGTTTTTAACTGACAATCCATACTTTCCCTAGGCTTTCTTAACTTGTTTAACTCACTCCAAATTTTTTTCTTATTTTCATTAAAATTTCTTGATAGTGCCTCTCTCACTCTATCATCTGCTCTCCTTTTGCACTCTCTCACCACTCTCTTTACCTTTCTTTTACTCTCCATATACTCTGCTCTTCTTATAACACTTCTGCTTTGTAAAAACCTCTCATAAGCTAACTTTTTCTCTTTTATCACACCCTTTACTTCATCATTCCACCAATCACTCCTCTTTCCTCCTGCACCCACCCTCCTATAACCACAAACTTCTGCCCCACATTCTAATACTGCATTTTTAAAACTATTCCAACCCTCTTCAACCCCCCCACTACTCATCTTTGCACTAGCCCACCTTTCTGCCAATAGTCGCTTATATCTCGCCCGAACTTCCTCCTCCCTTAGTTTATACACTTTCACCTCCCTCTTTCTTGTTGCCACCTTCCTCTTTTCCCATCTACCTCTTACTCTAACTGTAGCTACAACTAAATAATGATCCGATATATCAGTTGCCCCTCTATAAACATGTACATCCTGGAACCTACCCATCAACCTTTTATCCACCAATACATAATCTAACAAACTACTTTCATTACGTGCTACATCATACCTTGTATATTTATTTATCCTCTTTTTCATAAAATATGTATTACTTATTACCAAATTTATTTCTACACATAGCTCAATTAAAGGCTCCCCATTTACATTTACCCCTGGCACCCCAAATTTACATTTACCCCTGGCACCCCAAATTTACATTTACCCCTGGCACCCCAAATTTACATTTACCCTTGGCACCCCAAATTTACATTTACCCCTGGCACTACAAATTTACATTTACCCCTGGCACCACAAATTTACATTTACCCCTGGCACTACAAATTTACATTTACCCCTGGCACCCCAAATTTACATTTAACCCTGGCACCACAAATTTACATTTACCCCTGGCACCCCAAATTTACATTTAACCCTGGCACCACAAATTTACATTTACCCCTGGCACCCCAAATTTACATTTAACCCTGGCACCACAAATTTACATTTAACCCTGGCACCCCAAATTTACATTTAACCCTGGCACCACAAATTTACATTTAACCCTGGCACCACAAATTTACATTTACCCCTGGCACTACAAATTTACATTTAACCCTGGCACCACAAATTTACATTTAACCCTGGCACCCCAAATTTACATTTAACCCTGGCACCACAAATTTACATTTAACCCTGGCACCACAAATTTACATTTAACCCTGGCACCACAAATTTACATTTACCCCTGGCACCACAAATTTACATTTACCCCTGGCACCACAAAATTTACATTTACCCCTGGCACCACAAATTTACATTTACCCTGGCACCACAAATTTACATTTACCCCTGGCACCACAAATTTACATTTACCCCTGGCACCACAAATTTACATTTACCCCTGGCACCACAAATTTACATTTACCCCTGGCACCACAAATTTATTACATTTATACCCCTGGCACCACAAATTTACATTTACCCCTGGCACCACAAATTTACATTTACCCCTGGCACCACAAATTTACATTTACCCTGGCACCACAAATTTACATTTACCCCTGGCACCACAAATTTACATTTACCCCTGGCACCACAAATTTACATTTACCCCTGGCACCACAAATTTACATTTACCCCTGGCACCACAAATTTACCTACTACTCCCTCCATAACATTTTTACATATATTTATTAAAAATAATGTAATACTATAATAAACATTATTACTATTATTATTATTATTATTATTATTATTATTATTATTTTACTAAAGAGCTAAACCCTCATTAAGCGCATGTAATATTTAATAAATTATTTCAGTGGAGGGAGACTTCCAGTCAGTACTTTAATGCTAGTCAAGGGCTCTTGATCCAACCACTTGGATTTACTCCCCTTTTCCTAGGATCAGACCTGATTACCTCCCATTCCCTAGGCGTTGTATCGCCCCCTTACGGGTTTAACTCTTCCTCGGGAATGTGATATTTGAGAGAGATATAGCCTGGAGTTTACCTGGAGAGAGTTCCCGGGGTCAACGCCCCCGCGGCCCGGTCTGTGACCAGGCCTCCTGGTGGATCAGAGCCTGATCAACCAGGCTGTTGCTGCTGGCTGCACGCAAACCAACGTACGAGCCACAGCCCGGCCGATCCGGAACTGACTTTAGGTGCTTGTCCAGTGCCAGCTTGAAGACTGCCAGGGGTCTGTTGGTAATCCCCCTTATGTGTGCTGGGAGGCAGTTGAACAGTCTCGGGCCCCTGACACTTATTGTATGGTCTCTTAACGTGCTAGTGACACCCCTGCTTTTCATTGGGGGGATGGTGCATTGTCTGCCAAGTCTTTTGCTTTCATAGTGAGTGATTTTCGTGTGCAAGTTCGGTACTAGTCCCTCTAGGATTTTCCAGGTGTATATAATCATGTATCTCTCCCTCCTGCGTTCCAGGGAATACAGGTTTAGGAACCTCAAGCGCTCCCAATAATTGAGGTGTTTTATCTCCGTTATGCGCGCCGTGAAAGTTCTCTGTACATTTTCTAGGTCGGCAATTTCACCTGCCTTGAAAGGTGCTGTTAGTGTGCAGCAATATTCCAGCCTAGATAGAACAAGTGACCTGAAGAGTGTCATCATGGGCTTGGCCTCCCTAGTTTGAAGGTTCTCATTATCCATCCTGTCATTTTTCTAGCAGATGCGATTGATACAATGTTATGATCCTTGAAGGTGAGATCCTCCGACATGATCACTCCCAGGTCTTTGACGTTGGTGTTTCGCTCTATTTTGTGGCCAGAATTTGTTTTGTACTCTGATGAAGATTTAATTTCCTCATGTTTACCATATCTGAGTAATTGAAATTTCTCATCGTTGAACTTCATATTGTTTTCTGCAGCCCACTGAAAGATTTGGTTGATGTCTGCCTGGAGCTTTGCAGTGTCTGCAATGGAAGACACTGTCATGCAGATTCGGGTGTCATCTGCAAAGGAAGACACGGTGCTGTGGCTGACATCCTTGTCTATGTCGGATATAAGGATGAGGAACAAGATGGGAGCGAGTACTGTGCCTTGTGGAATAGAGCTTTTCACCGTAGCTGCCTCGGTCTTTACTCTGTTGACGACTACTCTCTGTGTTCTGTTAGTGAGGAAATTATAGATCCATCGACCGACTTTTCCTGTTATTCCTTTAGCACGCATTTTGTGCGCTATTACGCCATGGTCACACTTGTCGAAGGCTTTTGCAAAGTCTGTATATATTACATCTGCATTCTTTTTTGTCTTCTAGCGCATTTAGGACCTTGTCGTAGTGGTCCAATAGTTGAGACAGACAGGAGCGACCTGTTCTAAACCCATGTTGCCCTGGGTTGTGTAACTGATGGGTTTCTAGATGGGTGGTGATCTTGCTTCTTAGGGCCCTTTCAAAGATTTTTATAATATGGGATGTTAGTGCTATTGGTCTGTAGTTCTTTGCTGTTGCTTTACTGCCACCTTTGTGGAGTGGGGCTATGTCTGTTGTTTTTAGTAACTGTGGGACGACCCCGTGTCCATGCTCCCTCTCCATAGGATGGAAAAGGCTCGTGATAGGGGCTTCTTGCAGTTCTTGATGAACACAGAGTTCCATGAGTCTGGCCCTGGGGCAGAGTGCATGGGCATGTCATTTATCGCCTGTTCGAAGTCATTTGGCGTCAGGATAACATCGGATAGGCATGTGTTAATCAAATTTTGTGGCTCTCTCATAAAAAATTCATTTTGATCTTCGACTCTCAGTCTGGTTAGCGGCTTGCTAAAAACTGAGTCATATTGGGACTTGAGTAGCTCACTCATTTCCTTGCTGTCATCTGTGTAGGACCCATCTTATTTAAGTAGGGGCCCAATACTGGACGTTGTTCTCGATTTTGATTTGGCATAGAAGAAATACTTTGGGTTTCTTTCGATTTCATTTATGGCTTTTAGTTCTTCCCGCGATTCCTGACTCCTAAAGGATTCTTTTAGCTTAAGTTCGATGCTTGCTATTTCTCTGACCAGTGTCTCCCTAGCATTTCAGATAATTGACCTCTTTTAGCCGCTCTGTTATTCTTTTCGTCGCCTGTAAAGGGAGCGCCTGTCTCTTTCTGTTTTACATCTACTCCTCCTTTTTTTAGAGGATAAGCCTTGTGCATACATCGAGTGCCACCGAGTTAATCTGTTCTAGGCATAAGTTGGGGTCTGTGTTGCTTAGTATATCTTCCCAGCTTATATCGGTTAGGACTTGGTTTACTTGGTCCCACTTTGTTTTTGTTATTGAAGTTGAATTTGGTGAATGCTCCCCGTGATTTAATCTCATTATGTCGGTCTGGGGCTCCTCGCATACACGTCTGAACCTCAATTATGTTGTGATCTGAGTATATTGTTTTTGATATGGTGATATTTCTTATCAGATCATCATTGTTAGTGAAGATGAGGTCTAGTGTATTCTCCAGTCTAGTAGGCTCTATTATTTGCTGGTTTAAATTGAATTTTGTGCAGAGATTTAAAAGCTCGCGTGAGTGTGAGTTTTCATCAGAGCTGCCTCCTGGTGTTATTACTGCAACAATATTATTTGCTATATTCCTCCATTTTATAGAGAGAGAGATATAGAGAGATATAGATATATATATAGATAGATATATAGATAGATATATATATAGATAGATATATAGATAGATATATAGATAGATATATAGATAGATATAGATAGATAGATATAGATTAGATAGATATATATAGATATATAGATATAGATATATATATAGATAAGGGAGGTAAACCACTTTGACTTAGTTGTGTTATTCTGGTGGGTAAACTATACACATGCTGCTGTGTATGATCATGTTGTGTATGATCATGTTGTGTATGATCATGTTGTGTATGATCATGTTGTGTATGATCATGTTGTGTATGATCATGTTGTGTATGATCATGTTGTGTATGATCATGTTGTGTATGATCATGCTTGTGTATGATCATGTTGTGTATGATCATGTTGTGTATGATCATGTTGTGTATGATCATGTTGTGTATGATCATGTTGTGTATGATCATGTTGTGTATGATCATGCTGTGTATGATCATGCTGTGTATGATCATGCTGGTGTATGATCATGCTGTGTATGATCATGCTGTGTATGATCATGTTGTGTATGATCATGTTGTGTATGATCATGCTGTGTATGATCATGTTGTGTATGATCATGTTGTGTATGATCATGTTGTGTATGATCATGCTGTGTATGATCATGTTGTGTATGATCATGTTGTGTATGATCATGTTGTGTATGATCATGTTGTGTATGATCATGTTGTGTATGATCATGCTGTGTATGATCATGCTGTGTATGATCATGCTGTGTATGATCATGTTGTGTATGATCATGTTGTGTATGATCATGCTGTGTATGATCATGCTGTGTATGATCATGCTGTGTATGATCATGCTGTGTATGATCATGTTGTGTTATGATCATGTTGTGTATGATCATGCTGTGTATGATCATGGCTGTGTATGATCATGCTGTGTATGATCATGCTGTGTATGATCATGCTGTGTATGATCATGTTGTGTATGATCATGTTGTGTATGATCATGTTGTGTATGATCATGTTGTGTATGATCATGTTGTGTATGATCATGTTGTGTATGATCATGCTGTGTATGATCATGCTGTGTATGATCATGCTGTGTATGATCATGCTGTGTATGATCATGCTGTGTATGATCATGCTGTGTATGATCATGCTGTGTATGATCATGTTGTGTATGATCATGTTGTGTATGATCATGCTGTGTATGATCATGCTGTGTATGATCATGCTGTGTATGATCATGCTGTGTATGATCATGTTGTGTATGATCATGTTGTGTATGATCATGTTGTGTATGATCATGTTGTGTATGATCATTGCTGTGTATGATCATGCTGTGTATGATCATGCTGTGTATGATCATGTTTGTGTATGATCATGTTGTGTATGATCATGTTGTGTATGATCATGTTGTGTATGATCATGTTGTGTATGATCATGTTGTGTATGATCATGTTGTGTATGATCATGCTGTGTATGATCATGCTGTGTATGATCATGCTGTGTATGATCATGCTGTGTATGATCATTGTTGTTGTATGATCATGCTGTGTATGATCATGCTGTGTATGATCATGCTGTGTATGATCATGCTGTGTATGATCATGTTGTGTATGATCATGTTGTGTATGATCATGCTGTGTATGATCATGCTGTGTATGATCATGCTGTGTATGATCATGCTGTGTATGATCATGCTGTGTATGATCATGCTGTGTATGATCATGCTGTGTATGATCATGTTGTGTATGATCATGTTGTGTATGATCATGTTGTGTATGATCATGTTGTGTATGATCATGCTGTGTATGATCATGCTGTGTATGATCATGCTGTGTATGATCATGCTGTGTATGATCATGCTGTGTATGATCATGCTGTGTATGATCATGTTGTGTATGATCATGTTGTGTATGATCATGCTGTGTATGATCATGCTGTGTATGATCATGCTGTGTATGATCATGCTGTGTATGATCATGCTGTGTATGATCATGCTGTGTATGATCATGCTGTGTATGATCATGCTGTGTATGATCATGCTGTGTATGATCATGTTGTGTATGATCATGCTGTGTATGATCATTTATGTAACTATTAATATGTTTGTGTACGTGAATAAGTTTAGTTAAACATTGTTCACCTGGCAGAGAGTGGCAGACTCCCACACTGCTCTCAATGATGATGAAGCAACCCCGTGTGGCAGTGCTGGTGACCACGAGGACCGTACCCACCTTGTTACTCAGGTAGTACCCACCTTGTTACTCAGTACCCACCTTGTTACTCAGGTAGTACCCACCTTGTTACTCAGTACCCACCTTGTTACTCAGGCAGTACCCACCTTGTTACTCAGGTAGTACCCACCTTGTTACTCAGTACCCACCTTGTTACTCAGGTAGTACCCACCTTGTTACTCAGTACCCACCTTGTTACTCAGGTAGTACCCACCTTGTTACTCAGTACCCACCTTGTTACTCAGGTAGTACCCACCTTGTTACTCAGTACCCACCTTGTTACTCAGGTAGTACCCACCTTGTTACTCAGTACCCACCTTGTTACTCAGGTAGTACCCACCTTGTTACTCAGTACCCACCTTGTTACTCAGGTAGTACCCACCTTGTTACTCAAGTAGTACCCACCTTGTTACTCAGTACCCACCTTGTTACTCAGGTAGTACCCACCTTGTTACTCAGGTAGTACCCACCTTGTTACTCAGTACCCACCTTGTTACTCAAGTAGTACCCACCTTGTTACTCAGGCAGTACCCACCTTGTTACTCAGGTAGTACCCACCTTGTTACTCAGTACCCACCTTGTTACTCAGGCAGTACCCACCTTGTTACTCAGGCAGTACTCACCTTGTTACTCAGGCAGTACCCACCTTGTTACTCAGGTAGTACCCACCTTGTTACTCAGTACCCACCTTGTTACTCAGGCAGTACCCACCTTGTTACTCAGGCAGTACCCACCTTGTTACTCAGTACCCACCTTGTTACTCAGGTAGTACCCACCTTGTTACTCAGGTAGTACCCACCTTGTTACTCAGTACCCACCTTGTTACTCAGGTAGTACCCACCTTGTTACTCAGTACCCACCTTGTTACTCAGGTAGTACCCACCTTGTTACTCAGTACCCACCTTGTTACTCAGGTAGTACCCACCTTGTTACTCAAGTAACCCACCTTGTTACTCAGTACCCACCTTGTTACTCAGGTAGTACCCACCTTGTTACTCAGGTAGTACCCACCTTGTTACTCAGTACCCACCTTGTTACTCAAGTAGTACCCACCTTGTTACTCAGGCAGTACCCACCTTGTTACTCAGGTAGTACCCACCTTGTTACTCAGGCAGTACCCACCTTGTTACTCAGGCAGTACTCACCTTGTTACTCAGGCAGTACCCACCTTGTTACTCGGGTAGTACCCACCTTGTTACTCAGTACACACCTTGTTACTCAGGTAGTACCCACCTTGTTACTCAGGTAGTACCCACCTTGTTACTCAGTACCCACCTTGTTACTCAGTACCCACCTTGTTACTCAGGCAGTACCCACCTTGTTACTCAGGCAGTACTCACCTTGTTACTCAGGCAGTACCCACCTTGTTACTCAGGTAGTACCCACCTTGTTACTCAGGTAGTACCCACCTTGGTATTCACGTTGTTCCCAAATTGTTACTCGGGTAGGAGGTATAGAGCCTGCACTCTGAAGGATGTTTGGGAGGTATAGAGCCTGCACTCTGAAGGATGTTTGGGAGGTATAGAGCCTGCACTCTGAAAAGATATTTGGGAGGTATAGAGCCTGCACTCTGAAGGATATTTGGGAGGTATAGAGCCTGCACTCTGAAGGATGTTTGGGAGGTATAGAGCCTGCACTCTGAAAGATATTTGGGAGGTATAGAGCCTGCACTCTGAAGGATGTTTGGGAGGTATAGAGCCTGCACTCTGAAGGATGTTTGGGAGGTATAGAGCCTGCACTCTGAAGGATGTTTGGGAGGTATAGAGCCTGCACTCTGAAGGATGTTTGGGAGGTATAGTGCCTGCACTCTGAAGGATGTTTGGGAGGTATAGAGCCTGCACTCTGAAGGATGTTTGGGAGGTATAGAGCCTGCACTCTGAAGGATGTTTGGGAGGTATAGAGCCTGCACTCTGAAGGATGTTTGGGAGGTATAGTGCCTGCACTCTGAAGGATGTTTGGGAGGTATAGAGCCTGCACTCTAAAGGATGTTTGGGAGGTATAGAGCCTGCACTCTGAAGGATGTTTGGGAGGTATAGTGCCTGCACTCTGAAGGATGTTTGGGAGGTATAGTGCCTGCACTCTGAAGGATGTTTGGGAGGTATAGAGCCTGCACTCTGAAGGATGTTTGGGAGGTATAGAGCCTGCACTCTGAAGGATGTTTGGGAGGTATAGTGCCTGCACTCTGAAGGATGTTTGGGAGGTATAGAGCCTGCACTCTGAAGGATGTTTGGGAGGTATAGAGCCTGCACTCTGAAGGATGTTTGGGAGGTATAGAGCCTGCACTCTGAAGGATGTTTGGGAGGTATAGTGCCTGCACTCTGAAGGATGTTTGGGAGGTATAGAGCCTGCACTCTAAAGGATGTTTGGGAGGTATAGAGCCTGCACTCTGAAGGATGTTTGGGAGGTATAGTGCCTGCACTCTGAAGGATGTTTGGGAGGTATAGTGCCTGCACTCTGAAGGATGTTTGGGAGGTATAGAGCCTGCACTCTGAAGGATGTTTGGGAGGTATAGTGCCTGCACTCTGAAGGATGTTTGGGAGGTATAGAGCCTGCACTCTGAAGGATGTTTGGGAGGTATAGTGCCTGCACTCTGAAGGATGTTTGGGAGGTATAGAGCCTGCACTCTGAAGGATGTTTGGGAGGTATAGTGCCTGCACTCTGAAGGATGTTTGGGAGGTATAGAGCCTGCACTCTGAAGGATGTTTGGGAGGTATAGTGTCTGCACTCTGAAGGATGTTTGGGAGGTATAGTGTCTGCACTCTGAAGGATGTTTGGGAGGTATAGTGTCTGCACTCTGAAGGATGTTTGGGAGGTATAGTGTCTGCACTCTGAAGGATGTTTGGGAGGTATAGTGCCTGCACTCTGAAGGATGTTTGGGAGGTATAGTGTCTGCACTCTGAAGGATGTTTGGGAGGTATAGTGCCTGCACTCTGAAGGATGTTTGGGAGGTATAGTGCCTGCACTCTGAAGGATGTTTGGGAGGTATAGAGCCTGCACTCTAAAGGAGAGGTGGGAATGTTCCAATTCATAGGGTTATATCAATTGTGATTGTACTAACACAAGTGCTACTTCTACTATACTAATACTATACAAATACGACTACTACTAATATTTATGTAACAGTAATGGTGTGTTTATTGTGACAGGAGAGCCAGGAGGGTGTGTTGTCACTGTCAGAGGTCCACGAGCACCTCATCCGATCTCCACCACCCACTACACTGCCCAAGACACTAGCCAAGAACCTCTTCGTCTTCCCAGTAGCAGCTAAGAACCCCGAGGCTACACCCACGCAGGTGAGCTGCAATTACCAGTACTCAGGTGTGGATGCTTGCTCTTTTAGGTTTCAAGCCTGTCTACTACACGAGGGCCTCTTTTAAGGCTTCATATCGCCGGTACATTGCCAGTCAAGGATGTTTCAATCCCTGTAATGGGCAGTAAAGACGATTTTTAGTGTTTGTATGCTGAGCGCTTCTCACATCTCAGTGTATACATGCTGGACAATGCACACTTCAGTGTAAATATGCTGAGATACGCTCCTTGGTGTATATACTCTGAGAGATACATACCTCTCAGTGTATATACAGATACACACCTCTCAGTGTATACACAGATACACACCCCTCAGTGTATACACAGATACACACCCCTCAGTGTATACACAGATACACACCTCTCAGTGTATATACAGATACACACCTCTCAGTGTATATACAGATACACACCTCTCAGTGTATACAAATTTGTGTGTATAAACAAAGAACTCTGTTTAATTAAGCACAGGATAAACGTCTGAGTGTATATAGTGAGATATGTAGTATCTTTCGCTGTACAACTATATACACTATTAACACTCGTAGGTGTATATAATACACTTGACAGCTACAGATCTGTGGATGTATGTATATACACAGACACATATTTGTGACACATGGTAAAATTCACAGAAAAAGCCTAAGGACTAGTCACTTTGTGACGTTTTGGGGTGTTATCCTAGGTAATTTACACGTATGTTACTATGTACGATAATTGTACATAAATGCACTTGTCGCTAAATAAACTTAGTCAAGTTTCGACGCCATCAGGTAGCCTAGCCACTCAGGAAGCAGCTAGTGACTTGGTTGTCGTCAGTAACTACTGGTTCGGTGTGTTGTGAGTGGTGGTCCATGTTTTAACAGAGGGGAAGTCTTTAGTGTGTGTGTGTACTCACCTAATTGTGGTTGCAGGGGTCGAGACTCAGCTCCTGGCCCCGCCTCTTCACTGAGTGCTACTAGGTCCCCTCCTTGCTCCATGAGCTTTATCATACCTCATCTTAAAGCTATAGTATATGGTTCCTGCCTCCACTACCTCACTTGCCAGACTATTCCACTTCCTGACAACTCTATGACTGAAGAAATACTTCATAACATCCCTTTGACTCATCTGAGTCTTCATCTTCCAATTGTGATCCCTTGTTTCTGTGTCCCATCTCTGGAACATCTTGTCTTTGTCCACCTTGGCTATTCCACGCAGTATTTTGTATGTCGTTATCAAGTCTCCCCTGGCCCTCCTGTCCTCCAGTGTCGTCAGGCCGATTTCCCTTAACCTTTCTTCATAGGACATTCCCCTTAGCTCTGGAACTAACCTTGTTGCAAACCTTTGCACTTTCTCTGATTTCTTGACGTGCTTGATCAAGTGTGGGTTCCGAACAGGTGTGTTGTGTGTGTGTGTGTGTGTGTGTGTGTGTGTGTGTGTTGCTTGAAGGACAGGTGTGTGCGCCACACCTCCTCAAGTAAGGTTATTCAGATACACGTGTTGAAAATGGTATGAAATACCGACAAGTTGATGACTAAGACACATGTTTAAAACTCGCTTATCTTTATTATTGAAACGTTTCGCCTACACAGTAGGTTTCGTCAGTCAAATACAGAAGCAGCAGGTGTAGTAGTGAAATGAAAATGATATAATCAGTCCATCAACCTTGGAAATATGACCTCCATGGGACCGAACTCTTCTACAGGCGGAGGGACTGACCACTTCATCTTCATTTCACTACTACACCTGCTGCCTCTGTATTTGACTGAAGAAACTTACTGTGTAAAGGAAATATTTCAACAATAAAAATACCCGACTTTGGCACATGTCTTGCTCATCAACAGGTTTGGCACATGTCTTGCTCATCAACAGGTTTGGCACATGTCTTGCTCATCAACAGGTTTGGCACATGTCTTGCTCATCAACAGGTTTGGCACATGTCTTGCTCATCAACAGGTTTGGCACATGTCTTGCTCATCAACAGGTTTGGCACATGTCTTGCTCATCAACAGGTTTGGCACATGTCTTGCTCATCAACAGGTTTGGCACATGTCTTGCTCATCAAACAGGTTTGGCACATGTCTTTCTCATCAACAGGTTTGGCACATGTCTTGCTCATCAACAGGTTTGGCACATGTCTTGCTCATCAACAGGTTTGGCACATGTCTTGCTTATCAACAGGTTTGGCACATGTCTTGCTCATCAACAGGTTTGGCACATGTCTTGCTTATCAACAGGTTTGGCACATGTCTTGCTCATCAACAGGTTTGGCACATGTCTTGCTCATCAACAGGTTTGGCACATGTCTTGCTCATCAACAGGTTTGGCACATGTCTTGCTCATCAACAGGTTTGGCACATGTCTTGCTCATCAACAGGTTTGGCACATGTCTTGCTCATCAACAGGTTTGGCACATGTCTTGCTCATCAACAGGTTTGGCACATGTCTTGCTCATCAACAGGTTTGGCACATGTCTTGCTCATCAACAGGTTTGGCACATGTCTTGCTCATCAACAGGTTTGGCACATGTCTTGCTCATCAACAGGTTTGGCACATGTCTTGCTCATCAACAGGTTTGGCACATGTCTTGCTCATCAACAGGTTTGGCACATGTCTTGCTCATCAACAGGTTTGGCACATGTCTTGCTCATCAACAGGTTTGGCACATGTCTTGCTCATCAACAGGTTTGGCACATGTCTTGCTCATCAACAGGTTTGGCACATGTCTTGCTCATCAACAGGTTTGGCACATGTCTTGCTCATCAACAGGTTTGGCACATGTCTTGCTCATCAACAGTTTGGCACATGTCTTGCTCATCAACAGGTTTGGCACATGTCTTGCTCATCAACAGGTTTGGCACATGTCTTGCTCATCAACAGGTTTGGCACATGTCTTGCTCATCAACAGGTGCACATAAATACGGCTACACAAATTATCATACATAATAATATGTGTAAATTACCCAACAGGATAACCCAAAAAAAGTCAGAGTGACTTATTTCCAGTGATGTCTCTCTCCTGTCCTGGAAGACTGGAAGCAAATATACAGTTTAAGGACAAGTTCGATTATCAACCCGGAGTGTTAGTAACCCGGTGAAGCCTTGTCATGACTGGCTACTCCACTGGGGTCCTCTACCCCAGATGTGACCCCACACCAGCCGGCTAACACCCAGGTACTCGTTTCCCTTTAGTTGAACGGGCAGCAGGTGTAAGTCAATATTATCAACGTTTCCACTTGTCCAGGGATCGAACCCTGGTCCTCGGGTGTGAGCTGAGGTCGCTACCAGTTGAGCAGCTGCCGATTTAACGTAAAATTACAAATACCTTCACTAGGTACTAGTAGACGACACCTCAAAGGAGGATTTCAGTCATTAATTATAATTCGAATTGTGCGATATTTTGTTTACCTGGAGAGAGTTCCTGGGGTCAACGCCCCCGCGGCCCGGTCTTTGGCCAGGCCTCATGGTGGATCAGGGCCAGATCAACCAGCCTGTTACTGCTGGCTGCACGCAATCCAACGTACGAGCCACAGCCCGGCTGGCCAGGAACCGACTTTAGGTGCTTGTCCAGTGCCAGCTTGAAGACTGCCAGGGGTCTGTTGGTAATCCCCCTTATGTATGCTGGGAGGCAGTTGAACAGTCTCGGGCCCCTGACACTTATTGTATGGTCTCTTAACGTGCTAGTGACACCCCTGCTTTTCATTGGGGGGATGTTGCATCGTCTGCCAAGTCTTTTGCTTTTATTGACAAGTGCTGAGTGAACTCTGATCAATATTATAATTTTCCTCACTGAAAGTAAATGACTTGCAGTGTTGTATTGTTGTATTAGCCCTTCAAGACGGTTGTAATGTTGTATTAACCCTTCAGGACGGTTGTAATGTTGTATTAACCCTTCAAGACGGTTGTAATGTTGTATTAACCCTTCAAGACGGTTGTAATGTTGTATTAACCCTTCAAGACGGTTGTAATGTTGTATTAACCCTTCAGGACGGTTGTAATGTTGTATTAACGTTTCAAGACGGTTGTAATGTTGTATTAACCCTTCAGGACGGTTGTAATGTTGTATTAACCCTTCAAGACGGTTGTAATGTTGTATTAACCTTCAAGACGGTTGTAATGTTGTATTAACCCTTCAAGACGGTTGTAATGTTGTATTAACCCTTCAAGACGGTTTGTAATGTTGTATTAACCCTTCAAGACGGTTGTAATGTTGTATTAACCCTTCAAGACGGTTGTAATGTTGTATTAACCCTTCAAGACGGTTGTAATGTTGTATTAACCCTTCAAGACGGTTTGTAATGTTGTATTAACCCTTCAAGACGGTTGTAATGTTGTATTAACCCTTCAAGACGGTTGTAATGTTGTATTAACCCTTCAAGACGGTTGTAATGTTGTATTAACCCTTCAAGACGGTTGTAATGTTGTATTAGCCCTTCAAGACGGTTGTAATGTTGTATTAGCCCCTTCAAGACGGTTTGTAATGTTGTATTAACCCTTCAAGACGGTTGTAATGTTGTATTAACCCTTCAGGACGGTTGTAATGTTGTATTAGCCCTTCAAGACGGTTGTAATGTTGTATTAACCCTTCAAGACGGTTGTAATGTTGTATTAGCCCTTCAAGACGGTTGTAATGTTGTATTAACCCTTCAGACGGTTGTAATGTTGTATTAGCCCTTCAAGACGGTTGTAATGTTGTATTAACCCTTCAAGACGGTTGTAATGTTGTATTAGCCCTTCAAGACGGTTGTATTGTTGTATTAGCCCTTCAAGACGGTTGTAATGTTGTATTAACCCTTCAAGACGGTTGTAATGTTGTATTAGCCCTTCAAGACGGTTGTAATGTTGTATTAACCCTTCAAGACGGTTGTAATGTTGTATTAGCCCTTCAAGACGGTTGTATTGTTGTATTAGCCCTTCAAGACGGTTGTAATGTTGTATTAACCCTTCAAGACGGTTGTAATGTTGTATTAGTTACCCTTCCAGACACTTTAATACCGGCGGCATATGCTTGATATGAAGAATAGTAGAAATCCTCCTGTACCTCAGATCAATCAGTAATACCCTTCCATTCTCCAGGTTCTGTGTAACCCTTATGGGTTTAGTACTTACCCATGAATGCTTAATTAAATGAATGTAGTACAGAGGATGGGGAAGGTCTCATATAACAGATGATGGGTGATGGGGGGGGTATTGTGGAATAGTGGGTGGGGATGGTGTATTGTGGAATAGTAGGTGGGGAGGGTCTCAAATATAACAGACTGGGAGGGAGGGTATTGTGGAATAGTGGGTGGGGAGGGTCTCAAATATAACAGACTGGGAGGGAGGGTATTGTGGAATAGTAGAAGGTGGGGAGGGTCTCAAATATAACAGACTGGGAGGGAGGGTATTGTGGAATAGTAGAAGGTGGGGAGGGTCTCAAATATAACAGACTGGGAGGGAGGGTATTGGGGAAATTTAGTAGAAGGTGGGGAGGGTCTCAAATATAACAGACTGGGGGGGAGGGTATTGTGGAATAGTAGAAGGTGGGGAGGGTCTCAAATATAACAGACTGGGAGGGAGGGTATTGTGGAATAGTAGAAGGTGGGGAGGGTCTCAAATATAACAGACTGGGAGGGAGGGTTTTGTGGAATAGTAGAAGGTGGGGAGGGTCTCAAATATAACAGACTGGGAGGGAGGGTATTGTGGAATAGTAGAAGGTGGGGAGGGTCTCAGATATAACGACTGGGGGAGGAGGGTATTGTGGAATAGTAGGTGGGGAGGGTCTCAAATATAACAGACTGGGGGGGAGGGTCTCAAATATAACAGACTGGGGGGGAGGTCTCAAATATAACAGACTGGGGGGGAGGGTATTGTGGAATAGTAGAAGGTGGGGAGGGTCTCAAATATAACAGACTGGGGGGGGAGGGTATTGTGGAATAGCAGAAGTTGGGGAGGGTCTCAAATATAACAGACTGGGGGGGGAGGGTTATTGTGGAATAGTAGAAGGTGGGGAGGGTCTCAAATATAACAGACGGGGGGGGGTATTGTGGAATAGTAGAAGTTGGGGAGGGTCTCATATATAACAGACTGGGGGGGAGGGTCTCAAATATAACAGATGGGGGGGAGGGTATTGTGGAATAGTAGAAGGTGGGGAGGGTCTCAAATATTACAGACGGGGGGGGGGGTATTGTGGCATAGTAGAAGGTGGGAGGGTTTCAAATATAACAGACTGGGGGGAGGATATTGTGGCATAGTAGAAGGTGGGGAGGGTCTCAAAATATAACAGACTGGGGGGGGAGGGTATTGCGGCATAGTAGAAGGTGGGGAGGGTCTCAAATATAACAGACTGGGGGGGTATTGTGGAATAGTAGAAGGTGGGAGGGTCTCAAATATAACAGACTGGGGGGGAAGGTATTGTGGAATAGTAGAAGGTTTGGAGGGTCTCAAATATAACAGACTGGGGGGGAGGGTCTCAAATATAACAGACTGGGGGGGAAGGTATTGTGGAATAGTAGAGGGTGGGGAGGGTCTCAAATATAACAGACTGGGGGGGGGAAAGGTATTGTGGAATAGTAGAAGGTGGGGAGGGTCTCAAATATAACAGACTGGGGGGGGGGAAGGTATTGTGGAACAGTAGAAGGGGGGGAGGGTCCAAATATAACAGACTGGGGGGGAAGGTATTGTGGAATAGTAGAAGGTGGGGAGGGTCTCAAATATAACAGACTGGGGGGAGGGTATTGTGGAATAGTGGAAGGTGGGGAGGGTCTCAAATATAACAGACTGGGGGGGAGGGTATTGTGGAATAGTAGAAGGTGGGGAGGGTCTCAAATATAACAGGGAAGTATTGGTGCTCACATGTACTGCTGCTGTTAATGCACTATAAATGTCCTGTATTGATTTCCCCTGCCCTAGTTCTCACCTGGACCTGCGTGGCACACGTGGACCACAGTGTTCCTGTGTATGTCACTTGATTGTATCAACAGGGGTTGAGGACGAACTTATGACCCACCTCTTATCTACTACTGACTGATTATACCAATGCCGTAACCCAAGACCCCGATCGTATCTACTCTGGAAACTGTATAGTATTTGTTTCCACCTTGTCTAATAGTATATTTCACTCATCACCCTGAAAGTACTTTACAATGCCTTTATGGCTTATCTGCTTGTTAGACGTCAGAATTTGCTGATCAGATGCAGGCTTCATCCTGGCATTATGTGCACTAAGATGGACCTCATGTACATTGTGTATGATATTCAAGTTCCTAAAAACATGTCTTTTGAGAGCTAGTTTTGCATATACAGCTGCATCTGATGCTTCCTACACAGCTGCTACTGCTGGTAATAATAATAATAATTTTCCAAGGTACAGTACCATGACATACTTTAGAGAGCGCCCCTGGTTATGCAAAGCATTTCGGACAGTCTTAAAATTAACTTATAACTACTTCTTTCTTCTTTCAACAAACCGGCCGTATCCCACCAAGGCAGGGTGGCCCAAAAAGAAAAACGAAAGTATCTCTTTTTAAATTTAGTAATTTATACAGGAGAAGGGGTTACTAGCCCCTTGCTCCCGGCATTTTAGTCGCCTCTTACAACACGCATGGCTTACGGAGGAAGAATTCTGTTCCACTTCCCAATGGAGATAGGAAATAAACAAGAACAAGAACTAATAAGAAAATAGAAGAAACCCCAGAGGGGTGTGTATATATATATATGCTTGTACATGTATGTGTAGTGTATCCGATCCGATCCGATTGCCTCTCTATTTCCTCTTCCTCTTCAGAGGAAGATGCCAGTGCTGTGTCCTTACGATGTTAATCCGTTCCTGAGAGCTCATCGTAAGTAGAAGTAGCAAGACGTACTTGAATTCAACCTTGCATGTTTATGAGACAGAAAAATGGACACCAACAATCCTACCATCATGTAAAACAATTACAGGCTTTCGTTCTACACTCAGCAGAACGGTAGTACCTCCCTGGGCGGTTGCTGTCTACCAACCTACTACCACAGGATGGTAGTACCTCCCTGGGTGGTTGTTGTCTACCAACCTACTACCACAGGACGGTAGTACCTCCCTGGGCGGTTGCTGTCTACCAACCTACTACCACAGGACGGTAGTACCTCCCTGGGCGGTTGCTGTCTACCAACCTACTACCACAGGACGGTAGTACCTCCCTGGGCGGTTGCTGTCTACCAACCTACTACCACAGGACGGTAGTACCTCCCTGGGCGGTTGCTGTCTACCAACCTTCTGCCTAGTGTATAACTACTATGTGATTAAATAATTTGATTTAGATAAGAATGCTAAAGTTTATTGTAACATTATTGCAAATACTAATCTATTTTACAATAGTATTATTGTATAGAACATACAATAATCCGAAGGCCTGTATAATGTATAATATCTTGCACAAAACTTAACTATAGTGTACTGACTATACTGACTTTTATTTTTTCAGTTTTTCTCAGAGGGTCTAATACACAGCATTAATACAAACTTTGATACTGATACAAGTTAAAAGTTAATTAATTGAAAAAATCATAAAAAATATAAGTGTAGTTTAGCAGGGTGAGTGGTAATAGTTACAATACAGAATATGATGATATAATAGTATAATTCTTATCTTACAATATATGGGAGTTGAAAGAAAACACTGAGAGGAGGAGACCAGGGATGGGATTGGATAAAAATACCAGGCTTCAGGATTAGTTTTATCATTGCTGTTAAGATCACATTAAGGTAAGGAGGTGCTTTCTAGCAGTACCTTTGAAGTGGTTGGAAGATAGAGAACCTTTGGGGGATCACACAGTGCTGCTCCTTTATACACATGATATCTGTCTGCTCCACTTCCTTAGGTTTTATCTAATTGTTTTAAAAACTGGTTAATTTTTCCCTTTGTTTAAGTTCTTTCATTTTTATAATATGAGGAAGTGTTAATAAACCCACAAATGTTGTATAGCACTTGGAAAATGGGTGGTAATCAAATTTAGCCCGAGAAAAGGGAGGATATTTACAATTATACTGGAATCAAGCCAATCCACCTCTATCCCTTCCTTTATTGTCTTATTATTGTTATCCTTTATCTTATGTGACTGTTCATCATCTTTGGTTTTGTTTTAGCATTTGATGCTGTTTGAATTTTGAGTGGTCATTCTTTATATTATTACATAGTCATTCCTAGTTCTTAGTTACCTGTTTTCTTCCTTTTTAAAATGTTTCTTAACATATTTGCTGTATAGCCCTTTGCTTAGCGCTTCTTTGAATTATAATAATTAATTTAAACAACGTATCGAAAGACAGCTCTTAGCCCAAACTGTAACAGTATATGTTTTATCAGAGCGTGCGTGCGACGCGCACCCGCACACACAACACACACACACACCCCACACCACACACACACACACCACACACACACACACACAACACACACACACAACACAACTCACGACACACACACACCAACACACAACACACACACAACGCATTCCGACACCTTAGTAAGGAATCATTCAGGACACTGTACACCGTGTATGTCAGGCCCATACTGGAGTATGGCACCTGTTTGGAACCCCACTTGATAAAGCACGTCAAGAAACTAGAGAAAGTCAAAGGTTTGCAACAAGGTTAGTTCCAGCAGGCTAAGGGATGTCCTACTGAAGAAGTTAAGGGAAATCGGCCTGACGACACTGGAGGACAGGAGAGATCAGGGGAGACATGATAACGACATAAAAATACTGACGTGGAATAGACAAGGTGGACAAAGACAGGATGTTCCAGGGAGGGGACACAGAAACAAGGGCACAATTGGAAGTTGAAGACACAAATGAATCAAGGATAGTTAGGAAGTATTTCTTCAGCCATAGAGTTGTAAGGCGTGGAATTGCCTAGAAAATGACGTAGTGGAGGCAGGAACCATACACAGTTTAAGACGAGGTTGATAAAGCTCATGGTAGCGGGGAGAGTAGGACCTAGTAGCAACGGTGAAGAGGCGGGGCCAGGAGCTCGGACTCGACCCCTGCAACACAAAAGGTGCATACAAATAGGTGAGTACACACACACACACACACAAGACAGCGTCAGGGGCCAGAGATACAAACCACACATCAGTAGGAAAAGATCTTGGGGGAGTATAACACCAGGCACATCTCCTGAACGCACATCAACCAAATAACTGCTGCAGCATATGGGGCCCTAGCAAACCTCAGAACAGCAATTCCGACATCTTAATAAGGAATCATTCAGGACCCTGTACACCGTGTATGTTAGGCCCATATTGGAGTATGCGGCACCAGTTTGGAACCCACACCTAGCCAAGCACGTGAAGAAACTAGAGAAAGTGCAAAGGTTTGCAACAAGACTAGTCCCACCAGAGCTAAGAGGTATGTCCTACGAGGAGAGGTTAAGGGAAATCAACCTGACGACACTGGAGGACAGGAGAGATAGGGGAGACATGATAACGACTTACAAAATACTGAGAGGAATTGACAAGGTGGACAAAGACAGGATGTTCCAGAGATTGGACACAGTAACAAGGGGACACAGTTGGAAGTTGAAGACACAGATGAATCAAAGGGATGTTAGGAAGTATTTCTTCAGCCACAGAGTAGTCAGTAAGTGGAATTGTTTGGGAAGCAATGTAGTGGAGGCAGGATCCATACATAGCTTTAAGCAGAGGTACGATAAAGCTCATGGTTCAGGGAGAGTGACCTAGTAGCGATTAGTGAAGAGGCGGGGCCAGGAGCTCGGACTCGACCCCTGCAACCTCAACTAGGTGAGTACACACACACACACACACAGAGGAAGGGCACTGCAGTGGATCAGAGAATACCTGACAGGGAGGCAACAACGAGTCATGGTATGTGATGAGGTATCACGGTGGGCACCTGTGACGAGCGGGGTCTCACAGGGGTCGGTCCTTGGACCAGTGCTATTTTTGGTATATGTGAATGACATGATGGAAGGGATAGACTCAGAGGTGTCCCTGTTGGCAGATGATGTGAAGCTAATGAGGAGAATTAAATCAGATGAGGATCAGGCAGGACTTCAAAGAGACCTTGACAGGTGGTCCAGTAACTGGCTTCTTGAATTCAACCCTGCCAAATGCAAAGTCATGAAGATCGGAGAAGGGCAAAGAAGACTGCAGACAGAGTATAGACTAGGTGGCCAAAGACTGCAAACCTCGCTCAAGGAGTAAGATCTTGGGGTGAGTATAACACACATCAACCAGATAACTGCTGCAGCATATGGGTGCCTGGCAAACCTGAGAATTGCGTTCCGATACCTTAGTAAGGAATTGTTCAAGACACTGTACACTGTGTACGTCAGGCCCATACTGGAGTATGCAGCACCTGTTTGGAACCCACACCTGGTCAAGCACGTCAAGAAATTAGAGAAAGTGCAAAGGTTTGCAACAAGGCTAGTCCCAGAGCTAAGGGAAATGTTCTATGAAGAAAGGTTGAGGGAAATCAGACTGACGACACTGGAGGACAGGAGGGTCAGGGAAGACATGATAATGACATACAAAATACTGCGCAGAATAGATAAGGTGGACAGACAGAGGTTGTTCCAGAGATGGGACACGGAAACAAGGGGCCACAATTGGAAGCTGAAGACTCAGGCGAGTCAGAGGGATGTTAGGAAGTATTTCTTCAGTCATAGAGTCATCAGGAAGTGGAATAGCCTAGCAAGTGATGTAGTGGAGGCAGGAACCATACATAGCTTTAAGACGAGGTATGACAAAGCTCAGGAAGCAGAGAGAGAGAGGACCTAGTAGTGATCAGTGAAGAGGCGGGACCAGGAGCTGAGTCACGACCCCTGCAACCACAATTAGGTGAGTACAATTAGGTGAGTACAATTAGGTGAGTACACTTAGGTGAGTACACACACACACACACACACAGATCATTTACAATAATGTTGGGGTGTAAGGTGTAATCTTCACCTGTGTACTGTGTTTGCAGGGGGAGACTGCAACACCAGCAAGGAGTGGGTCACTGAAGCCACTGGTGAGCAGACAGCACGAGGATGTCCTGGATCATCACCTGCGACAAATATTACACACACAGCGCCAACTGGTGGTCTGCAGACCACGGCCAAGTTAGTTTCCATCATTCCTACACTAAGATGGGTCATGTACATACACAGGTGGCCTATGGCTCAGTGGTTAATTAAAGTATTCAGCTTGTAACAGAAAGGGAATTTTTTAAATTCCAAAGTATGGTAGGATGAGGTGTATGGGCAAGTATCTTTGTACCTGCTGCCCCTGTTCATCTGGTAGTTAGGTACTCTACCATACTTGGATGTTAGTCATATGTTGTGGGTTGCCTAGAAAGTATGTAGTAGTATGCCTTAGATAAGGCTAGGCTTCCAAGTCAATTGAAGTAGGATGACAGCTTCTAGCTTGTAAATTTAACTGAAAAAAATATATACAGTACATGGTATATACTGTGAGCTACACATACTTACACATGACCTAAGTTATGATATATACCTCATAAATTACATAAACATTATTTTGTGCAATTATGCACAAATTTCAATACGAAAATGCTGTTTAGGAAGCATGTTCCATCTATTTTTATATGTAATGTACATATATTTTCTTCAGTAAGTCATGCTCAAGATTTGGGCCAAAGGTTAGCAAACAGGTTGGAGAAGGTATCCTCTACTCAGTTTGCATGGTGTTGCAGTGTCACAGGTATGGTAGTAGTAAGGGCTTACAATACTGACAAGATGATAAATAAGACATGTGCAACACCTGGGTATCTTTTATTAATGAAATGTTTCATCAGCCAGTGGCTTAATCAATTCAGTACAAAGGTTTACGTATTTTGAAGGTGTTGTAACCAGACACAGTAGAAGATGAGGTAATCAATCTCTTAGTCTAGATTATCTTATTGGTGTTGTATACCATACCATCACTGCTACTGTACAGTATTCCAACAATAAAAATCAAAGCCTCTATAACAAACAGTTTTTGAAAAACAAAATATGTCCCAACAAAGATACTAAACTGCCCATGGATAACCCGCAGCATCCCTAGATAGTTGACAAAAAAACCAAACTATGAACAACAACACAGATTAGGCTTAATGCCCAAAACCTCAAAAAAATACAGTCTACTGTACATCAGGTGCTTTCTATTGTGTATTAAATATGTCACCTAATTTTGTAACAGCTGAGTACTATTTATGAATATAATTTGTTTGGATTTTTAAGACATGTCCCTAGGGTTATGTTAAGCTCAAGGCACCCTGGTTCTGTTTAACAGTGTCTGTCATGTTAATGATTACTGATTCCAGGTACTGTTGTTGAGATCTGTCCCTTTCTGTAATCATAAGGTTGATGTCTACTGGTGATTAGTGGTGCATTATGTGAGGTAAGTTTTGTGTTATAGGTGAGGGAGCAGCTGCAGGCACTACCAGTACTAGCATGCCAGGCTCCCCAGCTCATGCCCGCACCCTGGCCAGGCGCTCGCCCCATGCCCGCACCTTGTCTGAGGAGGCCACCGTGGTACAGTCGGTAGGCAGCGTGGGTGGTGGGTCAGGCAGCCTGGCACCCGTCTTTCCCCCTGGACGCAGACAACACACTTCTCCAGCGACCTGTTGAACCCCACCCACCCACCCACAGTCACCACCCCCACTCCACCCATCCTCAAACCAATATCATCGAAAAGTAAAAGAAGTAAGATGAGCATGACACTTCACCATTTTATTTAAATGTTAAATATTTTAAATGAAGTACAGTACAGTACTGTATTGTATTGCCATTTTTTTAAAGCTAAGGTTTGGCAACTGCACTTACTTTAAGTGAATTTTAGTAGTCTCTTTCCTAGTGTTTGCAACCTGATAGCCATATTCTAGCCCCTCTAATCTTCCTGGTTATCATTAATGTTCCATTAGATACACAGTGATACAGTCAGCCTTTATAAAGTACAGGCTCTTATAGTACAATTATATTTTTGTAAATAATATTGAAAAAGTGCATCCAATATTGAATAGCAGGTGTAAATTAAGTGTTGTTCAGTTTTTGATGCATATTTTCAATTGCACTTTCCACAAAAAGTGAACTTCATGAAAGTTTTATAAGAGATGACTGTACACATATTAAAATAACTAGACCCAGTGGGTATCTCTAATATTTTGGCTACTGCCCATAAGATGGGTATTCGGGGTGCATAATTAAACACTTACAGCAAGGTTATATTTTCAAATTAAAGCTAGAAAAAATAGGATAGCTTAGTAGTTTATCAGAGGTATTTCTTACTGATCTAAGACTGGTCTCAGTACTACAGTGCTTGTATTTTAGTAGTACGTATACAGTTTGCATTTGGATAATAAAGTTAGCACATCTAAAAAAAATTCTTATGATTTATACAAGATATTGACCATATCAGAGAAAAGTAGAAAGAACTTCTGAATTTTACTACAAATAAAAGTGGCAATAGGAATTTACTTCATTTCCCCACTGCAAATGGAATTGGAACCTATTTGACTCACGAAATCATAATGACACGATTGAAAATCAAACCATACCATGGGCGGGATTGAACCCGTGGTCAGAGAGTCTCAAAACTCTCAAAACTGGAGTTTTGAGAGACTCTGACCGCGGATTCAATCCTGCCCGTGGTATGGTTTGGAGCCTATTGTTTTGTTGGGGTAAGAGGTTTGGAAGTCCAGTCATGAATTTCATGAAAAAAATTAAAATAGGCTAGTAATTCATGGAACAGACAGGTTCCATAAGTTGTTTATGGTTTTGTTATTATAGTCATGATAGCCATTGATCTAGAGAGTAGTTTTTTGCCTAATTTTTTCCACCTGATAAAGGCAAGAAAATCTTACCTTTGATGAGTTTCGAGAGTTTTTCTGCTGGAGGCTAGCCTGGCTATCTGACATCTAGGCACATCTTAGCACATAGTACTGTTAGTTAGGTACATGTATAGCTGGTAATTAGCTTAGTGTTGTCAGTGCAATATATGTATAAATTACAAAAACAAAGAAAAACAAAATATAAAAAGTTTTTCTTCGTGCAGTATAAAAATGTTGTTTACATGTAATAAAATATTGTTTAGTATACCCGAAATGCATGTGCATTTCAGGCAGATTAAACTTAATACTTAAGACTATATATAGGTATTGAGTGGTACAGTTTTAAGTGCATTATTACAAAAAGAGAGTAGCAAAAATAGTACAGATTTAAGTATGTTTTAATACTTTAAAAATTTTTTCTGGTAATAGTGTTTTATAGTGGGCATTTCTATACTTGTCAAAACCATTGTGGATGTATGGTTCCCTTCCTTGATACTCAAGTTGTTTTATAATCAAAATTATTTATATGTAGTAGTTTAATCAGCATACATAAATTTATTATATTTGCAAGAAAATTCTTTGCTTTTCAGGTTTAAATATTGGATATTTTTATTACTGGCACTTGATATGTGAGTCAATGAGGCAGTCTTCAGATGTAGTAAATAAAGCCCTTTTCCAGACACAGGTGGTCCTGAGACTAACTTGACCACGACCTCCCTCCGTCTCCCCATCCGCTGCCCGCACCAGCCAGCTGCCTCCTCAGCACTTGTTGACATCACCTGATTGTCTGCTTTCTGGCTCCCAGAACTAAGATGGCCTCTGTGAAATATAACATTACGCTTTGTTCAGGTTTGATGCTACACGTCCGCTAGGTCAGATGGTAATTATTGACATGTTAGAACATACAAAAACCTATTTTTTTTATGATGCAATCCTTAGAACAGTTTTTAACAAGGTTCAGCAACTTGTGTGATTAGGGGTCAGATCCATTATTTGAAAAGCATAATTACTGTTGTTTATTAATACAGTATAATTCTATGTGAAGGAAATGTGGTTAAAATTGGATTCTGCTTGTTTCAGAGAAAGGTTTAGTTTCATGGTTGACTCTAGTCTTTGTCCCATAGTCGACCTGTAAGTCTGTTTCTTAGTCAGCCTTGTACCTTGGCTGACCCTAAGGGTAATATTTTTAATATGCTCCTGAATTTTTGTCATGACTGACATCAAAATTTTTGTGCCATAGCTTGCTTTAAAAACATTGCTTCACGATTCATCGTTATGTCCCCAATTCAGAAATATAATTTGAATTTTTTGTAAAGCCCCAACATTTGGCAAACTTCACATTCTCTCATTATTGCTGTATGCCTTGTGTCAGTCAAGCTAGTGACTATACCCTTCCCTAACCTAACATGTCATTAAATGGTACTTTATATTTTGATACATATACTTTAAGTTGTTTGGGGAAGTTGCCATGCCGCACCTTGATCAGTTCCCTGACGAATGTGATTACTGCATAATGTGTTAATTTTAAGGCAACAGTCAGGAAAATATAGTTGGATCTTCCAGGTCACGTATTAACTCTTTGTACCTTCCTGCCTGTAATTATTTGTAGAAAAAAATTAAAGGGTCTTAAATCTAAGCAATGTTTGAAGATCAGATCCATAAAATTTAATACTGACTTCAGGTAGACAGCAGGCATTTTATGCATGATTTACATGGCCATTATGTATTATTGCAGCTTTCACTTGCGAGATAATGAAGCACAGGTCAACTAACATTACTGCAGCTCTGTGCTAGATAATGTAGTTATAGTCAACTGGCATAAACACAGATAACTACCAACTACTACGAACAGTAATTTGCTTTTACATTTCATACTAAATTTTGACTTAGGGGGTTATACTTGACAGTTATGACATATCACCAAGTTCAGCTTTACACTCGATAGTCCTTTACTCCTCATATCAACTTCAAAGCTTGGATGATAACAGCCATCCATCAGGTGTCTTGGTGTACGTAGCCACAGTGTACCTGCCAAACCATATCCCAAGACTAGATTAATTCTCGCAATATTATTTATATACAATATAGCTGTAGTATATTTATTGAATGCATTGTCCATGTATAGTCAATTGTTATTTAGTGGTTTCTTACAGTATGCAGGAGTGGACAGCTAGGTACTTATTTCGAGTTCTCCAGCAGTTAGTTGGTGTAATGTTGGAAACTCAGGAATACCAGAAGTACAAAATATTTATGGAAAACAAATTGGTTATTGTCTAAAGTATATTATATATGTACCCTGTTTTGGAGATAAGACCAAAATGTCTATATACAGTAGTTTTAAGTACTAACAATCAAACATTAAAAAAACATTTAGTACTGGATGTTTGTTGAAGGTATTTTTTTTTTTTCAGCCCTGTTGGTCATTATTTACAGTATACTCATGAAGGTTTACAGTGCCTGCTGACCTACTTGATAACTAATGTACTCTGAACTGATCTGTTCTGCTGGAACACAGGTGGTGGGAGAGAAGTGCAGATGACATTATAACAACCTACCTACCTTCTGGCTGTGCATGGTCCTTGTGCTGCTCAGGTGAAGATGGCACCCTCTTGTGGCGTTCTTTTCCCATCTAATGCAACAAGGTAACATATCTTGTTATTTAATGGGTGACAAAGATGCATCATTGATGATTAATATTGCTCAAATGTAACTTATTCAGGCATATCTTGGTTGCCTACAAACACTTGTGTAAAAGGTACATGTACAGTCAGATAGTCAGGACCTGGTACTAGTATAATTGTTATAATCAGGGAAGCATTAGACCCACAGGGGTCATACAGAGCATGGTGACTGAGAGGCAATAAGGTTTGATCTAAGGGGACGATAGATCAAATTCCGTGGATCAAGAAGTCCTCATTGGGGGCAAGGCACACTTTAAGGGTCTTGACATAAAGATACACCTGTGATGTATTATTCATAAAGAAATATACTTTGAGTTGTAATTGTTGATAAAGATGTTTCTGTTGAAGTGGGGATGTAACATTCTACCTAAATCTCCAAAACATACAAGTTAGGCTTAAAAAATTTATTTAAAGTTTGAATGCAAAGGTGTCGAGTCCTCTCAAGGCAGATGTAG
Organism: Cherax quadricarinatus; assembly: GCF_026875155.1. Classification (NCBI taxonomy): domain Eukaryota; kingdom Metazoa; phylum Arthropoda; class Malacostraca; order Decapoda; family Parastacidae; genus Cherax; species Cherax quadricarinatus. The sequence goes on along the minus strand of NC_069453.1, from coordinate 31,173,740 downwards.
ATATCCTCACATCATAGTAGTATAATGGGTTGTGTTTAATTTTCAGTATACATTATGTCAGTCAATGTAAATTGCTATGGTGCATTTCTGGTATAACAGCATTTTTCTGCCCATTAGTTCTTATATTGCCTCGGGATTTCCTTTATTTGTATACAATCTTATTTTATGTGAATTGTGTACTGGAAAACAAGGAGAATCATCATTTTTCTATACTCAGAAATATTTGATCATATAGTTCATTAATGTTGCCATAGTTAAATATAACATATTGTAAGGTTAATTGTATTATGACAGCAGCAAGTACATGTACCAGAATGTACCAAAACTAGCAAATACATTTAGAAAACATTCTTTGTCTTCTGTACCAAATGTTAAATAGGCTGTTTTCCTCGAGGGATCGAACCTGGTTGCTCCAGTTTTCCCCAGGTGTTGTACAGCACCTGCAGATTTAGCATTCCCCTCATGAAATAAAACTTAGCAAGGCTAATTACTATATTTTTGACATGCCATAGCCATACACATGATTTTACGGTTTCCAATATACAAATTAAAAAATGCCCCAGTACATATGCAAGATCAAAGTTAATATTTAATGGGCTAATAGGAAAGGGGGTTTCCAGTAATGACTTGTGTTAGAGATGAAATTGTTTTGCTGTGAGGTTACAGAACCAATAACAGTTCTGTAACCAATGGACTTCGTCCGTTGTTTCTAAATCAGTTGACCCAGCGGACTTTGCCCTGTACTTATTATGCCTGAAAAATCTAGTGTTTACTGCATTTATAGTCTCCTTCAAAAGAAAAAAATTGATTCCAAGTAGAATTTTTGGAAAAATTACACTTCAGACTTAGAAAATGCAATGTGTACACCATATTCCCAAAGTGGGTGCTCATTTCTGTAGGATGACAGGATATACACACAGAGAAGTGAATGTCTAGGCATAGTCCGAGAGTTTAATCCCTATTTTAGGGTTGAAAACATTCTTAGTCTGGTGATGAAAAGGTTAGCACAGCCTTAACCCTTAAACGGTCCAAACGTATACTATATACGTTCACGCGCATAGCGCCCCAAACGTTATATACGTTTTCTTTGTCATTCATTCAACATTGTCCCCAATAAGCCTGAGTCACCTAGACATGAGAGAATGGGTGTGCACACTCACTGTGTGCCATATTAAAATAATTGGGGATGCCTGGGTACCATATGCTCTTTTTTTCCTTTTAAAAGAAAAGATTTTTTTTTTTCCTCAAAAAATTTGGGGCGCTACGCGAGTGAACGTATATATATGTTTGGACCGTTTAAGGGTTAATGACCTTAGTGTATTTGGTAGTCTTTTAACCCATTTACCAGTGCAGTAGGATGTGTGCTGGTTTATGAATATCTTGAGTGTCTTAAGAGTAGTGCTTGTCCCCTCTTGTATGTAAAATAAATCAAAGATTTATTCCGTATCCTTTATTCAGTAACATTTGTTACAAGGCGAGATGTATTAACATCGTTTAAAGCATGTTAATATTTGTTTACTAGATAGAGGACAAGATCAAAGGCAAGCCATAGTGTGAAGACTCGATGGATGAAGAGAAGAGACCAGCACCTAATATTTTTAACTGAAAAGTACAATAGAACTACATTGCTTTAGTCTGCACGATTACAGAACCCATCACCTATTATTGTCGAAAATGGCTTGAAAAAAAACATTCCCACGAGTCTAACAAAGGCATATTGAAATTAAAGCAATGCACCACAGTGAAGATCACAGTAATGAGGGTAAAAAGTGAAATATGCCTTTGTTGAAATCGGTCTGTATTAACCAAGTGAGAAGACAGAAGTGCTGGCTTGCCTTGATAATTGGTTAGCGCAAAATTTAAGTTGGGGAAAAACATGCTTGATGGTTAGGCTAAATGAGTAAAAGTTGCAAAACAAAAATTATCACATTTTTCAAACGTACTTTTTTTTTTTTAGTAACATCTGAACTTTCAACTTATCTACTTCATCTATGTGTGGACTTTACAGAATGTTAGCTGAGACTTCTCGGACATTTCCAGATTTGAGAATTTTTTTTTTTTAAAAAAACACTTGTAAAGTGGTGACAAATAACTGCAATTACAAGTTCTTTGCTCATAAAAACAGTAAAACACTCAGCCTTATTACCTAAGTGCACAAATATAACTTAAAACATCTTAATAACCATAGATTCAGTTCTGCCAAGTAAATAGGGGGAGGTCAACTTTGTGCGACTCTAAAATCTCTTAAAAACAAATCACTAACCACTGTAATAACCAGCTGCAGCACAAGCTGCCAATAACCACTTATGACTCCCCATAGCCGCCATGGCAGACCAACTTTATACACTGTAATGTGGTGAGCGATTTTGTTGCCCATGCTAACAAGACTCCTCTTAACAGAAGAGAGGCGACTTGCCACATAATGGGAGTAAAAATCTCTTTCCACTTTACATTTGACACTTGGAAGTTGGACATAACAGGGATTTGCCCATAAGCACCTAGTTACTTAATGTTTTAGCACATCTTTTAATTAATGTTGATGTATAAAATAGTGAAATCTTTGGACTAATTGGTCAGGTGAATATTTAAAGTTTTCAAGCACATTATTCATCACTAACCCTGGGACAATATTCCACTGCTATGTCATGCCTGGAATGACACCCAAATTGCCTTAGAACAAATATAACAGAATGGGCACACTTTCAGGCAGAATTTTATAGAATGACTTTGTACAAATAGAAAAATGTTTCATATCTCTTCGGTCACAAGACATGATCAGGAACTTCCTGCATGACACATCCCAGTGGTTTCTGCAGAACTTAGGACATTGAAAGTTTATGAAATGTGACATGCTAGGGATGTTCCTAATCATGCAACTTTCTCATACATATCAGTCACAATTCTGTTGAAATATTCACACAGTAAATAACAATTTTTTTCAATATAATTCACACGAAAGTCTCATTTTTGGAAATTCACAATGGACTGTTTATTTCCACATCATTTTCATAGAATGTGTTTCAGTCTTAAGAGATGCTCCTCTTTGAGAGGAGAGTCAATCACAGTACTAAGGAGTGCGAGGCCTTGGGGCCTTGCGAGACATCCCTCAGGAGAGGTAGTCTGGTGAAGGTTCAGCTAGTGGCTCAGGAGTAGTAAAGAGTGGGTTGGGGAACTCTGGTGGGTGAGGCAGAGGGCCTCCGTGCTTAGGGCGTCGTCGATATGCCATCAGCCAACAGGAGACTGCCACTGCCACAGCAACTAGGGCCAGTAGTGCTGTGATTATGAGGGCAATGATGAAGCCCCATTTGCTCACGCACACCTCTTCAACCCCAACGTTTTCTGGATCTGTATACAGAAGAATTCATCAAATGTATTTAATATTAACTATTCTTATGTCAGAAGAAGTAAAATACTAAGTATTTAATCACAAAACTTTGGTTAGCCTTAAATGAAGTAGCTTCTCCATGATAAAGTACAGTAATAATTTTTTTTTTTTTTTTTTGGGGGGGGGGGCAAATTCCAAGTTTTTACAATTCTACTTTTAAAGTAAGAATATTACTCACTCTCTGGTGCGGTGAACCTCTCACTACGGCTCTCGACAGTGAGGATGGCCTGAGAGCTGACCTGAATCTCCCTAAGCTGACCATCATAAACTGATTCAGGTCTGTACAACACCTCGGCATCCTCCTCTACCTGACGACGACGACGTCTACCAAAGGCATCGTACCCATTGCAGTTTACAGGATGACACCGGCCGAAGCAGACTCTGACATTGCACTGGAATCTTATAGAATTAGATGATGGGAACTTAAATGCACTGAAAAGGGCAACCAGTGCTTTGCCTTCCCCATCGTCTTGCTCCCACTCGCCAAATATTGATGGATCTGTTGCACAGCCATTCTCGTCTGTCACCAGATGCTCATTATCTGTACCATCTGTGTTAGCTGTGAGGGCAACGCAGCTGCGTGCAAACCCACCATAGATATCTGAAATTTATTTAGAGCAATGTTATTATACACTGCAATCATCAAAAACTTAAATTTTAAAAGCTTGACAAATTCTAAGATTAAAGAATTGTTTAGTAGAGTACTTACTGGATGGTTCAACCTGAATTCTTAGCATAAGCAGGTCACCAATCTCAGCTTTGTCTATGGTGCCACCACTAGGGTCGGTGATCCTCATAAGGCAAGTTGGGGGTGGGCCTGTGTTGGCAATGGTGCCAGCTGTTGTTAACATGGATACATTGAACCCAATAGTTATGGTCTTCTCGCCAGTGTTGTAGGTGCACTTGACATGGTAGGCTTGGGCTTTGTATGTCACTAGTTTTGGGTGTTTCTGTAACACAAGGATGAACCTGGCCAGACCCTATGGAAGATAATGGTTTATATTAAAACACATCTCCAATTCAATACAGTACATGGGAGTTTTATAATTCCAATTTAACAACAGTTTATAGGTTTATTTATTAGTTCTTACAGAAAACCTAGGATTATTCCACTAAGAGTGTGCAGTGTCTCCCACTTACATTTTCATGGATGAGGCCACAGGTATTAAACTTGACTTTGAAATCAATGGTGCCAACGTCAACATCTGGCTTGACAACCCTGCGACACTCCTCATTCTTAGAGTAGCCCTTGACGTACATGACCCCGTTGAAACCTGGGTCGCCTACGTTGATGTCCACCTGTACACCATCAGCCAGGCAGTTGACCAACATATCAGGCCGAGGGAAGTCCGTCCTGGCAAAGGTCGGCTCTGTCCAGGTGCAAGGTTTAATTAGAAACTAAATTTGTTTTTGTTTACATCTTCCTACCAAGGTGCTGTGCTGTAGACAACCTAAGAGCCTATCTGATGCAAGGTCTGGGGATCAAGCCTGAGGCCATCTCAATGTATCTGACACCTGGTTGGTAAGATTGTTGTTGCTTGCAGGTTGAAGTCAGATGTGAGCACTACAATTTTGATTAATGTTAAAAGTTATTAATGATGAGAAATGAGAGAGCATCATATTCTAAGTATGACTACAACATAAAAGGAATTTTAAAACTTACTTCAATTACCTCATGGTTTATCTACTACTGTACCTCCAATGTCAACATTCCCATCTTGAACTATAATAGATTAGCAGTGCCAATGGTACTTTTCAACACTATTAACAGCTTAGAAGTTTATCATGGTATTTAAGATGCTGCATTGTTAATTATCAAATAATCACATGAACATATAGTATTGGACATATAGATAAACAGTTCAGAGAACCAACAAGTTGATGAATTATTCACATGTGCAACACTTGGGTATCTTTATTATTCCTCAAAGATACACAAGTGTTGCATGTGTCTAATTCATCAGCATTTGACATGTGAACTATGATCACACATAAACCAGTGGCTGAAGGAAGGACATAGACACTCACTGCAACCATCGTCTTTTTGGTAAGGATCTCCAGAGTAGCCGGATATGCAGTTGCAGATGGCCTTGTGGTTGGCATTGATGCAGAGGGCATACTTGGCACAGGGAAGGTCATTACAAGGAGGGACACACACTGTTTGGTTACACATCTTGTCCACTGGACACTCATCATCAGTAGTGCAACCCACAATGATTGGTGGCTCGTCTGGTCTCACTGTTGATAAAGGATAATATGATGAATGTCTGATACTGAGATGTAGTGTATGTCATGGGATGGGGGCAACCATTTTTAATAAATTTTTATACTGTTTCTGTAAAAATTATACACATTTTTGTTTAATGTGGTGGGATTGCTTAAATCATACCTCTTCAAGGGGGGCTCCTTGGCGTGGTGAAGAGGCTCTTGGTCTGAGGAATTGCCTGTCGGTCTTCTTCCTCAGACCGAACCTAATTACCCCCCATTCTCCCCTCCCCTATCCCATCCTCCCCATCCTCCCCTTTTTCCATTCCCCCTCCTCCTCCTCACCCCTCCCTTTTGCCCTTTCCCCTTTTTAGCCTTCGTGATTTTCCCACAGGGCGGGTGTTCCCAGGGAGGGAAAAGGGCACCGGGGGCGATCCCTTCCGTTGAGGTTTTTTGGGGGTGGCGTATTTGCCCTGGAATTGGATTGCCAGGGGTGCCCCTCCCCCCCTTCCCGGGATTCCCCGGGGTAGGTTTTTGGGGGTCTTTTGGGCGGGGGGTACTCTGGAAGCCACCCTTTTGGATTCCGGGGGGGTGGTGAAGGAGGTAGCTTTGGGCGGATTCCGGCCGCCCTCTCTTTTGTCCCCCGAGGTAGCGGGAGATGTGAGGTTGCTACCCGGGTTTTTGGTTTTTCTTGGGATGAAGGGTAGGGTATGGCACGGGGTTTCCCTGCGCATCGGCTACTACGGTGTCGAGTCTCTTTGGGGCGGGGGAGATTTCCGGCCTTTCATTCCTCCGGGAAATTTTTTCCCCCCATTTTTTTTTTTTTTTTTTTTTTTTTTTTCCTTTTTTTTTTTAAAAACAAAAAGAAAGGGTAACCTAACCACAGCCCCCACGAAACCCCCCCCCCCCTTTTATTCCGACCCTTCTCCCTCCTTTTTTAACCATCTTCGGCATCTGGCCCTGACCCTCCCGGGGGCTTTTCCCACCCCTTCGGACCGGGGCCCCCCTTTGACCACTCCTTGATTTTTCCCCGAA
>NC_069453.1:31139412-31166615 GCF_026875155.1 Cherax quadricarinatus | reverse complement strand
TGAAAAGTAGTTCTAGACTCCCTTAGTGCTCTACAGGCTAAACGAAAATTTGATACATCCATCCCCATTCTCCTACCCAAACTTTGGCTACGCGAAATCTCTACAACAAAGATATTGTTTTTTTTTGGGGTCCCTGGTCATGTCGACGTACAGGGCAATGAACAGGCAGACACTGCTGCCCGGTCAGCAGTAAAATGACCTACCAATTTCCTATCGAGGTGTTTCCATTTCTGGACTATTTTGCTGCAATAGCAACCCACCTTCGCACCCTTGGCAACAACGTTGGTCAACTCTGCTGGGTAACAAACTTCATTCTATTAAACCGAGCATAGGTTACTGGCCGTTTTCTTGTCATCAGTGCCGAGTTGGGAGACCACTCTCTTCCCGCCTTCGCATTGGCCTCACCGTCTTACTCATGGTATCTCATGGAAAGAGGCACCCTGTTCCTCTCTGTGAGCAGTGTCAAGTTCCAGTATCGATTAGTCACATTCTGTTAGACTGCCCTCTTCTATCAACGAGAAAGCAGAATTTACCTCCACGTTGTCTTCGTTCTACTACTCTCTCTTTACCTTCCCTTCTTGCTGATGGACCCTCCTTTAATCCTGACTCTCTCATTGACTTCTTGACAACGACTGATTTACTCCACAAACTCTGATGAACTTTTCGCACTCCCCCTCACCCTTTCTAGTTCAGCCCTCTTGCGCCCTTTACCCTTTCACCATCCACTGCCACCGCTGTTATCCGAAAACCTATTACTCATCCATCTCCCTTTTGCCACCTGATGCCCTCGCTTCCCCTTCCTGCCCTGCAGCGCTGTATAGTCCTTGTGGCTTAGCGCTTCTTTTTATTATAATAATAATAATATAAATGCCAGGTTTTGATGTTATTACCACAAAAAAAGATTTCATTGTCTTTTGCTTTTTAAGATCTTTCAAAGCCCTGGAGAAACCTATAAAAAAATTTAATTTTAAAATTTTAAAATTAGCTTAACGGTGTCTATCATGAATAGTCGAATATTCCCACTTGATTTGAACCTTTCACATGGTGTGATGAAATGTCCACCAAGTCCAATATAATAATATGATGAATAATTCAAATACCCATGTCAGGTCTGGTAACTTGTTGCCCATAATTTATTAATAAAATGTGGTATAGGTATGTGTGTAGACCAGTGGGTTTAAAAGAACCGACAAGCGATAAATTAGACACGTACAACCCCTTGGGCATCTTTAATGGTTTTCAGTCACCAGTTTGAGTGCAAGATTCCTTTTTTTGTACAGTTAGTCTATGACTATCAACATCGCTGGGATCAGCCTCAATCATCCCCCCCACCAACTATAATGTCAACCTGCCTCCCTGTCATCGTCAATGGGTGGTGAATCAAGCTTGGTTTTCCTCTACCATCACTGACTGGTGCATCAAGCCTTCCTCCCTATCACTGTCACTAGTTGTGTGTCAAGCCTGCCTCTTGTTACCATCACTGGTGATGCACCACACCTGCTTCACCATCATTGGTGGTGCATCAAGACCAGTTCCCTGTTACCATTACTGATGGTCCATCCAACTGCTTCTCTGTCACTGCCACTGGTGGTGTCAAGTATACCTCTGGCAATACTCCATAAGGACAAGCAACTTGTAATCAGTTCAGGCAAATACGTTATTATAGGTAAATAAAAGTGACAACTATAAATAGAAGTAATTCATACTAGTACAAGCAAAGCAGTCAGCATTTACCATGATCTACAAGTACAAAGGTACTTGTGTCTACAATGACCTGTGACAACCATGATATAAGAACAAAAGTACCCATGTCTATCATGATCTACAAGTAGTTAGTATAAAAGGTACAAGTGTGTACCATGATCAAGTAAAATTACAACGATACCTTGTTTATAGTTGAAATTAATATTGCATTTGAATAACTTTTGTGATTTCTTAATTATAAGACATAGCATCTGTTCTAATCCTTGCAATGATCTTGGGATACAGTATCGTGTTCAACTATAAACGTTGGTTTAACAGGTTAAAAAGCAATAAGCAGGAAATAATGATGGTAAGTCTCACTAGTGGCTTTGTTTCCAATGAAGAGCAAAGCTGCAGAATGTATATTATCAGGCAAAACTGACGCATGACAAGAATCAAACTACTACAGTATCTGACAAATTTCAAGCAATACAAGTCAGATAATATGAAATGGAACAATGTAAGCATTAATTATGAGTCAGAGATCAATCATAGCATGTTGGGCCAAGCAGCAGAAGCAACAAGAGTCACTTACTTGGGATACACTTTTCAGCAGCATCACCCTGGTATCCCGGCAGACACTCACAGGCAATGATCCTCACTGGCACTGTGTCGATCACTCGGCACTCGGTGTTCTCACCGCAGGGGTCGAGGCCACACGGGTCAATGCACTTACCATTAATGCATACTGTCTTACTTGGGCACTCTACATCTGACCTGCACCCTATCACCACTGGATCCAAGAAGAGTCACTTGTTATTATATTCCTTCCTATTAAAATGTTGTATATGTATCAGTATTTATAAAAAAAATGCTGCCATGCTAGCTAGAAAGTAAGATTTTCATATACTTACACATCTCACAACCATTATCAATGGTACGATTGAAACCAGGTGGGCAAGGACAATCTGAAATGTGGTCCTGGGTATGGCAGGTGGCAGGCTCTTTGCATAATTCAAGACTGCAGGGACTTTCACATCGTTGGTTGATGCAGCTGCGGTCATCAGGACATGCATCGTTAGACACACAGCCAATAGCGATACATTGTGTTCGTGGGTTGCCCCGTGAGCCAGGCGGGCAATAGCAGACTGCTTCATGATTAACTCCCTGGCATACAGCCTCCTTCCCACATGGCTCATTGTTGGGTCCACACACTGGCGCACATTGACCATTGCGACAGGCATGAGTTGTTGGACAGTCGTCATTTCCATAACAACCAATTTCAATACAACGAATCTCTGGATCACCTTCATAGCCCCGCTTGCATGTACACACAGGGTGGTGCTCAACAATTTCACAGTCAGCATTGGCACCACACTGGCATGGGTCTTTGCAAATGCCAGTGAAGCAGGCTTTTTCTGAAGGACAATCTGGGTCTACTTCACATGCTGCTTTAATTGGTGGTAACACCTCACATTCTCCTCCTTCATCAGTCACTTCACCATCAGCACAAATACAAAGCATTGTCCTTACAGGGAGTGTATCAACTACCTTACATTCAGCAGACTCATGACATGGCTCTAAGACCTTGCATGGGTTAACACACTTCTCATCAATACAAGCATGTTGACTTGGACAGTCACCATCTGTAATACATACAGGTTGTATGGCAGGTAGACACCCTACCTTGGGGTCGCCAGTCATTCCTGGTGGGCACCTGCACCGAGCAATGTGGTCGACGATCACACATTCAGCGTTGGAGGAACAGGGATCATATGCACAAGGATCTACACAAATGTTATTTATACATGCTCTATCACTAGGACATTCTGAGTTTGCCCGGCAACCGATAGCAAGGCACTTGGTGTAGCCATCACCTTGAAAACCTGACGGACAGCGACAATAAGCTCTGTGTTCCTTAGCGTAGCATTCTGACTTAGTAGGGCAAGGGTCATCAACGAGACATGGATTAGCACAGACCCCATCATAGCACGCTTGGGTGTCCTCGCACTCACTGTCATGCTGACAGCCAATTGGGAAGCAACCAATATTAGGATTACCCTGAAATCCTACTTCACAAGTGCAAACTGAACGATGATTGATGATCTCACAGTTGGCATTACGGCCACACTCGCAAGGAATGCGGCACATGCGGTTGATGCAAGCTTCCTCTGTTGGGCATTCTGAATCAGCACGGCATCCAGATGGTATTTCAAGTGCAATCAATTCACAGGTGCCCTCATCAGTCATAATAAAGCCCTCTGGACATACACAAATCATGGTTCTTACAGGGATGGAGTCGACCACATCACACATGGCTGTCCTGTCACAGGGGCTGAGTGTGTGGCAAGGGTTGGAACACTGCTCATTAATGCACGCTTGTTTGCTGGGGCAGTCCAAGTCTGCAACACATTCAGGCTTAGGATGTTCTACTAAAACTTTCTTCTCCTCGCATATGAATCGGGGGTCGCCATAAGGCATGTCGGTTGGACACCGACAGCCAATTGTGTGCTGGAAAACATAACATTCAGCATTGGGAGCACACAAATTGTCGTAGAAGCAAGGGTTCACACACTGGCGATTAACACAAGCCTTGTCTGTTGGACATTCTGTGTTGCTCCTGCAGCCGATAACTTGACATCTGACATAAGGGTCACCCTCAAGTCCACTGGTGCAGCGACACTTGGAGTGGTGATTCTCAGGGTAGCACTCAGCACTGATGTCACATGGGTCTTTTACTGCACATGGGTTTATACACACACCACTGGAACACATCGTGTCCAATGGGCACTCCTCATCCTTGCTACAGCCAGCTGTAATTAAATATTTTGATGAAATAAAACAAGTAACTTAACAGGTAAACAAAAAAAATTATTATAATGAATTGCATTAATCATGTTGGAAGACTGAACATACCTTTGTAGCATCCAATGTTGGGGTTTCCTTGGTATCCTGGGAGACAGGTACAGATGGGCCGGTGGTCACGGACATAACACTCTGCATGTTGACCACAGGAACATGGCGTTACACAGCGGGTGTTGAGGCATGCCTGGTCGCCTGGGCACTCACTATCCGCACGACAGCCCACACTTATTGGGAGCTCCACTGTGGGAGTTAGGTTTGAGTTATTATTCATTACTATTCATGTGCCAGCTACCAACACATTCAGATGTTAACATAGGTATGGTTACATAAATTCTGGCCAGATGTTAAAGTTGTATTTGTTGCTTAGTGTGATGTTAGTGTATATGACATTAGTAATATGCTGACAAGTTAGACATGAGAATGACAAAATGATTACTGAAAACACTCGGTAAACTTACGATAAAGATAAATATGGTAAAATTATAAAGGGCTGTTGAGAACAAAAATGGATAACATGCTTACAGTTAACACACTGCCCCTGGCGGGAGGTGACCATATGTGAAGGACAGCTGCAGGTCATGGTCTTGAGGGGTCTTGTAGCTACCAGAGTGCACACTGTTGGGTCTTGGCATGGCTTCAGCACCTGGCAAGGTTTCTGGCACCTTCCCTCCATGCACCCATACTCAGACTCACAATCAAAGTCTGAACGACAATCACGTGGAGTCTTTTCTCTACAAACAACTGTTGGAATGCCTTCAAAACCGACTGGACAGCGACATTCAACTCTGTGATCAATGCTGCGACACTCTGTGTTTGGTGCACAGGTATTATTGTAAATACACTGGTCTAAACAACGACCATTTAAGCAAGCACGATCTGGGGGACAGTCTCTGTTTGTTGAGCATCCAATGACCTTGCATTCTTTAAGAGGGTCACCACTGGTGCCAGAAGCACAGAAGCAGGTAGCCTTGTGAGCGATGGGTCGACACTCCGCTCTTGGGGAACACGGGTTGTCCAACAAGCATGGGCTGACACAATTACCATTGTAGCAGGCACGATCATCTGGGCACTGGGAGTTGCTGGTGCACCCAGCTAGGGTAGAGAGAATGCATGTGTTACTGTGTGCTTTATAGACACTTCTGGTGACTGCTCTTGTAGATATTAAGTTAAGCATCATATTAGATGTGATATTAGCAAATATGTAATGCATTGGTTAATCTTGTTGCAACAAAAACTGTTGCAAGTAATAAGTAATCTATACCACTTATCAAACATTTAATTCTACTGCCTAGGTTTATGCTGCCTGTTATGAAGCTATATATTAGGAAATCTATTAATTAAAAAGTAATCACATGTATGTAAGTAAATGTTAAATGGCTTACTAGCAGAACAAGCTATATGTGGGTTGCCCTCATAACCCTGGGCACAGGTACATATTGGCCTGTGTTTGATGACAGTACAGAGTGCGTTGACGCCGCAGTTGCAAGGGTCACGACACACTCCTCCCACACATGCCAAACCCATGGCACAATCCTTGTCACGTACACAACCTGTCTTCTCTGGAACTGAATGTTAGTTTTGTTAATACATAGTATGGTGAGCAGGCATGGGATGGCACCTTCTGTCACCAAACAGTATGAAACAACCTGTTTTTAATGGTGAGAGAAAGTGACATTCATAACTGTTGCTAGAGAATTTTTAGTTGGCACTGGTGAGACTACAAGTTGTCAAGGCATGGACAAACTTGCTCATTAATATTAATACTGTATAGGCAACAAAATAAATAAAATGTTAAAAGTTAATAGATTTGTAAAGCATATATATCAGAGTTTTATGAAAATGAAACACAATGTTAATGTGCTGCTTACTCAGTCTACACTGTGTATGTGCATCGCCCACTTGGCCAGGCAGACACTTGCACACCATGGCCTTGAAGGGTACAGACTCAACCACGTGACACACTGCATTCTCCCCACACACCTTAGAGCTACAGAGGCTCTGACAATGCTCACTGATGCAAGCCAGACCTGTGCCACAATCCTTGTCTTTTGTGCAGATGGGCTCCACATCAGGCTCACATCTGAATGTTGCATCGCCTCTGTAACCAGGAGCACAACGGCACTCTCCACGATGTTCAGCAGGAGTGCAGATGGCACTGTCTGCACATGTGGTGTATATACAGGGATCTACACACTGCCCATGTTGGCAGGTTCGGTCTTTTGGACAGTCAGTATCAATCTCACACTTAAGTGTCTGGCATTTGACATGTGGGTCACCATCTAAGCCAGTTGGACACCGACAGCGAGCCTCACGATTGACAGCAAAGCACTCGGCATTGATGGCACATGGGTTGTTGACATGGCACGGATCAATGCAGTAACTGTTGTGGCAAATGTATGTTGTCGGACAGCTGTCATCAGTTGTACATCCCTCTGGTGGAGGTTAAGTGAGTAGGTTAGCTTTGTCAATGTGTTTTGAAGTTCCATCTGTATTTATAAACAGATACATGTATTTTGTTCTAGAGAGATATTAATTTAATGTTAATATACCAATGGTCAGTCTTGTAAGTTACAAAATCCAGCAGTTAATACTGTACTATAATATTAAACCAAAGTACATTAGTGGAACAATATGTAGCTGGTGAATCCTTATGGACAATGTAAAATGTTGGTGTGTGTGTTTCTTACTGTAGAAACAAGCAGTGTAAGGATCTCCATCATAGTCCAGGGCGCAGGAGCACACGGCATGGTGATTGATAACGCGACACACTGCATTCTCACCGCACGAGCAAGGGTCGACACACTGCCCACCAAGGCATGCCAGGCTGTCAGGGCATTCACTGTCCCGCAAGCACAGTGCCTCAGGTGGAACAGTTACTACAGAAAATTACTCGTTAGTATTCATCACTGCTAAAATAGTAGAGTACAATATGTTCATTTTTTTTCACAAAGCCTGAAAAATATGAGATTATGTTAAATTGAGTTTTAGTACATGGAGATTTTTTGGGATAAAGGTACAGGCAAAGAAGAATTCATGAGTTTGTGATGACAAGAGGCATGATGGTGTTTAGGAGGAGAGTAAATTCCATACTTTTCCTGCACTGGACTTGTGCATCACCAGTGAACCCTGCTGGACAGGTGCAGGTAACAGATTTGATGGGTCGTGTTTCCTGAACGGTGCACATTGCATTGGAAGCACATGGCTTCTCCTGTTTACAAGGGTCTGCACAAACCCCACGCACACACACCAGCCCTACACCACAGTCATAATCAGCCATACAAGCATAAGACTGTGGTCTGCAAGCAACTCTTGGGTCACCCTTGTATCCTTCTGGGCAGCTACAAGTAAGGTTGCGATTGTGAAAATTGCAGGTTGCCCCCACACCACACACATCATCCCTGCATGGGTTGTGGCACTGGTTGTTGATGCAGGCACGACTGGGAGGGCACTCATTGTTGTTACGGCACCCTAGAGATAAGCACTGAATAGCAGGGTCACCATGTTCTCCTGGTGCACAAGAACACTTGGCTTCATGTTGTTGTACTGAGCACGTCGCTGAAGGTGCACAGGGAGAGATTTCAGTGCATGGGTCTATACACTGGTACTCAAGACACACCTTGTCACTTGGACAGTCGACATTGCTGACACAACCCACTGTAAGAAAAAATAAAGTTGCTATGAAAACTAATGCACAATGGGATTTAACTAATAAAAAATACTAGTATAGCTTACTCCAGTTGATTTAAATAATAATACTGATGCAAAAAATAGTCATCAAAACTTATTTTGTGAAAAGAATACTGTGACATCAGCATTAAACAGCAGTAAAGACTCACCCGTGTAGCAGGCCACATCTGGGTCACCAGTGTAGCCAGGAGCACAAGTACAATAGGGACGATGCTGAGACACTCGACATTGGGCATTGAGGCCGCAGTTGCAGGGGTCCCGGCACACACCCTCAACACACGCCTCATTATATAGACAGTCTCCATGGCGAGAGCAGCCGCCTTGTAATGGTACTGCAGAAAAGAAATATTGTATCAGCAGCATGAAGTGAGGAAAAGTAATAATTCTGACCAGAATTGGATAAATATATAGAAACAATTTTACAGTTTGTCACAGTTTTGATTAAAGAAATTCTGACTTACTTTCACGACATTCAATTTTTGCATCACCATGGTAACCAGGCGGACAAGCGCAGCTCATGGAGCGACGAGGCTTGGAGTCAATGACAGAGCAAATGGCACTAGGTCCACATGGCTTGTGTTCCTTGCAAAGGTCACGGCAAGTGGCACCTGAGTCAGTGTCATCTAGCCGTATGTACACGGCAGAAACTTGACTGTGGTAACGAGTTACCAGGGATTCAAGGATACATCCATGAGTAGGTGGGCAATCTTGATCTACCAGGCAACTACTGGGATCCTTAGGTTTATCACAGCTGAATCTTGGGTCACCATGGAGGCCAGGTGGGCACTCACACTCATATGTGTGATCAGTCACTTGGCACACAGCATTTGTAGCACAGGGATTGTAATAGGCACAAGGATCCTTACACTTCTCATTCACACAAGCTTCAAAGCTCCTACAGTCCTGATCAGCTACACACTCCACTAGCTGGCAAGATACATGAGGGTCTCCTGAGGTCCTGGTGGACACTGGCATTGTACCTGGTGGTTGATGCCGGTGCACACAGCACTTGGCGGACATGGGTTGTTCTTCCTGCAGGGATCCATGCAAGTGTTGCGATCACACACTTTTGATGAGGGACACTCTATGTCGGACTCACAGTCAACTAAAATGGAGTGAACAGAGTTTTTACAACATTGTCAAGTTTAGCAAAAATTCTTATAGAGTGGAACCCTGGTTATCGTAATTAATCTGTTCCAGAGGGGGTGACTAAACCTGAATCTGACGATTTCCGAATTCATTTTTCCCATGAGAAATAATGTAAATCCAATTAATCCAATCCGGACACCCAAAAGTATTAACAAAAATAATTTTTTTTATAGATTAAATATAGATTTACATACAGAAAAGAATGAGAAATCGAGTATAAAACAATAATATCACACTTAACTTTACTGAAGACGCTTGTTGGTGTATGGAAGATGGGAGGAGGGGAGAGGGCTAGAGTGATGCTCCTCCACAAATGTTTGCACCTCACTCCACTTTGCACAAATGTCCTTAATCTTTAAAGAAGGCACCTTCCTCCCTCTCTCTCTCTCTCTCTCTCTCCTCCTCTGAAGCAATTTCCTCAGTTGGTGCACATAAGAACATAAGAAAGCAGGAACACTGCAGCAGGCCTGTTGAACCATACTAGGCAGGTCCTTCACAAACTATCCCACTAACAGAATCGTATTTGCCCATCCCAATTTTCAATGCTTCCCAAGCAATAAGCTTTGATAATTATATTCACTCATGCGCAAGTCCCACTCAAATCAAATCGTGTGTGTGGGAAAGTGCCCTGGCTGGTGTGTGGGGAAGTACCCTGGCTGGTGTGTGTGGGAAAGTACCCTGGCTGGTGTTCATAAGAAAGCAGGAACACTGCAGCAGACCTGTTGGCCCATACTAGGCAGGTCCTTCACAAACCATCCCACTAACAGAATCATATTTGCCCAACCCAGTTTTTAATGCTTCCCAAGCAATAAGCTTTGATAATTCTATTCACTCATGTGCAAGTCCCACTCAAAACAAATCGTGTGTGTGGGGGAAGCGCCCTGTCTGGTGTGTTCTTGAATTCTATCGTGTTTATTGCCTTCTTTACCAAAGGGCTGGCACTAGAAGCTTGCTTTTGGCCCATGTTGGCTTATTTAGCAGTTGCAAGCACTAAAATGAATGGAATATTATGAAATGTATCTTATGAAAGCGTGGGATCGTGCTCACTGGCTGATAAACAATGACACACTGACCATAAATGGTGTGTTGGGCCACTCAGAAGCATTTGGGACGAATGACTATTACCCAGCTAAATGATGATCACCGAGCCAATATTTTGACAAAAAAATGTTACTATTTCCGAATATTACGAAATCCGGGGGTCCACTGTATATGAAAACTAATTTTTTCATAAAACTTAAAATTCTGTAAAATTAACTCTGCAAAATATATCAAATATAAGAATGCAACTATAAAATATTATTAATTTGAAAATGAAAAGCTGAAGACACAGGTATTCTTAATGGTGACTCATCACCATAGATGTGGTGCAAATACTTTGGCACAATATGCTGGTAGCAGCACGGAAACTTACTCTTCGAGCAACCCACTTGTGGGTCACCAACATAGCCAGGTTGGCAGTGGCAGACAGGTCGATGGTCGAGGACAGAACAGATTGCACTTGGGCCACATCCAGCAGGACAGGGGTTGCGGCACTCTCCTGACTCACATGACAACACCAGGGGACACTCAGCATCGCTTGTGCAACCTTTCTCCACATCAATCTTACCTGTGAGGTAGGAAAGATCTTAAGTGTGGGCAGGGAATGGATGGATGTGAGAACTATGTAGTACTCTACTACCATTTTTTTAAATAGAACAATTATTCAACCTTAATACAAAGTACAGTATTACACTTTTTAAAGAACTAAGATACAGCATTCCAAACCCAGTTTTAGTGATTTATTTTAAATATAATAATTCCATTATTACAGATGCCCATTACCCTTCTAGGGACTATAATAACAATACAGTTACCTATAAATGTATAAATAAATTCTATACTACTTACTTGGTGTGCAGGAATAGTATGGGTCTCCAATAAAACCTTCAGGACAGCTGCAGGTCATAGCTTTCATGGGGTGGTTGGGCAAAACCTTACATATGGCAGCAGAGCCACAAGGGTGTACTGCATCACACAGGTCTTGACACTGGTTGTCTATGCATCCCTGTAAACCTGGACAATCTTGGTCTTTATTACATTCTCTTGTGGGTGGTAGCTCACAATAACGGTCTGGGTCACCCTTGTATCCCTCCAGGCACAGGCACTCGGCTTGGTGATTTTTTACAAGGCACTCGGCATTAGCAACACACCGAATTTTTTGGCATGGGTCTGGCACTGCTGGTTTTGGCATGCCTGATGGGTGGGGCACTGAGCATCCTGGGAGCATCCTGTAGGTTGGCAGTTGGTGTATGGATCACCTGTGAAGCCCTCAAGACATGAGCAGGTTGGGCCTTCTGCTGTCGGTTGGCACTTAGCCCCTGGTCCACAAGGATTGTCAGACTCACATGGGTTCACACAGCGGCCATTTACACAAGCTTCCTTCACCGGACAGTCACTTCTCTGAGTGCAACCAACTGAAAATAGAAGGCAAAAATATTTTATTCATTCAAATTAAAAATTGAGTGATTCTAATGTCCATCCAAAATGATCATTGTGGAACTTGTGACACTTCCCAGTAAAGTCCTCCTTTATGGCAAAAATCTAAGACATCTACAATACAGTTCCTTTAAAAGTTACATTATAGCATTATACTCTACAATCAGCATAAATGAAATGTAGTTCTAAGACAATACAACAACTCACCTGGGGTACACAATAGATGTGGGTCACCATGATAGCCGACAGCGCAGGAACAGACACCACGGTGTCCCAGGGCACGACATATGGCCCCTGGTGCACATCCACTCTCCTGACAAGGATCGACGCAGCGACCTTCTACGCACGTTTGATCCCACAAGCAATCATACTGGGAGCTACAACCGGGGGTGAGGGTGGAAACAGAAATACACTGGGTAAAGGGATCTCCCGTCATACCAGGACCACACTGGCATAGTACAGTTGCAAGGGGACGACTTCCTTGTATGCTACATGTTGCTTCATACCCACATGGTCCCTCTTTACACAAGTCTTGACAGATCCCATCAAGGCAAACTTCTTCTGGACTGCAGTCTTTATCTGAGATGCAGTCAACGCTGGGGCGTGGCTCACATACTCCTCCTGAGGGACTGTAGAAGCCCTGGGCACAACCACAGGAACCTTGGTGATCTGTTGCCTTGCAGATCTGGCTGGTATGGCAGGAATTGTTGACTTTGCACACATCAGCACAGATACCATTAAGACAAGCATGGGTACTGGGGCAGGAGGAGTCAGTCCTACATCCAATAGTAAAGCAGGTGACATATGGGTTTCCACTATAACCTATCTCACATTGACACTCTGTGGAGTGGTGTGAGGAGTAGCACTTAGCGTTGACTCCACAGGGTTGGGAAAGAGAGCAAGCATCAACACACCTCTGGTTGTGACAGACACTAGTGTCCAGACACCCTTCATCACTCTCACATTCCAGTGAAGAACAAGTCTTGTACCCATCTCCCACGTAGCCTGAAGGGCAGTAGCAGATGGGACGGTGGTTGACTGCTCGGCACACAGCATCTTCAGCACACGGTTTATCTTCACATGGGTCCTGGCATTCCTTGTTAACACAAGCGTAGAACAATGGGCAATCTGCATCAAACTGGCATTCTGGTTGTGGTTCATCAATCATATGGCACTCATCATAAGCACTTCCTGTGTGCCCTGGTGGACACTCGCATAACACTGTACGTAACTGATCAGTTTCAATTGTTCGGCAAACAGCATTCACTCCACAAGGTTTCAGGTAGATGCAAAGATCTTTACACATTCCGTCGATACAACCAAGCTTTTCAGCACAATCAAAGTCTGAAAGACAATGAGATGTATGTGGTGGGAAGCAGCCAGTGTAAGGGTCACCCAAGAGTCCTGGGCGGCACACACAAGAGCTGGTATGGTGCAGGGCAGTGCAGGTGGAGCTCGGGCCACATGCTGGCTCCAGCAGACATGGATCCACGCATGACCCTCGGTAACAAGCTTTCTCCGATGGACATTCTTCATTGGATGTGCAGCCGATGGCATGGCAGGATGTGGTTGGCTGTCCAGTGTAGCCAGGGTGACAGGTGCACACAGCACTGTGGTTGTCAGAGGTACACTGAGCATTTGGTGCACATGGCCGACCTGCTTGGCATGGGTCGCGACAGTTGCCATTGTAACATTTTTCATTGTAGGGGCAGTGAGAATCTGTCTCACAGCCTACTGTGATAAGGGAGGACAGGGTGAGAGGAAGGTTACATGTGATGTATATCACAGTGCAGTATGTACAACTCAATTATGCAGATGTTAGATCATAAAAGATTACACAGTGCAGGAGCATTCCCACACTTAAGTTATTTAAGTTACATTACACATACATAAACCATTAGAAAGACAAACAAGAGACTAAAACTATGAAATATATAGAACATATCTAGAAATAAAGTGACAGTGGATGATGGAAGATTAGCTTACTTGCAGAGCAGGACACTTGGGGGTGGCCCGTGGTGGAAGACGGGCAAGAACATATGGGTCGCTGTTGGTGCACCTGACACTGGGCACTGGGGGGACAAGAGGTGGGGCAAGGGTGGGCACAGCGCCCCCCGTGGCACCAATGAGTGGGGCCACAGTCCTGGTGGGTGTGACAGGACTGGCCGACGCCCCCGATGGTGTCGTTGGTCACAACCCCCACTGGTCCAGGCACAGAGGCTAGGCACACACAACCAGTTAGTTACTCTAGCATATCCAGCTACACACAGGAAAGACAGTCCTCACAAGACCAGGCTACTGGTTCATTAGTAGCCCACTTGTTAATTGTTGAAGCAGTGGGTTATCAAGTTGCTTATGTTAACTAATACTGTTTAATAAGATGATCTACTATACAGTTAATATGACATGGTGATTAGCAAAGATACAGCAATTAAAATATAATTAATAAAGATGACACAGTGAAAGAAAAAAAAAATTCAATCACACAATGCTAAAGTTTCCATTAAGGTTACAGATGCTAGTGAAAAACATGGGGTGACAAAGTACAAGGCGTCTGGGAGTCAGGTCACACTACACTGTCTACTGTCCACAACCCACAACATTGTCCACAACCCACAACATTGTCCACAACCCACAACATTGTCCACAACCCACAACATTGTACACCACACACAACACTGATAGTATTATTAACCCTATATATATTTTCTTAACACCAGCCATCTCCCACCAAGGCAGGGTGACCCAAAAAAAGAAGAAACGCTTTCATAAAGTTTTTCCTTCTCATTACATTTAATAATTTATACAGGTGTTACTAGCCCCTTAAGTTAGTACTTAAGATAATTTTTGAAATGTCATTACAACAGTTTAAGAGAAAGGTGATGGGTAAGGCCTTTCAGATTAGAGTAAAGGCCTGTCTCAATGACAAGATTTGTTGTAAAAATACTGGGAAAAGGCATCAGAGGACAGTTACTTCTACATCTTGAGACACAATTGTATCCATTTACCTTACATTTTGTCAGTAATTCTAACATTATTACTAAAATACAGCACTGTACAGTACACTGGGACCCCCATGTCCGTGGGTCCAGTATCTGAGGGTTTTAGTTATCTGTGGTTTGCTGTGGCCCAAAAATAACCCTTAATTTTGCATAATAATAGCCCCAGAGTGCAAAAGTAATGATGGCAGAAGTTCTTCAAAACCTCAGAGAAGCAATGAAGTGTTTCCCATCAGTGAAAAAGTGATAATTCTCCACTTACTGTGCATAATTTACCAGTTAAACTTTATAATAGGTTTATCTGGAGAGAGTTCCGGGGATCAACGCCCCCGCGGCCCGGTCTGTGACCAGGCCTCCTTAGGTCAGTGTCCCAGGATGCGACCCACACCAGTCGACTAACACCCAGGTACCCATTTTACTGATGGGGAACATAGACAACAGGTGGAAAGAAACACGTCCAATGTTTCTACTCTGGCTGGGAATCGAACCCAGGCCCTCACCGTGTGAGCGAGAGCGTTAACCACCAGGCCACCAGAGCCTGGTGGTATGTATGTAAATGAAAAATCATGAGAACCCCCTATGCTACACTCAGAAATTCTGCGACATTAAGAAAGCCTTCAGATATAGATACACATGTATAATGCAATATGTAGAAATACATAAAATACATGCCTGGCCTGGGTTATAGGGGCACTGACCCATGGAACACCCTCCAAGAATACCAAAATTGGAATAAGCAACAGAGATAAACTTTACAAAGTCCAAAGACAAATTATATATTGCCTCCCAGTGCTAGAAAAAATAGTTATAAGAGAAGAAGCATTAAAAATGCCCTAAGTGGCTGAGGGGATTTAAGACAGGACATAACTACATATAAGGTCAGAAAATATACAGGAAAGAATAAGTTTCTTAGCACCGTTAACAGTGATAAAAATAAAACTTAGCTGTAACTGAAGAAAAAAATAGTGACAAGATATTAAAAAGTTCTTCATTATGTTTGGTAGAAGAAAGAATCGAGATCCACGAGGAGATAGCAAGTGCTGTCTGTCTATAACCATTGGAATTATTATAAAATCATGCGGTAAATTAAAGATTGAAAAAGGAACACCATGAGCACAGGTCTGTTCCTATAATTAATCACACCAAGTTATTTCTCTCACACACACAAATCAAAGTCTAAGTCCAAATAGATTAACCAAGAGTGTTTGAAATGATGGATGATGATATTGATGATCATGATGATGATAATGACAGACAAAAGCAGCGAGACAATATTATTTTACAGATAACTGAGCTTGGTAATCTGTGTGGGGGGTAAAGTTTGGCCAGATGTTAATAGATTTTTGTAAATTAGTTGAATGGCAGATATGGAGGATGGACAAGGCATGGAGTATACCAGTTGTGTCACACAGTCATGATGACCAGCACACTAGGCTGGACATTCCTAGACTGAATAATGACTAGTGAGAGGGACAACATTATTAACCCTCTCCTACCCATCATCCACTGCCTCTCACCACCACGTACTTCCTCATGAAGTGAAGGTATTACTTTTGTGAGGGAATGGGGGTGTAGTGAGGTAGTCAATAAAGATAACCCTAGGGGAATTGGAAAAGAAAATAGGGGAGTTGTGAGGTAACTATTACAATAAAGATAACACTAGCCAAAACAGTAATGATAATACTAGCCAATACAGTAATAACACTAGCCAATACAGTAATAACACTAGCCAATACAGTAATAACACTAGCCAATACAGTAATGATAACACTAGCCAATACAGTAAAGATAACACTAACCAATACAGTAATAACAACACTAGCCAATACAGTAATGATAACACTAGCCAATACTGTAATGATAACACTAGCCAATACAGTAATAACAACACTATCCAATACAGTAATAACACTAGCCAATACAGTAATGATAACACTAGCCAATACTGTAATAAAACACTAGCCAATACAGTAATAACAACACTACCAATACAGTAATGTACACTAGCCAATACAGTAATGATAACATAGCCAATACAGTTAATTACCAAAATAGCTACCAAGTTTTACAGTTTAATACACTAGCCAATACGTAATTAAAACTAGCCATACAGTAATTAACACTAGCCAATACAGTAATGAAACACTAGCCAATACAGTAAGAAAACACTAGCCAAACATGTAATATACAACACTAGCCAATACAGTAATGATAACACTAGCCAATACAGTAAAGATAACACTAGCCAATTTCAGTAATAACAACACTAGCCAATACAGTAATGATAACACTAGTCCTAATATCAAGTACAGTATACAACACTATCCAATACAGTAATAACAACACTAGCCAATACTTAATGATAACACTAGCCAATACAGTAATAACAACACTAGCCAATACAGTAATAACAACACTAGTCAATACAGTAAAAAATAACACTAGCCAATACATTTAATAACAAACATAGCAATACAGTATAACACAGGCAATACAGTAAGATAACACTAGCCAATACATTTAATAACAACACTACCAATACAGTAAAAAACACTAGTAATCAGTAAAAACAACACAAAGCCAATACAGTAATATACAAAAGCCAATACAGTAATAACAACACTAGCCAATACAGAAATAAACACTAGCAATACAGTAATAAACTAGCCAATACAGAAAAATGATCTAATAAAACACTAGCCAATACAGAAATTTGTATACAAAAACACTGAAATTCAGTAATAACAACACAGCCAATACAGAAAAGAAAAACACTGGGAATACAGTTATAACAACACTAGCCAATACAGAATAAAAACCCTAGCCAATACGTAATGATAACATGCCAATACAGTAATAAACAACACTAGCCATACAGAAATTAACACTAGCCAATACAGTAAGATAACACTACCCAAAATACAGTAATAACAACACTAGCCAATACAGTAATAAAACACTAGCCAATACAGTAATAACAACACTAGCCAATCAGTAATAACTAGCCTACAGTAATAACAAACTACCAATCAGAATAACAACATACCAATAATGATAAAACACTAGCAATACAGTAAAGATAACACTAGCCATACAGTAATAACAACACTAGCCAATACAGTAGAAACACTAGCATACGTAATTAACACTAGCCAATTACAGTAATCACACTAGCCATACAGTATAGATAACACTAGCCAATACAGTAATAATAACAACACTAGCCAATACAGTAATAATATACAACTAGCCAATACAGTAATAACTAACACTAGCCAATACAGTAATAAAACACTAGCCAATACAGTAATAACAACACTAGCCAATACAGTAATAACACACTAGCCAATACAGTAATAACACTAGCCAATACAGTAAATAACATACAGCCAATACAGTAATAAAAACACTAGCCAATACAGTAATAAAACACTAGCCAATACAGTAAAGATAACACTAGCCAATTACAGTAATAACAAACATATACCAATACAGTAATAACAACACTAGCCAATACAGTAATGATAACACTAGCCAATACAGTAATAACAACACTAGCCAATACAGTAATGATAACACTAGCCAATACAGTAATGATAACACTAGCCAATACAGTAATAACAACACTAGCCAATACAGTAATGATAAACACTAGCAATACAGTAATAACAACACTAGCCAATACAGTAAAGATAACACTAGCTAATACAGTAATAACAACACTAGCCAATACAGTAATAACAATGCTAGCCAATACAGTAATAACACTAGCCAATACAGTAAAGATAACACTAGCCAATACAGTAATAACAACACTAGCCAATACAGTAATAACACTAGTCAATACAGTAAAGATAACACTAGCCAATACAGTAATAACACTAGCCAATACAGTAAAGATAACACTAGCCAATACAGTAAAGATAACACTAGCCAATACAGTAATAACAACACTAGCCAATACAGTAATATACACTAGCCAATACAGTAATGATAACACTAGCCAATACAGTAAATAACACTAACCAATACAGTAAAGATAACACTAGCCAATACAGTAATGATAAACACTAGCCAATACAGTAATAACAACCTAGCCAATACAGAAATTTGATTAAAACACTAGCCAATACAGTAATAACACTAGCCAATACAGTAAAGATAACACTAGCCAATACAGTAATAACAACACTAGCCAATACAGTAAAGATAACACTAGCCAATACAGTAATAACAACACTAGCCAATACAGTAATAAACACTAGCCAATACAGTAATGATAACACTAGCCAATACAGTAATAACAACACTAGCCAATACAGTAAAGATAACACTAGCCAATACAGTAATGATAACACTAGCCAATACAGTAATACACATAGCCAATACAGTATGATAACACTAGCAATACAGTAATAACAACACTAGCCAATACAGTAATAACAACACTAGTCAATACAGTAATAATAACACTAGCCAATACAGTAATGATAACACTAGCCAATACAGTAATGATAACACTAGCCAATATAGTAATAACAACACTAGCCAATACAGTAATAACAACACTAGCCAATACAGTAATGATAACACTAGCTAATACAGTAATAACAACACTAGCCAATACAGTAAAGATAACACTAGCCAATACAGTAATAACACTAGCCAATACAGTAATAACAACACTAGTCAATACAGTAATGATAACACTAGCCAATACAGTAATGATAACACTAGCCAATACAGTAATAACAACACTAGCCAATACAGTAATAACACTAGCCAATACAGTAAAGATAACACTAGCCAATACAGTAATGATAACACTAGCCAATACAATAATGATAACACTAGCCAATACAGTAATAACAACACTAGCCAATACAGTAATAACAACACTAGCCAATACAGTAATAACAACACTAGCCAATACAGTAATGATAACACTAGCCAATACAATAATGATAACGCTTGCCAATACAGTAATAACAACACTAGCCAATACAGTAATGATAACACTAGCCAATACAGTAATAACAACACTAGCCAATACAAGTAATAAACACTAGCATACAGTATAATGATAACATAGCCATACAGTAATACAAAAACTAGCCAATACAGTAAAGATAACACTAGCCAATACAGTAATAACAACATTAGCCAATACAGTAATAACACTACCCAATACTGTAATGATAACACTAGCCAATACAGTAATAACAACACTAGCCAATACAGTAATAACACTAGCCTTACAGTAAAGTAACACTAGCCAATACTGTATATCAACACTAAGCCAATACAGTATTACAACACTGCCAATACAGTATGATAACACTAGCCAATACAGTAAAAACACTAGCCAATACATAATAACAACACTAGCCAATACAGTAATAACAACACTAGCCAATACAGTAATGATAACACTAGCCAATACAGTAATAACAACACTAGCCAATACAGTAATGATAACACTAGCCAATACAGTAATAAACAACTACCAATACAGTAAGAACATAGCAATACAGTAATATACAACACTAGCCAATACAGTAATAATAACACTAGCCAATACAGTAATAACACTAGCCAATACAGTAAAGATAACACTAGCCAATACAGTAATAACAACACTAGCCAATACAGTAATAACAACACTAGCCAATACAGTAATAACACTAGCCAATACAGTAATGATAACACTAGCCAATACAGTAATAACAACACTAGCCAATACAGTAATGATAACACTAGCCAATACAGTAATAACAACACTAGCCAATACAGTAATGATAACACTAGCCAATACAGTAATAACAACACTAGCCAATACAGTAATGATAACACTAGCCAATACAGTAATAACAATGCTAGCCAATACAGTAATAACACTAGCCAATACAGTAAAAAAACACTAGCCAATACAGTATATATCACTAGCCAATACAGTAATAACAACACTAGCCATTACAGTAAAGATAACACTAGCCAATACAGTATATACATACACTAGCCAATACAGTAATAACACTAGCCAATACAGTAAAGATAACACTAGCAATACAGTAATAACAACACTAGCCAATACAGTTAAAGATTAAACACTAGCCAATACAGTAATAACAACACTAGCCAATACAGTAATAACAACACTAGCCAATACAGTAATAACAACACTAGCCAATACAGTAATAACAACACTAGCCAATACAGTAATAGTAACATAGCCAATACAGTAATGAAACACTAGCCAATACAGTAATGATAACACTAGCCAATACAGTAATGATAACACTAGCCAATTACAGTAATACAACACTTAGCCAATACAGTAATGATAACACTAGCCAATACAGTAATAACAACACTAGCCAATACAGTAATAACACTAGCCAATACAGTAAAGATAACACTAGCCAATACAGTAATAACAACACTAGCCAATACAGTAATAAACATAAGCCAATACAGTAATGATAACACTAGCCAATACAGTAATGATAACACTAGCCAATACAATAATGATAACGCTAGCCAATACAGTAATAACAACACTAGCCAATACAGTAATGATAACACTAGCCAATACAGTAATACAACACTAGCCAATACAGTAATGATAAACACTAGCCAATACAGTAATATAAACAACACATAGCCAATACAGTAATGATAACACACTAGAAGCACACAATACAGTAATAACAACACTAGCCAATACAGTATGATAACACTAGCCAATACAGTAATAACAACACTAGCCAATACAGTAATGATAACACTAGCCAATACAGTAATAAACAAACACTAGCCAATACAGTAATGATAACACTAGCCAATACAGTAATAACAACACTAGCCAATACAGTAATAACAACACTAGCCAATACAGTAATGATAACACTAGCCAATACAGTAATAACAACACTAGCCAATACAGTAATGATAACACTAGCCAATACAGTAATAACAACACTAGCCAATACAGTAATGATAACACTAACCAAAACAGTAATGATAATGCTAGCCAATACAGTAATAACAACACTAGCCAATACAGTAATGATAACACTAGCCAATACAGTAATAACAACACTAGCCAATACAGTAATGATAACACTAGCCAATACAGTAATAACAACACTAGCCAATACAGTAATGATAACACTAGCCAATACAGTAATAACAACACTAGCCAATACAGTAATAACAACACTAGCCAATACAGTAATGATAACACTAGCCAATACAGTAATAACAACATTAGCCAATACAGTAATGATAACACTAGCCAATACAGTAATGATAACACTAGCCAATACAGTAATGATAACACTAGCCAATACAGTAATAACAACACTAGCCAATACAGTAATGATAACACTAGCCAATACAGTAATGATAACACTAGCCAATACAGTAATGATAACACTAGCCAATACAGTAATGATAACACTAGCCAATACATGTAATGATTAACACTAGCATAAGAATAAAAAACACTAGCCAATACAGTAATGATAACACTAGCCAATACAGTAATGATAACACTAGCCAATACAGTAATGATAACACTAGCCAATACAGTAATAACAACACTAGCCAATACAGTAACGATAACACTAGCCAATACAGTAATGATAACACTAGCCAATACAGTAATAACACTAGCCAATACAGTAATAACAACACTAGCCAATACAGTAATGACAACACTAGCCAATACAATAATGATAACACTAGCCAATACAGTAATGATAACACTAGCCAATACAGTAATGATAACACTAGCCAATACAGTAATGATAACACTAGCCAATACAGTAATAACAATGATAGCCAATACAGTAATAACAACACTAGCCAATACAGTAATGATAACACTAGCCAATACAGTAATAACAACACTAGCCAGTACAGTAATAACAACACTAGCCATTACAGTAATGATAACACTAGCCAATACAGTAATGATAACATTAGCCAATACAGTAATGATAACACTAGCCAATACAGTAATAAACAACATAGCCAATACAGTAATAACAACACTAGCCAATACAGTAATAACAACACTAGCCAATACAGTAATAACAACACTAGCCAATACAGTAATAACAACACTAGCCAATACAGTAATAACAACACTAGCCAATACAGTAATGATAACACTAGCCAATACAGTAATGATAACACTAGCCAATACATTAATAACAACACTAGCCATACAGTTATAACAACACTAGCAATACAGTAATTAACTTAGCCAATACAGTAATGATAACACTAGCCAATACAGTAATAACAACACTAGCCAATACAGTAATAACAACACTAGCCAATACAGTAAAGATAACACTAGCCAATACAGTAAAGATAACACTAGCCAATATAGTAATAACAACACTAGCCAATAGTAGAGGGCAGTGTGTTGTAGAGGGCAGTGTGTTGTAGAGGGCAGTGTGTTGGTAGAGAGCAGTGTTGTAAGGGCAGTGTATAGTAGAGGGCATGTGTATATTAGAGGGCAATGTGTTTGTTAGGGGCAGGTGTGTTGTAGAGGGCAATGTGTTGTAGAGGGCAGTGTGTTGTAGAGGGCATCTGTGTTGTAGAGGGCAGTGTATATTAGAGGGCAATGTGTTGTAGAGGGCAGTGTGTTGTAGAGGGCAGTGTGTTGTAGAGGGCAGTGTATAGTAGAGGGCAGTGTGTTGTAGAGGGCAATGTGTTGTAGAGGGCAGTGTGTTGTAGAGGGCAGTGTGTTGTAGAGGGCAGTGTGTTGTAGAGGGCAGTGTATAGTACAGGGCAGTGTGTTGTAGAGGGCAGTGTATAGTAGAGGGCAGTGTAGTAGAGGGCAATGTGTTGTAGAGGGGCAGTGTGTTGTTAGAGGGCAGTGTGTTGTAGAGGGCAGTGTGTTGTAGAGGGCAGTGTATAGTACAGGGCAGTGTGTTGTAGAGGGCAGTGTATAGTAGAGGGCAATGTGTTGTAGAGGGCAATGTGTTGTAGAGGGCAATGTGTTGTAGAGGGCAGTGTAGTAGTGGACAGTGTGTTGTAGAGGGCAGTGTGTTGTAGAGGGCAATGTGTTGTAGAGGGCAGTGTAGTAGTGGACAGTGTGTTGTATGAAGGCATTGTAGTAGGAGACAGTGTGTTGTAGAGGGCAGTGTGTTGTAGAGGGCAATGTGTTGTAGAGGGCAGTGTGTTGTAGAGGGCAGTGTAGTAGTGGACAGTGTGTTGTAGAGGGCAGTGTAGTAGAGGACAGTGTGTTGTAGAGGGCAGTGTGTTGTAGAGGGCAATGTGTTGTAGAGGGCAGTGTGTTGTAGAGGGCAGTGTAGTAGAGGACAGTGTGTTGTAGAGGGCAGTGTGTTGTAGATGACAGTGTGTTGTAGAGGGCAGTGTAGTAGTGGACAGTGTGTTGTAGAGGGCAGTGTAGTAGAGGACAGTGTGTTGTAGAGGGCAGTGTGTTGTAGAGGGCAATGTGTTGTAGAGGGCAGTGTGTTGTAGAGGGCAGTGTAGTAGTGGACAGTGTGTTGTAGAGGGCAGTGTAGTAGAGGACAGTGTGTTGTAGAGGGCAGTGTAGTAGAGGACAGTGTGTTGTAGAGGGCAGTGTAGTAGTGTACAGTGTGTTGTAGAGGGCAATGTGTTGTAGAGGGCAGTGTAGTAGTGGACAGTGTGTTGTAGAGGGCAGTGTGTTGTAAAGGGCAGTGTAGTAGTGGACAGTGTGTTGTAGAGGGCAGTGTGTTGTAGAGGGCAATGTGTTGTAGAGGGCAGTGTGTTGTAGTGGGCAGTGTAGTAGTGGACAGTGTGTTGTAGAGGGCAGTGTGTTGTAGAGGGCAGTGTGTGTTGTAGAGGGCAGTGTGTTGTAGAGGGAATGTGTTGTAGAGGGCAGTGTGTTGTAGAGGGCAGTTGTAGTAGTGGAGTGTGTTGTAGAGGGCAGTGTGTAGTGGACGTGTGTTGTAGAGGGCAGTGTGTTGTAGAGGGCAATGTGTGTAGAGGGCAGTGTAGTAGTGGACAGTGTGTTGTAGAGGGCAGTGGTGTAGTAGGGACAAGTGTGTTGTAGAGGGCAGTGTGTAGTAGTGGACAGTGTGTTGTGAGGGCAGTGTGTTGTAGAGGGCAGTGTGTTGTAGAGGACTAGTGTGTTGTAGAGGGCAGTGTAGTAGTGGGACAGTGTGTTGTAGAGGGCAGTGTGTTGTAGAGGGCAATGTGTGTAGAGGGCAGTGTAGTAGTGGACAGTGTGTTGTAGAGGGCAGTGTGTAGAGGACAGTGTGTTGTAGAGGCAGTGTGTTGTAGAGGGCAATGTGTTGTAGAGGGCAGTGTAGTAGTGGACAGTGTGTTGTAGAGGGCAGTTGTAGTAGAGGGACAGTGTGTTGTAGAGGGCAGTGTGTTGTAGAGGGCAATGTGTTGTAGAGGGCAGTGTGTTGTAGAGGACAGTGTGTTGTAGAGGGCAGTGTAGTAGTGGACAGTGTGTTGTAGAGGGCAGTGTAGTAGAGGACAGTGTGTTGTAGAGGGCAGTGTGTTGTAGAGGGCAATGTGTTGTAGAGGGCAGTGTGTTGTAGAGGACAGTGTGTTGTAGAGGGCAGTGTGTTGTAGAGGACAGTGTGTTGTAGAGGGCAGTGTAGTAGTGGACAGTGTGTTGTAGAGGGCAGTGTGTTGTAGAGGGCAGTGTAGTAGTGGACAGTGTGTTGTAGAGGGCAGTGTGTTGTAGAGGGCAGTGTAGTAGTGGACAGTGTGTTGTAGAGGGCAGTGTAGTAGAGGACAGTGTGTTGTAGAGGGCAATGTGTTGTAGAGGGCAGTGTGTTGTAGAGGGCAGTGTAGTAGTGGACAGTGTGTTGTAGAGGGCAGTGTAGTAGAGGACAGTGTGTTGTAGAGGACAGTGTGTTGTAGAGGGCAATGTGTTGTAGAGGGGCAGTGTGTTGTAGAGGGCAGTGTAGTAGTGGGACAGTGTGTTGTAGAGGGCAGTGTAGTAGAGGACAGTGTGTTGTAGAGGACAGTGTGTTGTAGAGGGCAATGTGTTGTAGAGGGCAGTGTGTTGTAGAGGACAGTGTGTTGTAGAGGGCAGTGTGTTGTAGAGGGCAATGTGTTGTAGAGGGCAGTGTAGTAGAGGACAGTGTGTTGTAGAGGGCAGTGTGTTGTAGAGGGCAATGTGTTGTAGAGGGCAGTGTGTTGTAGAGGACAGTGTGTTGTAGAGGGCAGTGTGTTGTAGAGGACAGTGTGTTGTAGAGGGCAGTGTAGTAGTGGACAGTGTGTTGTAGAGGGCAGTGTGTTGTAGAGGGCAATGTGTTGTAGAGGGCAGTGTAGTAGTGGACAGTGTGTTGTAGAGGGCAGTGTAGTAGAGGACAGTGTGTTGTAGAGGGCAGTGTGTTGTAGAGGGCAATGTGTTGTAGAGGGCAGTGTGTTGTAGAGGGCAGTGTAGTAGTGGACAGTGTGTTGTAGAGGGCAGTGTAGTAGAGGACAGTGTGTTGTAGAGGGCAGTGTAGTAGAGGACAGTGTGTTGTAGAGGGCAGTGTAGTAGGGGACAGTGTGTTGTAGAGGGCAGTGTGTTGTAGAGGGCAGCTGGGTGTTATACTCCATGCCTCACCCTCCAGGGCACTCATGCTTGCTGTGCCTCCCTGGCTGGCTGTTTCTAATTAAGATAATGGTAGTGCTCTATAACCTTATGGGCTTACCACTTCCCCATGAATATATAATATTCAAGGTGACTGAAGCCTTATACAAAGAAAAGGTAAACAGTTATTGTGACTCTTAAAATACAACTCAAAAAAAATTGTCAAATTAACTCATTTACAACAATATCTCAAGGTTAAAGATTTTTGAAGAGTTCCAGCAACATGCCAACAAGCCAAGGAAGCCACCAATAAATTAAAATAACAGTACTGTAAAGACTCACAAGGCTGACACTCAATCTGAGGGTCACCAATGAATCCTTCGGGACATCTGCAGACAGGACGGTGGTCGCGTGTGTAACAGAAAGCATTCTTAGCACATGGATTTTCTCTTATACAAGGATTGACACAGCGTTGATCGGCACAGGATAAATCCTTGCTGCAGTCATCATCTATGAGGCAGTCAGGTTCTGGCAGGGTCACCAGGGGAGGCACTGGGAGAAAACAACTGAACTGTACCCAGGCAGGACGGGGTACACAAGTTCACATTTTTATTACATTCATGGGGGAGCGCTAACCCTGTAGGGATCATTACACAATGAATAAAAAGGCATAATACCATGACTAACTGGTACTGCCTGGGAAAATGGGAGGCATGCAGGTTTGATCTAAGGAAAGGAAGCAAAGGCTATATTCCTTGGAGCAACAACAAAAAGAAGCCCCTTATTAATGCCTTCCTGAA
>NC_069453.1:31109653-31133912 GCF_026875155.1 Cherax quadricarinatus | reverse complement strand
CCGGACAGGTTCAACGGGGCTCTCAGCCTCAAGGACGGGTTCAACTGGCCTCACCCTCACAGGACAGGTTCAACGTGGCTCTCAGCCCTCACAGGACAGGTTCAACGTGGCTCTCAGCCCTCACAGGACAGGTTCAACGTGGCCCTCAGCTCTCACAGGACAGGTTCAACGTGGCTCTCAGCCCTCACAGGACAGGTTCAACGTGGCTCTCAGCCCTCACAGGACAGGTTCAAAGTGGCCCCGGGCCCTCACAGGACAGGTTCAACGTGGCTCTCACCCCCTCACAGGACAGGTTTCAACGTGACTTCAGCCCTCACAGGACAGGTTCAACGTGGCTCTCAGCCCTCACAGGACAGGTTCAACGTGACTCTCAGCCCTCACAGGACAGGTTCAACGTGGCTCTCAGCCCTCACAGGACAGGTTCAACGTGACTCTCAGCCCTCACAGGACAGGTTCAACGTGGCTCTCAGCCCTCACAGGACAGGTTCAAAGTGGCCCTCAGCTCTCACAGGACAGGTTCAACGTGGCCCTCAGCCCTCATTCCATGAATTACACAAGGTAATCGATTACTCTTTCGCGTGTTGCTTGATTATTTCTACCTGTGATTGTTTTTTTCTTTATCCGACAGAGTTCCTGTATGTGACATTGTATCGTGCAGCTGAATAATTCAAGGAGCTCTCTGAGTGGTCATCCTCCAGCTCCTGGGTCGATGGTGCTCTCTCAAGAGCACCTCGTACGTGGATAATATTAAAAAAACATGACCTCCCCTCTGGGCTGGTGCTGTGTAGTGCTGAGGACTCGAACCTGCAAACTCTGCATCAGAGTACACAGTACTTTATCCACAACGCCAGACTCCACATCGGCAAAGCAGAGTTTGCAGGTTCGAGTCCTACTGTGGACGTAGAGATAATGTTTGTATATATATGATACCAAGAAAAGTTCATTTAATATATGTGTTAGACGTGTACGAAAAAAAAGGGAAGGTACCCCACGTATGGGGTATGATCCTGTGTATAAAGGTAAGCAGGATACAGTGAAAGCTGTGTGTCTGTGGCCCACCTGGCATATATTTTTTTTAGATGATCTACTGAAAAGACAGGAAATATTAGAGGAATGAAAAGAGAATTTACGAAAATACGAGACTGCTTGACCCAAGTGTCCGTACTGAAGTACTTGTGTGTGTAACACCATGGTGGTGGGTAGGAGAGGACTTGTGTGTGTAACACCATGGTGGTGGGTAGGAGAGGACTTGTTTGCATATTTGGTCTTCGAAAATACGTCTGAGTGGAGAAGTGATACACTGAGTCCTGGTGACAGTGACTTCGTCTGCCTCACGTCTCTCGTCTGACGCCAGTATATAAGCGCCAATCTACCTGCCTGTGCGTCAGACTCTTCAAGACTACGGTGTGATCTTCACCAACTTCAAGACTGAGGGACTGATTACCTCATCTTCTGTGTATAGTTCTACTGTCTTCACAATTCGTCCTTTGTTGTACTGATAAAGCCACTGGATGGCGAAACGTCTACAATAAAGATACCCAGATGTTGTATTAGTGTTTAATTCTTTATCGTGTCAGTACTGTATACCATTCATGTACATTGAGTACTGGTGTATGAGAGACGTTCTAAATTACTTAGAACTGTAGATACAATATACGTAAGCGAGGTTCAGCTTAGGTAAACAATGGTTTGCTATACCTAAGTGGGCCGCAGAAAACCTGTTTGAAATCATGGTTGTCTGGCGTCATGGTTGTTTGATGTGCTGGTAGACGGGGATGTAATTCGACTTAGACTAGTTAGAATGGACCTACAAGGATATTGAAGTATTAACAGATGATTTGCCGTTCAAGGGACACAAGGGACACTGAGAACCTTCACAACAAGAGAAGTCACGCAGATCATTGGTCAAGCTTGTCTCTCGCGATCACGATATTCCGAACTGAGAGACTCTGGAGGGGGAGATATTACTGTTGTATGATGGTACACGGGTTGTTCCATGCTAGTGTAGATTTCGTAGACACTCTAACAGATAAACTCAGACACTAACAGACACTCTCACAGATACACTCAGACACTCTAACAGATACACTCAGACACTCTCACAGATACACTCAGGAAACACTACCAGAACTTAAGCACAATCAGACACTGATGGTCATATCTGGCACGTGAGCAGAGGGAAGCGAGAGTACAGAAACTGTGATAACCACACTCGGGCATATCCAGACCCCTAGTCTGACCTTCACTGGGATTGGATCTGCCTACCTCCCTCACCCTTCCTTCCCTCCCTTCCGTCACCCTCTCTCCCTCCCTCCTGGCTTCCCTTCCTTCCTCCTGACTTCCCTCCACCACTGATCAATACTAATGATTCTTTCGATTTTTACCAGCGTTGGGTCACTGGCGTCGACAGTCTCAGGGCTTTCTGTCCCTTCTGTCTGGTTTCTTCTCTTAGGTTATCTTAAGCTGGGTTAACTTAGGCTAAGTTAAGTTAGGTTAACTTAGGTTAGGCTAAGTTACGTTAAATTAACTTAGGTTAGGCTAAGTTAGGTTAGGTTAACTTAGGTTAGGCTAGGCTAAGTTAGGTTAGGTTAACTTAGGTTAGGCTAAGTTAGGTTAGGTTAACTTAGGTTAGGCTAAATTAGGTTTACCTGGAGTTTACCTGGAGAGAGTTCTGGGGGTCAACGCCCCCGCGGCCCGGTCTGTGACCAGGCTTCCTGGTGGATCAGAGCCTGATCAACTAGGCTGTTACTGCTGGCTGCACGCAATCCAACGTACGAGCCACAGCCCGGCTGGTCAGGTACCGACTTTAGGTGCTTGTCCAGTGCCTGCTTGATGACAGCCAGGGGTCTATTGGTAATCCCCCTTATGTATGCTGGGAGGCAGTTGAACAGTCTCGGACCCCTGACACTTATTATATTGTCTCTTAACGTGCTAGTGACACCCCTGCTTTTCATTGGGGGGATGTTGCATCGTCTGCCGAGTCTTTTGCTTTCGTAGTGAGTGATTTTCGTGTGCAAGTTGGGTACTAGTCCCTCTAGGATTTTCCGGTGTATATAATCATGTATCTTTTCCCGCCTGCGTTCCAGGGAATATAGTTCAGGAACCTCAAGCGCTCCCCCGTAATTTAGGTGTTTTATCTCCGTTATGCGCGCCGTGAAGGTTCTCTGTACATTTTCTAGGTCAGCAATTTCACCTGCCTTGAAAGGTGCTGTTAGTGTGCAGCAATATTTCCAGCCTATATAGAACAAGCGACCTGAAGAGTGTCATCATGGGCTTGGCATCCCTAAATTTTGAAGGTTCTCATTATCCATCCTGTCATTTTCTAGCAGATGCGATTGATACAATGTTATGGTCCTTGAAGGTGAGATCCTCCGACATGATCACTCCCAGGTCTTTGACGTTGGTGTTTCGCTCTATTTGTGGCCAGAATTTGTTTTGTACTCTGATGAAGATTTAATTTCCTCATGTTTACCATATCTGAGTAATTGAAATTTCTCATCGTTGAACTTCATATTGTTTTCTGCAGCCCACTGAAAGATTTGGTTGATGTCCGCCTGGAGCCTTGCAGTGTCTGCAATGGAAGACACTGTCATGCAGATTCGGGTGTCATCTGCAAAGGAAGACACGGTGCTGTGGCTGACATCCTTGTCTATGTCAGATATGAGGATGAGGAACAAGATGGGAGCTAGTACTGTGCCTTGTGGAACAGAGCTTTTCACCGTAGCTGCCTCGGACTTTACTCTGTTGACGACTAATCTTTGTTAGGTTAACTTAGGTTAGGCTAAGTTAAGTTAAGTTAGATTAACTTAGGTTAGGCTAAGTTAGGTTAGGTTAACTTAGGTTAGGCTAAGTTAGGTTAGGTTAACTTAGGTTAGGCTAAGTTAGGTTAGGTTAACTTAGGTTAGGTTAGGTTAACTTACGTTGGATTAAATGGGTTATCATATCGTGTTTGTCTTATCATTTCTTAATACTGCAAACTGCAGTGTCACAGAGGGCCACAGAGGGCCAAAGGAGGCCACAGGGGCCACAGGGGCCACACAGGGGCCTACAGGGTGACACAAGTGGAAGTAATCTTTCCTTATTGATAAACACTTCATACTTCACACCGATGTTATGTACACAACTGTACTCATGTTATGTACACAACTGTACTCATGTTATGTACACAACTGTACTCATGTTATGTACACAACTGTACTCATGTTATGTACACAACTGTACTCATGTTATGTACACAACTGTACTCATGTTATGTACACAACTGTACTCATTTGTACACAACTGTACTCATGTTATGTACACAACTGTACTCATTATGTACACAACTGTACTCATTTATGTACACAACTGTACTCATGTTATGTACACAACTGTACTCATGTTATGTACACAACTGTACTCATGTTATGTACACAACTGCACTCATGTCAACACCTGCTGTGGTACAAACAACTGTTGCAACAACAACAGCAGCAACAAAAGCAGCAGCAACAACAACAGAAGCAGCAATAGTGCCACCACCAGCAGCAACAACAACAACAGAGGCTACAGCAACAGACGCAGCAGCAGCACAGAAGACGCAACAGCAGCACAACAGACGCAACAGCAGCACAACAGACGCAACAGCAGCACAACAGACGCAACAGCAGCACAACAGACGCAACAGCAGCACAACAGACGCAGCTTAATGACCCCAAAAGATCAATTATAACACTGTTTACCTTATCATTACTGTGTTGTGTAAGTTGTTGTCTAGTGACTGGTCCAGCCCTCAGACTAGTTACTGGTCCAGCCCTCAGACTAGTTACTGGTCCAGCCCTCAGACTAGTTACTGGTCCAGCCCTCAGACTAGTTACTGGTCCAGCCCTCAGACTAGTTACTGGTCCAGCCCTCAGACTAGTTACTGGTCCAGCCCTCAGACTAGTGACTGGTCCAGCCCTCAGACTTTGTGACTGGTCCAGCCCTCAGACAGTTACTGGTCCAGCCTCAGACTAGTTTTCTGGTCCAGCCCTCAACAGTTACTGGTCCAGCCCTCAGACTAGTTTCTGGTCCAGCCCTCAGACTAGTGACTGGTCCAGCCCTCAGACTAGTTACTGGTCCACCCTCAGACTAGTACTGTCCAGCCTCAGACTAGTTACTGGTCCAGCCCTCAGACTAGTTACTGGTCCAGCCCTCAGACTATATGGTCCACCCTCAGACTTACTGGTCCAGCCCTCAGACTAGTTACTGGTCCAGCCCTCAGACTAGTACTGGTCCAGCCTCAGACTAGTGACTGGTCAGCCTCAACTAGTTATGTCCACCTCAGACTAGTTACTGGTCCA
Source organism: Cherax quadricarinatus (assembly GCF_026875155.1). Classification (NCBI taxonomy): domain Eukaryota; kingdom Metazoa; phylum Arthropoda; class Malacostraca; order Decapoda; family Parastacidae; genus Cherax; species Cherax quadricarinatus. Next base: position 31,128,591 of record NC_069453.1, on the reverse strand, counting down.
GCCCTCAGACTAGTTACTGGTCCAGCCCTCAGACTAGTTACTGGTCCAGCCCTCAGACTAGTTACTGGTCCAGCCCTCAGACTAGTTACTGGTCCAGCCCTCAGACTAGTTACTGGTCCAGCCCTCAGACTAGTTACTGGTCCAGCCCTCAGACTAGTTACTGTCACCCTCGACTAGTATGGTCCAGCCCTCAGACTAGTTACTGGTCCAGCCTCAGACTAGTTCTGGTCCAGCCCTCAGACTAGTATGGTCCACCTCAGCTGCGTCCACCCTCAACTATTACAGGTCAGCCCTCAGACTAGTTACTGGTCCAGCCCTCAGACTAGTCCAGTAACTAGTTACTGGTCCAGCCCTCAGACTAGTTACTGGTCCAGCCCTCAGACTAGTTACTGGTCCAGCCCTCAGACTAGTTACTGTCCAGCCCCAGACTAGTTACTGGTCCAGCCCTCAGACTAGTTACTGGTCCACCTCAGACTAGACTGGTCCAGCCCTCAACTAGTTACTGGTCCAGCCCTCAGACTAGTTACTGGTCCGCCCTCAGACTAGTTACTGGTCCAGCCCTCAGACTAGTTACTGGTCCAGCCCTCAGACTGTTACTGGTCCAGCCCTCAGACTAGTTACTGGTCCAGCCCTCAGACTAGTTACTGGTCCAGCCCTCAGACTAGTACTGGTCCAGCCCTCAGACTAGTTACTGGTCCAGCCCTCAGACTAGTTACTGGGCCAGCCCTCAGACTAGTTACTGGTCCAGCCCTCAGGGCTAGTTACTGGTCCAGCCCTCAGACTAGTTACTGGTCAGCCCTCAGACTAGTTACTGGTCCAGCCCTCAGACTAGTTACTGGTCCAGCCCTCAGACTAGTTACTGGTCCAGCCCTCAGACTAGTGACTGGTCCAGCCCTCAGACTAGTTTACTGGTCCAGCCCTCAGACTAGTTTTCTGGTCCAGCCCTCAGACTAGTTACTGGCCAGCCCTCAGACTAGTTACTGGTCCAGCCCTCAGACTAGTGACTGGTCCAGCCCTCAGACTAGTTACTGGTCCAGCCCTCAGACTAGTTACTGGTCCAGCCCTCAGACTAGTTACTGGTCCAGCCCTCAGACTAGTTACTGGTCCAGCCCTCAGACTAGTTACGGTCCAGCCCTCAGACTAGTTACTGGTCCAGCCCCCAGACTAGTTACTGGTCCAGCCCTCAGACTAGTACTGGTCCAGCCCTCAGACTAGTTTACTGGTCCAGCCCTCAGACTAGTTACTGGTCCAGCCCTCAGACTAGTTACTGGTCCAGCCCTCAGACTAGTTACTGGTCCAGCCCTCAGACTAGTTACTGGTCCAGCCCTCAGACTAGTGACTGGTCCAGCCCTCAGACTAGTGACTGGTCCAGCCCTCAGACTAGTTACTGGTCCAGCCCTCAGACTAGTTACTGGTCCAGCCCTCAGACTAGTTACTGGTCCAGCCCTCAGACTAGTTACTGGTCCAGCCCTCAGACTAGTGACTGGTCCAGCCCTCAGACTAGTTACTGGTCCAGCCCTCAGACTAGTTACTGGTCCAGCCCTCAGACTAGTTTACTGGTCCAGCCCTCAGAATAGTTACTGGTCCAGCCCTCAGACTAGTTACTGGTCCAGCCCTCAGACTAGTTACTGGTCCAGCCCTCAGGGCTAGTTACTGGTCCAGCCCTCAGACTAGTGACTGGTCCAGCCCTCAGACTAGTGACTGGTCCAGCCCTCAGACTAGTACTGGTCCAGCCCTCAGACTAGTTATGGTCCAGCCCTCAGACTAGTTACTGGTCCAGCCCTCAGACTAGTGACTGGTCCAGCCCTCAGACTAGACTGGTTACTGGTCCAGCCCTCAGACTAGTGACTGGTCCAGCCCTCAGACTAGTGACTGGTCCAGCCCTCAGACTAGTTATGGTCCAGCCCTCAGCTAGTTACTGGTCCAGCCCTCAGACTAGTGACTGGTCCAGCCTCAGACTAGTGACTGGTCCAGCCCTCAGACAGTTACTGGTCCAGCCCTCAGACTAGTACTGTCCAGCCCTCAGACTTAGTTACAGTTGGTCCAGCCCTCAGACTAGTACTGGTTCCAGCCTCAGACCAGTTTACTGGTCCAGCCCTCAGACTAGTGACTGGTCCCCAGCAGGCCAGCTCAGACTAGTGACTGGTCCAGCCCTCAGACTAGTGACTGGTCCAGCCCTCAGACTATGACTGGTCCAGCCCTCAGACTAGTGACTGGTCCAGCCTCAGACCCAGTGACTGGTCCAGCCCTCAGACTAGTTTACTGGTCCAGCCCTCAGACATGACTGGTCCAGCCCTCAGACTAGTTGATGGTCCAGCCCTCAGATAGTTGACTGGTCCAGCCCTCAGACTAGTTTACTGGTCCAGCCCTCAGACCAGTGACTGGTCCAGCCCTCAGACTAGTACTGGTCCAGCCCTCAGACCAGTGACTGGTCCAGCCCTCAGACTAGTACTGGTCCAGCCCTCAGACCCAGTTACTGGTCCAGCCCTCAGACCAGTGACTGGTCCAGCCCTCAGACTAGTGACTGGTCCAGCCTCAGACCTAGTGACTGGTCCAGCCTCAGACTAGTTACTGGTCCAGCCCCCAGACCAGTGACTGGTCCAGCCTCAGACTATTGACTGGTCCAGCCCTCAGACCAGTGACTGGTCCAGCCCTCAGAACAGTGACTGGTCCAGCCCTCAGACTAGTGGCTGGTCCAGCCCTCAGACCAGTGACTGGTCCAGCCCTCAGACCAGTGACTGGTCCAGCCCTCAGACCAGTGACTGGTCCAGCCCCTCAGACTAGTGATGGTCCAGCCCTCAGACTAGTGATGGTCCAGCCCTCAGACTAGTACTGGTCCAGCCCTCAGACTAGTGACTGGTCCAGCCCTCAGACCAGTGACTGGTCCAGCCCTCAGACTAGTGACTGGTCCAGCCCTCAGACCAGTGACTGGTCCAGCCCTCAGACTAGTGACTGGTCCAGCCCTCAGACTAGTGACTGGTCCAGCCCTCAGACTAGTGACTGGTCCAGCCCTCAGACTAGTGACTGGTCCAGCCCTCAGACCAGTGACTGGTCCAGCCCTCAGACCAGTGACTGGTCCAGCCCTCAGACTAGTGACTGGTCCAGCCCTCAGACTAGTGACTGGTCCAGCCCTCAGACTAGTGACTGGTCCAGCCCTCAGACCAGTGACTGTCCAGCCCTCAGACCCAGTGACTGGTCCAGCCCTCAGACCAGTGACTGGTCCAGCCCTCAGACCAGTGACTGGTCCAGCCCTCAGACCAGTGACTGGTCCAGCCCTCAGACCAGTGACTGGTCCAGCCCTCAGACAGTTTACTGGTCCAGCCTCAGACCAGTGACTGATCCAGCCCTCAGACCAGTGACTGGTCCAGCCCTCAGACCAGTGACTGGTCCAGCCCTCAGACCAATGACTGGTCCAGCCCTTAGACGTGCGACTGGTCCAGCCCTCAGACCAGTCACTGGTCCAGCCCTCAGACCAGAGACTGGTCCAGCCCTCAGACCAGTCACTGGGCAACACTCAGACCAGTCACTGGTTCAGCCCTCAGACCAGTGACTGGTCCAGCCCTCAAACCAGTCGCTGGTCCAGCCCTCAGATCAGTCACTGATCCAACCCTCAGACCAGTCACTGGTCCAGCCCTCACACCAGTGACTGGTCCAGCCCTCAGACTAGTGACTGGTCCAGCCCTCACACCAGTCACTGGTCCAGTTCTCAGACCAGTCACTGGTCCAGCCCTCAGACCAGTCACTGGTCCAGCCCTCAGACCAGTCACTGGTCCAGCACTCAGACCAGTCACTGGTCCAGCCCTCAGGGCAGTCACTGGTCCAGCCCTCAGGCCAGTCACTGGTCCAGCCCTCAGACCAGTCACTGGTCCAGCCCTCAGACCAGTCACTGGGCAACACTCAGACTAGTCACAGGTCCAGCCGTCAGACCAGTCACTGGTCCAGCACTCAGACCATTCACCAGTCCAGCTCTCAGACCAGTCACTGGTCCAGCCCTCAGGCCAGTCACTGGTCCAGCCCTCAGACCAGTCACTGGTCCAGCCCTCAGACCAGTCACTGGTCCAGCACTCAGACCATTCACTGGTCCAACCCTCAGACCAGTCACTGGTCCAGCACTCAGACCAGTCACTGGTCCAGCACTCAGACCAGTCACTGGTCCAACACTCAGACCAGTCACTGGTCCAGCCCTCAGACCAGTCACTGGTCCAACACTCAGACCAGTCACTGGTCCAGCACTCAGACTAGTCACTGGTCCAGCACTCAGACCAGTCACTGGTCCAGCACTCAGCCCAGTCACTGGTCCAGCACTCAGACCAGTCACTGGTTTCCCGCACTCAGACCAGTCACTGGTCCAGCACTCAGACCAGTCACTGGTCCAGCCCTCAGACCAGTCACTGGTCCAACACTCAGACCAGTCACTGGTCCAGCCCTCAGACCAGTCACTGGTCCAACACTCAGACCAGTCACTGGTCCAGCACTCAGACCAGTCACGGTCCCGCCCTCCCAGTCACTGGTTCCAACACTCAGACCATCAGGGGGCCCGCCTCGACCCGTCATGGTCCCAAACTCAGACCAGTCATGGTCCAAACACTAGACCGTCACTGGTCCAACTCAGACCGTCACGGTCCAACCTCAGACCAGTCACTGGTCCGCCCCCAACCATCCTGGGCCAGCACTCAGACCAGTCACGGCCAACATCAGACCCGTCACTGGTCCAGCCCCAGACCCGTCACTGGGCCAAACATAGACCATCACTGTCCAACACCAGACCAGTCACTGGTCCAAACCTCGACCGTCATGGTCCACCCTCAGACCCGTCATGGTCCAAAATCAGACCGTCCTGGTCCAGCCCCGACACATGGTCCAACACTCAACCTTTACTGGGGCCCAAACTCAGACCCGTCATGGTCCAACACTAGACCCCACTGGTCCAACACTAGACCCCGTCACGGTCCCGGGCCTCAACCAGTCACTGGGCCAAAAATCAGACCAGTCACGGGCCAGCCCTCAGACCATCAAATGGTCCCCCAAAAATCAGACCCGTCATGGTCCAAACTCAGACCCGTCACTGGTCCAACATAAAACCAGTCACTGGGCCAACATCAGCCAGTCACTGGGCCCCGCCCCCCAGACCCGTCCTGGTCAAACTCGACCCGTCACTGGCCCAAAACTCGACCAGTCACTGGTCCCAAAACCCCAGACCACACTGGTCCAAAACTCAGACCAGTCGTGGTCCAACACTCAGACCCTCACTGGTCCAGCCTGACCAGTCATGGTCCCCACTCGACCCTTTACGGTCCAACAATGGTTCCCAATCACTAAAAATTACGTAATCGAGCCGAGGGGAAATTATTTTTCCCCTCTCGTCCAGTTTCAAATATTTACAAACATTTTGAGTCTATAAAAATTGAAGAAATTGCTTTTGATAATCCTCTTTGTAGAGTTATATATAAAATGGTTATCCTGCTGACCCACCAGGCTGTGTTGACTTGCCTTAACCACCGTTCGTGAGCCAACGAAACTACCACCACTTCCGTGATTCCATGACCTGCAGTCAGGGTTGTTTAGTGGTGGTTTGAGACACTGGTGACTGCTGGTGTGCTGGGGCATTCTGACCTCTCAGGAAGAGGTTAGAATGCCACTCTTCTGACCTCTCAGGAAGAGGTTAGAATGCCACCCCTCTGACCTCTCAGGAAGAGGTTGAATGCCGTCTCTCTGACCTCTCAGGGAGAGGCTAGAATGCCCCCCCCTCTGACATCTCAGGGAGAGGTTAGAATGCCACCCCTCTGACCTCTCAGGGAGAGGTTAGAATGCCACCCCTCTGACCTCTCAGGGAGAGGTTAGAATGCCACCCCTCTGACCTCTCAGGGAGAGGTTAGAATGCCACCCCTTTGGCATCTCAGGGAGAGGTTAAAATGCCATCCCTCTGACCTCTCAGGGAGAGGTTAGAATGCCAATTCTCTGACCTCTCAGGAAGAGGTTAGAATGCCACCCCTTTGACCTCTCAGGAAGAGGTTCGAATGCCACCCCTCTGACCACTCAGGAAGAGGTTAGAATGCCACCCCTCTAACCTCTCAGGAAGAGGTTAGAATGCCACCCCTCTGACCTCTCAGGAAGAGGTTAGAATGCCACCCCTCTGACCTCTCAGGGAGAGGTTAGAATGCCACCCCTCTGACCTCTCAGGGAGAGGTTAAAATGCCATCCCTCTGACCTCTCAGGGAGAGGTTAAAATGCCACCCCTCTGACCTCTCAGGGAGAGGTTAGAATGCCACCCCTCTGACCTCTCAGGGAGAGGTTAGAATGCCACCCCTCTGACCTCTCAGGGAGAGGTTAGAATGCCATCCCTCTGACCTCTCAGGGAGAGTTCAGAGGTGTGATAATGTGAGTAAAGACTCCAACTAGGTGGACTCTCTCAGGCCGACAGTTGGTTAACCTGGTGTTGATTCGTATTGAGCACTGTATATATTATGCGTATAGCCCTCCCCTTGCCTAACAGGGGCCCCAGTTTCCCCTGTTAGGCAGGTCAAACTCACACCCACCTACACCCACTCATGTACCTGTTTAGTCTCCACGTCTGATTGTAAATAGGTTACGTGAAGCCTTAATGTCCCTCGTGTAGTGGATTTAGATTTTGCCATCAAATTGGCTAGTTTACTGTGCATCCCATATCCATCCTGTGGACGGTAGCGCAAGAGCATATGGATACACAAAGGGCCTAGGAACTAGGCTCCAAAAGGGGTTAACAGGTGTACATCGGGATTTATATCTGCAGTTCACTTATCTTTACAAGCAAATTTAGGAAATTTGCCTAATATATCTGGTATGTCATTTTCAGTGATAAGATATCTTGACATATCACATAGGATATTACACTATCTCTATATAGGTGGTAAACTCCCACTAATCACACTGGTCTTCCAGGAGTGGTTCAGTAGCGGTGGTAGTGACCCAGAATCATCTTCCCCGTATCGTGTCTTCAGCGAGGCCGGGACACAAGCCCAGGGCTCTACTGTCCTTCATCAGGTGGGAGCAGAGACACAGGGACCTCAGGATGCTCCTGGCGCAGGCCATGCATGCTAACAGACACTTCTCAGAAGGCTACATTCTCAACGCTATAGAAGCCGACGCATCTGAGGAGATGGGAGGTTAGTGGGACTGCTCTCTGCTTAATAATAATAATAATAATAATAATAATAATAATAATAATAATAATAATAATAATAATAATAATAATAATAATCTTTATTTCTACAAAGTATATGATACAACTTATACAGACCATAGCTGACATTAATGACATACTACTATATAGAAAGTCCCGTGTTATGCAGAGCATTTTGGGCAGATTAGGTCAATTTTGTCCCAGGATGCGATCCACATCAGTCCACTAACACCCAGGTACCTATTTTACTGCTAAGTGAACATGTACAGCAGGTGTCTTTATGAAACACGTCCTAATATTTCCACCCGTACCGGGGATCGAACCACGGACCTCAGTGTGTGAGTCGAGTGCGCTACCAACCCAGCCATGGGACACAATACCGTGATTAGAAGAATACACAAATAACCCGGACACAGGAAAGAGGAGCTTACGACGATGTTTTGGTCCGACTTGGAACATTCACAAAGTCACTTGTAAATGCTCGAAGTCGGGACAAAAGTCGTCATTAGCTTCTCTCTCTCTTATGTGCGGGTTATCTGTGTATTCTCTCTGCTTGTGGTAATGTGAGATTACATGTGTGGGGTGTGTGTGTGTATGTGTGTTGACGGAGTTTTTGTATAGATATATATATATATATATATATATATATATATATATATATATAAAATATATATATATGTTGTGAATTCCTTGGGGTGTTAAATAAATGTGTTGAGGGTTTTTGGTTGCAAAATTAAATATTTCTAAAATTTTAAATTTATAAAATTTAAGGAAGTCCGGGGAATCACCTTCAAAATTAACGAGTGTTAACTTAAAATTTTTTTTTTTTTAGATTGTAAAAAAAACTGAATTAAGGACGGGGGACTTATACCAATTTTAAACGGGTTTGTTTGGGGACGGGTATGAAAATTTACAGAATCGCTGGGCCCTTGGGAAAACCTCCCCAAAAATCCGGGGGAACGGAAAGGGTTCAAAAACGGGGCCGGGGTGCCCAACTTCCCCGCTTCGGGTTCCTCAGGGAAATTGTAAAATTACGACAAAGGCCTTTCCAACTCCTTGCTCGTTAACCTACCCCACCTTGTTTTTGAAAAAAAATAAAAAAATGTTTTAAATGAAAAAATTTTTTTTTGAAAAAATGAATAAAAAAAAATAAAAATTTAAATTTTAATAATAATAAATAAAAAAATAATATAATAAAAATTTTAAATATTAAATATATATATATATATATTATATATATATTAAATTATAAAATTTTATATATTTTTTAATATATTAAAATTTTTTAATAAAATTTATTGGGGGAAGGTGGGGAGAGGGTTTAAAAGGGGGAAGGGAGGGGATTAGGTAAAATAAAAAATTTTTTAAAGCGGTGGGGAAAAAATTTTTTGGGGGGTTTTAATTTTTTTTTAAAAATGTTGGAAAGGGGTAATATAAGGGAAGGGGGGAAAGTTTTTTTGTATAAAGCAAAGGGGAAAAAAGAGGGGGAAAAAAAAGGGGAAATTTTGGGGTACCGGGAAAAAGTGTATGGTAAGTTATGGAAAAAATTAAGAGAAAACGGGAATAGGATACAAGAAAAGGGGGTTTAGGAAAAGGGGGGTTGGGGAAGGGTTGTGAAAAAATTTGTAACAGTTTAAAAAATTTAAGGGGGCTTTTTGATTAGGTTTTGGAAAAGGCTTTTGCTTTGGGGGGGGGAAGGCGTTTGAAAGTGATGGGGGAGGTGGAAAAAGGTTTGAAGGTTTTTGAGGATAGGGGGTCAAGTAGAGTTTGGGGAAAGAGGGTTTTTCCCATTTAAAAGTAGGGTTGGGAAAATTTTGGGAAATTTTCCCTTGTTTAAAATTTATAGGGGTTTTTTAAAAATTTAAGGGGGTTTGGAAAGGCGGGGTTTAAAGATAAAGAAAAAACACAAAATTTTGGGACACCTGCCTTTGCTGATGACCTGTGCTTTTGGGAATTCTGAAAAAGTGCGAGTTTGGGTGGTAAATTTTGGTGGGGGGTTGCAAAAGAAGAATCAGGAAAAGTAAGGTTATGGGTAACAAAAAGATTATGATAAAAAGTTTGAAATAGATTGGAGGGAGGGGAGTATGGAGGAGGTAACTATTCAGTTTTTGGGGAGTGGACGTGTCAGCGGATGGGTCTATGAAAGATGAGGTGAATTAGAATTATGGGGGAAAAAAAGAGTAGTGGTGCACTTAAAAGTTGGGAACAAAGAACTTTGCCCTTTGGAGGCAAAGAGGGGAATGTTGAGAGTATAGTTTTAAACCCCCGTTTAAGGGGTAAAGGTGGGGGAGAAGTTGAGCGGGAAGGCTGAGGCAGGGGGTTTTGGGATTTGAGGAATGTGTGGGTGAAAAATTGCGGAACATTTAAGTTAGGAGGGGTGGGGTTCCAAAATTTGTAAGGGGGTGGGGAAAAGGGTTGTTAGGGGGTTCGGTGAAAAGGGAAGGAAAGGCGGTTAAGGTGCCCAGGGGGGAAAGGAAGGGGGGTGGGGGTTTTTTTTTTTTTTTTTTTTTTTTGTTTTTAAATTTTTTTCGTTTTTTTTTTTTTTTAAAAGGGTTTTTTCGAGGCTGTTAGGGGAAAGGTAACTTTTGAAGGGATTAGGGAAACCGGGGGACTTGAGCCCGGGAGGGGGAAAGAAGTCCTATTGAAGGAGGGGGAAGGCGAAAACCGAGGAAAGCCCCTTCGGGCAACAGGAGGGTTAGGGAAAAATTTTTTTTTGGGGACCCCCTTTGGAAGCCAGTGGATAAAATTTTTAAATTTTTTTTTTTAAATTTTTTTTTTAAAATTTTTTTTATATATTTTTAAAAAAATTATATATTTATATATAATATATAATAATATTTTAAATATATATATTATAAAATTTTATATATTTTAAAAAATTTTATATTATATATATATTATATATATATATATATATATATAATATATATATATATATATATATATATATAATTATATAAATATTTATATATTATAAAATTTTTTTATTATTTTATTAGTTTTAAATTAATCAAAATTACTTATTTGGCTAAATTTTTTTTAAAGGGTAAAAAATTAAAATTTGAAAATTTTACATTAAAAAATTTAATAACTAACCTGTTACTTAAAAAATTTTTTACCCTGTTACTTTTATTTTTTTTTAAAAATGTTTACCACATAAGCTCCTGTTGTTTTGAGTGGAGGGGAGGGTGGGGGGGTACCCGGGGTCCGGGGGGGGTGGTCCCTTGGGGGTGAGACACTTGCTGGTACTGGTTCCCAGGCTCGGGAAAAGACTCCCCTGACCCCAACTTCTGGTGACTGGGTCAGATGGTCAGGAGCCTGGGAGGCCCACACCGGCTCCAGGAGAAGGGCTTCTGTGGCCCATCACGCTGTGAGCACTCTTTGGTGTTACCATCACATGGACACTGTGTAAAACCCCTCACACTGTGCACGTGTACCACCCTCACACTGGACACGTGTACCCCATCCACTGTGACCTGTGTACCCCTACACGTGACACTGTTTTGTCCCCCCATCACACGTGACACTGTCTGTGTTCCACCATCCATGTGAACTGATGTGTACCCCATATACTGTGACCTGTTGTGTACCACCTCACCTGTGACATTTGTGTACCACCCTCAACGTGACACTGTGCCCCCATCACACTGTGACACTGTGTACACCATCACACTGTGACACTGTGTACCACCCTCACACTGTGACACTGGACCCCATCACACTGTGCCTGTTGTGTCCCCACACACTGTGACCTGTCTGTGTACCACCTCACACTGGACACTGTCTGTGTCCCATCAACTGTGACATGTGTACCCCATCACACTGTGACACTGTCTGGTCCACCTCACACTGTGAAGTGTACCACCATCACACTGTGCCACTGTCGTGTACCACCACACACTGTGACACTGTTACCCCCAACACTGGACACTGTGTCCACATACACTGTGACACTGTCTGTGTACCACCATCACTGTGACACTGGTACCATCTCACACGGGACACTGTCTGTGTACCACCATCACACTGTGACACTGTCTGTGTACCACCATCACACTGTGACACTGTGTACCACCATCACACTGTGACACTGTCTGTGTACCACCATCACACTGTGACACTGTCTGTGTACCACCATCACACTGTGACACTGTCTGGTACACCACACATGGACCTGTGTACCCCCATACCTTGACACTGTGTACCCCCACAACTGTGAACGGGCTGTGACCACCATCACCTGTGACACTGTCGTGTACCCCCCCACACAGTGACACTGTTGGTTCCCATCACACTGGACACTGTGTACACCATACATGTGACCTGTGTACCACCATCACACTGTGACACTGTCTGTGTACCACCATCACACTGTGACACTGTCTGTGTACCACCATCACACTGTGACACTGTGACCACCCTCACCGGACACTGTCTGTGTACCCAAACCCTCCCTGTGACATGTCTGGGGCACCCTCACACTGTGACACTGTCTGTTACCACCATCCCCTGTGACACTGTCGTGTACCACCCTCCACTGTGCACTGTGTACCCCTCACATGTGACACTGTCTGGTACCCCCATCACACTGTGACACGTCTGTGTACCCCATCACAAAGTGACATGCTGTGTACCCCCATCACACGTGACACTGTCTGTGTTTCCCCCATCACACTGTGACATGTTTTACCACCATACACGTGACACTGTGTACCCCCATACACTGTGACACGTCTGGTACCACCATCACCTGTGAACTGTGTACCACCATCACCTGTGACCCTTTGGTACCCCCATCACACTGTGACACTGGGGTCCCAATTACACTGTGACACGTGTACCCCCATCCACTGTGCCCCTTGTACCCCCATCCACTGTGACACTGTCTGTGTACCCCATCACACTGTACACTGGTGTACCACCATCACACTGGAACCCGTGCCACCATCACACTGTGACACGTGTACCCCCAACACTGTGACACTTCTGTGACCCCATCACACTGTGCCTGTGTACCACCATCACAATGTGACACTGTTTCCCCCATCACACTGGAATGTCGTGTACCACCATCACACTGTGACACTGGTCCCCCCATCACCCCTGTGACATGTTGGACACCTCACACTGTGACACTGATCCACCATCACAATGGCACTGTGTACCACCTCAACTGTGAACTGGTACCACCTCACACGTGCACGTCGGTACCACCTCCATGTGACCTGTGTCCACATCACACTGTAACGTGTACCCCTCACAAGGACACTGTTACCCCATCACACTGTGACACTGTCTTGTACCACCTCAACACTTTTACATGTGTACCACCATCACACTGTGACACTGTCTGTGTACCCCATCACACTGTGACTGTCTGTGCCACCATTAACTTGACACGTCTGTGTACCACCACATACTGTGACACTGTGTCCACCATCACACTGTGACCTGTGTACCCCTCACACTGTGAACTTTTACCACCCTCAACTGTGACACGTCTTGTACCACCTTACACTGTGACACGCTGTGTACCACCATATACTGTGACCTTTGTACCCCATCCACTGTGACACTGCTGTGTACCACGATCACACGTGCACTGTCTGTGTCCACCATCACACTGGACACTTGAAACCACCCCACACTGTGACACTGTCTGTGTCCACCCTTACCTGTGCACTGTTGTGTACCACCCTCATACTGTGACCTGTCTTGTTTCCCCCCTCAAACCCCGTGAATGTCGGTTTCACCATCATACTGTGACACTGTCTGTGTACCACCATCAACTGTGACCTGTGTACCACCCCCACTGGCCCTGTTGTGTACCCCCATCACACTGTGACAAGTGTCCCCCATAACTTGACACTTTTACCACCATCACACTGTGACACTTGGGACCACCATCACACGTGACACGTGTAAAACCCCCTTCAAATGGGACATGTGTAACCCCCATCACACTGTGACACTGTCTGTGACCACCCTTTCACTGTGACACGTCTGTGTACACCATTACACTGTTCCTGTCTGTGTACCCCATTACACTGTGACACGTGTCCCCTCACACTGTGACACTGTGTCCACCCTCACAATGTGCCCCTGCTGTGTACCCCCCATCATACTTGCACTGTGTACCCCATCACACTGTGATCTGTCTGTGTACCCCCATCACACTGTGACACTGTGTCCACCACACACTGGACACTGTCTGTGTACCCCCTTTATACGTGACACTGTTACCACCCTCACACTTGGCCCGTGTAACCATCACACTGTGCACTGTTGTGTACCCCTCACACTGTGACATGTCTGTGTACCCCACCACCCGGACCTGCTTGCCCCCATCTACTGTGACACTGTGTACCACCAACAACGGGGGCACTGTCTGGTACCACGATCACACTGTGACATTGTCTGTGTACCACCATAAACCCCGTGCCTGTGTACCACCATCATACTGTGACACTGTGTAACCCTCAACTGGAATGTCTGTGTACCCGATCACACTGGCACTGTCTGTGTACCCCACCAAAATGTGACACTGGTACCACCATCTACTGGTCAAAGTCGTGTACCACCTCACACTGTGACATGTGTACCACCCTCCACTTGACCTGTGTACCCCATAACTGTGACACTGGTACCACCCTACACTGTGACACTGTCTTGGGACCACCATCACACTGGACATGTGTACCACCCTCCACTGTACACGTCTGTGTACCACCATCACCTGGACACGTCTGTGTCTACCCCCCTTGACACTGCTTGTGTACCACCCTCACACTTGAAATGCTGTGTACCCTCACACTGTGACCTGTCTGTGTACCCCCATCACACTTGACATGTGTACCCACCTTACCTGTTCACTGCGTGTCCCCCATCACACTGTGACACTGTCGTGTACCCCATCACACTGTGACACTGTTGGTACCACCATCACACTGTGGCACTGTCTTTTGTACCCCATCACATTGACACTGTTTACCACCTCAACCCCGGGAAATGTCTGGTACCACCATCACATGTGACACTGTCTGGTCCACCATCAACCTGTGACACTGTCTGTGTACCATCACACTGTGCCCTGTCTGTGTATCCATCACCTGTACACGCTGGTACCACCAACACCTTTGCACTGTTTTGTGTACCACCATACACTGTGCACTGTCTGTGTCCACCATCACACTGTGACACTGTGTACCACCATCACACTGTGACACTGTCTGTGTACCACCATCACACTGTGACACTGTCTGTGTACCACCATCACACTGTGACACTGTGTCCACATACACTGTGACCTGTTGGTACTACCCTCCACTGTACACGTCTTTTTTAACCATCACATGTGACACTGTCTGTGTCTACCATCACACTGTGACACTGCTTGTCCACCATCACATGTGACACTGTCTGTGTACCAACCCTCAACTGGACACTGCTGTGTACCCCCATCACACTGTGACATGTGTACCCCCCATCACACTGTGAATGTCTGTTACCACCATCACACTGTGCACTGTGTACCCCTTTACATGTGACCTGTGTACCACCATCACACGTGACAGTGTACACCATCACAGGCACTGTGTACCCCCATTTCACTGGACACTGTGTACCACCTCACCTGTGACACTGTCTGTGTACCCCCATTACACGTGACATGTCGGTACCCCTTTCACTGTGACATGTTGGTACCACCATTTCCTGTGACACTGTGTACCACCATCACACTGTGACACTGTGTACCACCATCACACTGTGACACTGTCTGTGTACCACCATCATACTGTGACACTGTGTACCACCATCACACTGTGACACTGTCTGTGTACCACCATACATGTGACACGTGTACCACCATCACCTGTGACCTGTCTTTTACCACCCCAAAACCCGTGACACTGTCTGGTACCACCTCAATGTGACACGTCGTGAAACCCCTCACACTGTGCACTGTCTGTGTACCCCCATCACACTTGCACTGTGTCCCCCCATCACACTGTGACACTGTGTACCACCATCACACTGTGACACTGTCTGTGTACCACCATCACACTGTGACACTGTGTACCACCATCACACTGTGACACTGTGTACCAACACAACCCGTGCACTTTGGGGGTACCCCATCATCGTGAAACTGTGACCCCACCCCTGTGCATGTCTGTGTACCACCATCATACTGTGACACGTCTGTGTACCCCATCACATGGACACGTTGGTACCCGATAAAACTGTGACACTCTCTGTGTACCCCATCACACTGTGACATGTGAACCCCATCATACTGTGACACTGTCTGTGTACCACCATCACACTGTGACACTGTCTGTGTACCACCATCACACTGTGACACTGTGTACCACCATCACACTGTGACACTGTGTACCACCATCACACTGTGACACTGTCTGTGTACCACCATCACACTGTGACACTGTGTACCACCATCACAGTGAATTTTTACCACCAAACAACTGTGACCTGTCTGTGTTCCACCATCATACTGTACACTGTGTACCACCCATCACACGTGCATTCTGTGTCCACAATACTGTGACCGTCTGTGTCCACCATCACACTGTGACACTGTCTGGTACCCCGATCACACTGTGCACCTCTGTGTACCACCTCACACTGTGGACACTGGTACCACCAACAATGTGACACTGTCTTGTACCACCTCACACGTGACACGTTGTGTACCCCATCCACTGTGACACTGTGTACACCTCACACTGTGACACTGTGTACCCCCTCACACTGTGACACTGTGTACCCCATCACACTGTGACACTGTCTGTTACCCCCCTCCACTGTGAACGTGTCCCCATACACTGTGACACTGTCTGTTACCACCATCACACTGTGACATGTCTGTGTACTACCATCACCTGTGCACTGTCGTGTACCCCCATCCCCCAAAGTGCACTGTCTGGTACCCCCATCACACTGTACACTGCTGTGTCCACCTCACACTGTGACCCCTGTGTACCCCATCACATGTACACGTCTGGTACCACCATCCACGTGCACGCTGTGTACCCCATCACACTGTGACACTGTCTGTGTACCACCCTCAACCCGTGACATGTCTGTGTTCCCCATCACACTGTGAACTTGTACCACCCTCACACTGTGACCGTCTGGTACCCCTACACTGTGACATGTCTGTGTACCCCCCTCCAAAATGTGACATGTCTTGTACCCCCATCACACTGTGACACTGTCTGTGTACCACCATCACACGTGACATGTTGTTACCACCTCACACTGTGAACGTGCCACCTCACACTGTGACCTGTGTACCACCATCAACTGGACACGTCTGTGTACCACCATCACACTGGACAGGGGTACCACCATCCACTGTGACCTGTGTACACCACACATGTGACACTGTGTACCACCATCATACTGTGACACTGTCTGTGTACCACCATCACACTGTGACACTGTCTGTGTACCACCATCACACTGTGACACTGTGTACCACCATCACACTGTGACACTGTGTACCACCATCACACTGTGACACTGTGTACCACCATCACACTGTGACACTGTGTACCACCATCACACTGTGACACTGTCTGTGTACCACCATCACACTGTGACACTGTGTACCACCATCACACTGTGACACTGTCTGTGTACCACCATCACACTGTGACACTGTCTGTGTACCACCATCACACTGTGACACTGTCTGTGTACCACCATCACACTGTGACACGGTACCACCCATACACTGTGACATGTCTGTGCCACATCACACGTACACTGGACCACATCACCTGTGACACTGTGTACCACCATCACACTGTGACACTGTCTGTGTACCACCATCACACTGTGACACTGTGTACCACCATCACACTGTGACACTGTCTGTGTACCACCATCACACTGTGACACTGTGTACCACCATCACACTGTGACACTGTCTGTGTACCACCATCACACTGTGACACTGTGTACCACCATCACAATGTGACACTGTCTGTGTCACCATCACACTGTGACACTGTCTGTGTACCACCATCACACTGTGACACTGTGTACCACCATCACACTGTGACACTGTCTGTGTACCACCATCACACTGTGACACTGTCTGTGTACCACCATCACACTGTGACACTGGTACCCCTCACACGTGACACGATGTTACCCCCATCACACTGTGCACTGTTGTGTAACCCCCAAACCACTGTGACAAGTGAACCCAAAACCCCTGTGACACTGTTTGTGTAACAACACTGTGACACTGTCTGGTACCACCTCACACTGTGCACGTGTACCACCATCCATGTGACCTGTTGTGTACCACCCCAAAAATGTGCATGTCGTGTACCACCATCACACTGTACACTGTTGTGTACCCCCACACTGTGACATGTCTGGTTTTCCCCCATCACACTGTGACACTGTGTACCACCCCTACACTGTGACACTGTCTGTGTACACCATCACACTTGCACTGTCTGGGTTTTCCCCCATCCACTGTGACACGTCTGTGACTACCATCACCTGTGACACTGTCTGTGTACTACCTCACATGTGACACTGTCTGTGACCCCATCCACTGTGACACTGTCTTGTACCCCATCACACTGTGACACTGTCGTGTTCCACCCTCACACTGTGACACGTCTTGTACCACCATCACACGTGAAATGTCTGTGTACCACCCTCACCTGTGACACTGTCTGTGTACCCCCATCACACTGTGCCGTCTGTGTACCCACCACACACTTGGGCACTGTTACCACCATCACACTGTGAACTGTTGTGTCCCCAACCTGTGACATGTCTGTGTACCACCCTCACACTGTACACGCTGTGTACCCCCCCATCACACTGTGACATGTCTATAAATGGATTTGAACTGTATTTAATTTCCGATTGACCTTTCCCGGTGTGCCTTTTGCAGGTGGAAAGGGTCTTGATTCGATGGACGGAGCGTTCTCCTCTCTTTTTATGGGGGTTGATTGTTATATCCTCCCAGGGGGCGTTTGGGCATCAAGGGTTTTTGCGCTCTCCCTCACCCGGGTACAAAACCAGTTGATTTTTCCAGGTTCCCATTTTCACAGTGTTGGGCCCGTTTGGAACAAAATCCATGGACTTCATGATGGGAATTAAAACTTGGAAATCTAAAAATTCTGAAGATTGCACAGTTTTTTAAAAGGATTATCAAAGCTTGTTATTTCCTTAGGTAACACTGGGGTTTTGGGGTTGAGAAAGCTTGACTAATGGGCCATAGGCCTGCTGCAGTGTTCCACCTTTGGTTTTTTTCTTAAGACGAGGCAATCGACCCCCACCCAGGGTAGGGGATCAACACCTTAGCCTTGAAAACCCAAAGGGCTCACACCATTCTGGTTGGAGCTTGTACATCAGTCTTCCTTTACTATACTGATACGCCACTGGAGGGCGAATCGTCTACAAATTAATACCCAGAAGTCTACAGATCTAATTGTTCTCTTTCGGGATTGATACCCTTTTGTAAATACCCCGTTTGCTACAACAACAATTTCTTGGTAAAAAGGCCTGGGCGAAGAAGCCTCACTGAGACAATTTAGCTTGGAGAGAAGAGGGCGTTGGTGGGAACTGTTTGGTCGGGGTGGGTGTGTGAGTCGGTCCCACGACTGGAAACTTCCAGGTTGGGGGTGTTGACTTGGTCTGAAAGAGACTGATTCAAGATATTTTTTACGTGTTTCTGTTTACTCTTGGTGGGGCCATGCTTAACCGAGTGTCCGTGGTGTAAGCT
>NC_069453.1:31087061-31109153 GCF_026875155.1 Cherax quadricarinatus | reverse complement strand
CACCCCTCAAGGCCACAGGCCACAAAGTTACCTGGAAAAGAAAAATATTGAAAAATGCAAGAAACCTTTGTTTAGAGTAAATAAAAGAATACCGGGTTTGGGCGGCAGTCGCCGCTGTTGCCGTACGCACGTCAATTTCTGCAAACTTTGCGGCTCTATATCTCGGTAAGTACTGATGGCAAAAATTTTTTTTTTAGGCTTAAAACACTAGTAAAAATATTCCTAACATTTTCATAAGAAAAAATAATTTTTTTTTTTCGAATATTTGGTGACATAGAATGACAGTTTCAGAGAGGGCCCTGAAACAGTCAAAGGGTTAAACAAAAGTACCAACCACTCCAACACCTATATCCCCCCCTGCTTTTAACATTTCTGTCATGATCCCATCAGTTCCAACTGCTTTACCCCCTTTCATTTTACGTAATGTCTCACGTACGTCCCCCACACTTACATTCTGCTCTTCTTCACTCCTAAAAGATGGTATACCTCCCTGGCCAGTGCATGAAATTACTGCCTCTCTTCTTCCTTAAAAATTTAAAAGTTCCTCAAAATATTCTCGCCATCTACCTAATACCTCCATCTCCCCATCTACTAACTCCCCTACTCTGTTTTTAACTGACAAATCCATACTTTCCCTAGGCTTTCTTAACTTTTTTAACTCACTCCAAATTTTTTTTTATTTTCATTAAATTTCTTGACAGTGCCTCTCCCACTCTATCATCTGCTCTCCTTTTGCACTGTCTCACCACTCTCTTTACCTTTCTTTTACTCTCTATATACTCTGCTCTTCTTATAACACTTCTGCTTTGTAAAACCCTCTCATAAGCTCCCTTTTTTTCTTTTATCACACCCTTTACTTCATCATTCCACCAATCATCCTCTTTCCTCCTGCCCCCACCCTCCTATAACCACAAACTTCTCCCCCACATTTTAATACTGCATTTTTAAAACTATTCCAACCCTCTTCAACCCCCCCACTACTCATCTTTGCACTAGCCCACCTTTCTGCCAATAGTCGCTTATATCTCACCCGAACTTCCTCCTCCCTTAGTTTATAAAACTTTTTACCTCCCTCTTACTTGTTGTTGCCACCTTCCTCTTTTCCCATCTACCTCTTACTCTAACTGTAGCTACAACTAAATAATGATACGATATATCAGTTGCCCTCTATAAACATGTACATCCTGGAGCCTACCCATCAACCTTTTATCCACCAATACATAATCTAATAAACTACTTTCATTACGTGCTACATCATACCTTGTATATTTATTTATCCTCTTTTTCATAAAATATGTATTACTTATTACCCAAATCTCTTTCTACCCATAGCTCAATTAAAGGCTCCCCATTTACATTTACCCCTGGCACCCCAAATTTACCTACTCCCTCCATAACATTTTTACCCACTTTAGCATTGATATCCCCAACCACCATTACTCTCACACTTGATTCAAAACTCCCCACACATTCACTCAACATTTCCCAAAATATCTCTCTCTCCTCTACACTTCTCTCTTCTCCAGGTGCATACACGCTTATTATAACCCACTTTTCACATCCAATCTTTATTTTACTCCACATAATCCTTGAATTAATACATTTATAGTCTCTCTTTTCCTGCCATAGCTTATCCTTCAACATTATTGCTACTCCTTCTGACCTAATCCCATTTATTCCTCTCCATTGAAACTCTCCCACCCCGTTCAGCTTTGTTTCACTTAAAGCCAGGACATCCAGCTTCTTCTCATTCATAACATCCACAATCATCTCATTTTTATCATTTGCACAACATCCACGCACATTCAGACTTCCCACTTTGACAATTTTCTTCTTCTTATTCTTTTTAGTAATCTTTACAGGAAAAGGGGTTACTAGCCCCTTGTTCCCAGCATTTTAGTTGACTTTTACAACACGCATGGCTTACGGAGGAAAGATTCTTATTCCACTTCCCCATGGATATAAAAGGAAAAGTAATAAGACCAAGAACTATTAAGATAAAATCAAAGAAAACTCAGATGAGTGTGTATAAATAAATGTGTACATGTATGTGTAGTGTGACCTAAGTGTAAGTAGAAGCAAGACATACCTGTAATCTTGCATATTTATGAGACAGACGAAAGACACCAGCAATCCTACCATCATGTAAAACAATTACAGGCTTTCATTTTACACTCACTTGGCAGGATGGTAGTACCTCCCTGGGTGGTTGCTGTCTAAAATATATATTATATATATATATTTTTTTTTTAATATATTATACACCGGCGATTCCCACCAAGGCAGGTGCCCGAAAAGAAAAACTTTCACCATCATTGCACTCCATCACTGTCTTCCAGAAGGGTGCTTTACACTACAGTTTTTAAACGCATTATAAACCCTCTTCAAGTGCAGGCACTGTACTTCCACTCCAGACCTAAGTTCCGGCCTGCGGTTACCCTGAATCCCTTCATAAATGTTATCTTTGGCTCACACTCCAACAGGCCTCAAGTATTAAAAACCAATTTGTCATCCATTCACTACCTATACAAAACACGTCACAGCATGCCTGCATGGAAGTCCAAGCCTTCGCACAACAAACCTCCTTTTACCTCCTCCATCAACCCTTCCTAGGACACTCCCTACCCGCCTTCCTTCACTAAGACCGATACACTTCTTGAAGTCATCTGTTTCGCTCCATCCTCAACTGTCCGGACCACTCAACAACCCTTCCTCAGCCTCTGGACAACAGTTTTGGAAATCCCGCACCTCCCCTAAATCCAAACTAGAATTCTTGCATTAATTCACACCCACATTGCCCCAGACATGACATCTCACTCCCTCCACCTTCTCCTCGCCAAATTCATACCCCGCTTCACCCCCATATAAAGCGTTGGAAAACTTTACCTAACATTCCCCCTTTGCCCCCAAGGGGACAAAGTTCTTGCTCCACAGACTCCTAAGTGCACCACTCACTCTTTTCCCTCATAAATTCTAATTCACCTCATTTTTCATAGCCCCATCCGCTGACCGTCCACTCCCAAATATCTGAATAGTTCCCCCTCCATATCTCTCCCTCCCAAACTGATATTCAATCCTTTTTATCACCTAATCTTTTGTTATCCTCATAACCCTTTCTCTTTTTCCCGTATTCACCTTTAATTTTTTTTCTTTTGCACACCTACCAAATTTTTATCCACCAATCCTGCAACTTTTCCTTTAGAAACCCCAAGAGCACAGTGTCATCACAAAGAGCACTGTGACAACCCCACTTTGTGTGTGATTTTTTTATCTTTTTAAACCCCCGCCTCTTCCAAACCCTCGCATTTCTTTTCTTACAAAACCCCCTCTATAAATATATTTAAAAAACCACGGTGACATCACACTCCTTGTCTAAGGCCTACTTTTTTCTGGAAAAAATTTCCCTCTTTTCCTACTCTCTAACTTGAGCCCCATATCCTCGTAAAAACTCTTCACTGCTTTCGTAACCTACCTCCCACACCAACACTTTCAACTCTGCCAATTGCCCCCCTATCCACCCTGCTACCCTTTTCCAAATCCATAAATGCCACAAAAGACCTCTTTTGCCCTTTTCTAAATAGTTTTACTTATATTTTCATGTAAACCCTGGTCCAACACCCCCCACCTTTCCTAAACCTCCCTTTTTATCTGCATCCTATTTCCGTCTTACTCTTAATTCTTCAATTTTTAAAATCTACCTACACTTTACAGGTACACTCAAAAACTTACCCCCCCTATAATTTTTTGCACCCCTTTTTTAACCCCTTTGTTTTATCAAAGGAACTAGCATGCTCTCTCCCAACCCCTAGGTACCTTACCCTCTTCCTTTAATTTTTTAAAAAATTTTGCACCAACCACCCAAAACTATATCCCCACCTGTTTTTTAACTTTTCTATCTTTACCCACAATCCCGGCTGCCTTCCCCCCTTTTCATTTTACCTACTGCCTCACGAACTTCCCCCACCTCACAAGGGGCTCTTCCTCACTCCTAAAAGATTTTATTCCTCCTTGCCCTTACACGAAAACACAGCTCCCTATCTTAAACAACATTTAACAATTTCCCCAAAATATTCCTTCATCTTCCAATACTCTAATTCCATTTAATAACTCTCCTCCCTTTTTTTAAATGAAAATCCATTTGTTCTCTAGGCTTTCTTAACTTTTAATCTCACTCCAAAATTTTTTTTTATTTTCAAAAAATTTTTTGTAACTCTCACCCACTCTTCATTTGCTCTCTTTTTTCATTGCTCACCACTCTTTAACTTCTCTCTTTTTTTCCATATACTCTTCCCTCCTTTCATCACTTCTATTTTGTAAAAACTTCTCATATGCAAACTTTTTTCTCCCTAACTACTCTCTTTACATCATCATTCCACCAATCGTTTCCTCTTCCCTCCTGCACCCACTTTCCTGAAAACCACAAACTTCTGCTGAACACTCTAACACTACATTTTTTAAACCTACCCCATACCTCTTCGACCCCATTGCCTATCTCTCATTAGCCCATCTATCCTCCAATAGCTGTTTATCTTACCCTAACTGCCTCCTCTTTTATTTTTAAACCTTCCCCTCTCTTTTTCCCTGATGCTTCTGTTCTCCTTGTATTCCATCTACCTTTTACTCTCAGTGTACCCAAACAACTAGAAAGTGATCTGATATATCTGTGGCCCCTCTATAAACATGAAACATCCTGAAGTCTACTCCAACAGTCTTTTATCTACCAATACATAATCCAACAAACTACTGTCATTTCGCCCTACATCATATCGTGTATACTTATTTATCCTCTTTTTTTTAAAAATATGTATTACCTATAACAAAACCCCCTTTTCTATACAAAGTTCAATCAAAGGGCTCCCATTATCATTTACACCTGGCACCCCAAACTTACCTACCACACCCTCCCCTAAAAGTTTCTCCTACTTTAGCATTCAGTCCCCTACCACAATTACTCTCTCACTTGGTTCAAAGGCTCCTATACTTTCCCACTTAACATCTCCCAAAATCTCTCTCTCTCCCCCTGCATTCCTCTTCTCCAGGTGCATACACGCTTATTATGACCCACTTCTCGCATCCAACCTTTACTTTAATCCACAAAAATTCTTGAATTTACACATTCATATTCTCTTTTTATATATATATATATATAAATAATATATATTTTAATATATAATATTATATATAATATATATATATATATATATATATATTTTATATATATATATAATTGGTACAAATCAGTTTAAGTTAGTTTTTTTCTCCCTTCATGCATATTACTGTACTACTCATGACTATTAGCACACCAAGAATCTTGCCTTTGCAGACTTACCTCATTATGTGGTAATAAAGAAGGGATTGTATGTATGCATGTATCCTAAGTCATGTGTTCACCATGCTGCGGGGGCATTGAACCCCCCCAAACCCTCTCCAGGTATACTTAGCTCCTGATGTTCCCCCTGTGTCACTTGAACCACTAACAGGGCCTCATAAATAACTTACACTCACCAGGTTTAACCCATGTATAGATACTCTTATTATCAAAGTAAAGAAGCATTTTGTGTTATGAAGAGTCATGCAAAACCTAAATGACACAAGCAAACATTGAAGTTTTTTTTGTGCAGTCATATCTAAATAAAGAGTGTAAATATATAAACCACGACTTTGGAACAAAAGTTCTAAGACACAAAGGCAACAGAGGGGGGGGGAGAGGGGGCCTGTGAGAGCATGCTACTCTACTGGGGCCATGCACAACAAGACTGATAGGACACATCTGTGTGTGTGGGAAGATGGAACACACTTCGAAAAAGGCAGGAAGCCCTCCCAACATACCTGGTAACAGCCTACCAAGGGGTCGCCCGTGGTGTTGTTAGGGCACAGACAATAGGGCCGGTGCTGGTAGGGTTTACACACAGCGGAGTCCAGGCAGGGATTGGCCACCAAGCATGGATTTTGGCAATGGAAATCCAAACACGAGTCGATTTTAAAACAGTCGATGTCTATTTCACACTTGCGAGGTGGCCGAGGTGCAGCTATAGGGGGGGTTTTGGGGTTATGGGTTAGGTTTGCCAGTTAGTCCAGTTTGCTAACTATTACTGAGAGTAACTTGGAGCAGCCGTCACTTCGCTAATAAACATATATACTACCACCTTGTGGGAAAAGACATTTATAAAAAAATTTTAGAACATCTATTAGAGGACTAAAGAAGCCACGAGTGGCATAACTTTCCTCTAATAAATGTCCTGAATTGTACGAAGACCCTTTTTTTCCACATCTTGTAGGTATCACCAGACCTTTGTCGAAGGACTGATCAATACCTTTGACATACAGACTTTAAAAAGATGTTGCTCAAAATTACCGTTAATGTTAAAATTATCAAATTACTTTATGGGGAGCACAAAGAGACCATACACACTGCTGGGGACAGTCAGCGTGAGGGCGAAACTGCATTTAGGGAAAAAGACCCGGGCCGGGACAGTACCTGCGCTCACAATACTCAGTCCTCATTCAAGTGCTGTTCAATACCATGTAGAGACACTATCATATTTACAATATGAGATTTTTAATATAATGACTTTTATTTATTTTAAATCCTTTTTTTTACTATAGCAAGAATAGCAACTAGATTTTATGAGGTGTAGTAGCAGCGAGAACCGTAATAACCATTCTGTGTCACACAGATAAAAGCAGTCTGTGGCATAATGATTTTACTGTCATTCTTCCCTCAACAGAAACTTCCTATTCAAAAAATCTACTGCTTAAGAACAAATAATACTGAATGTGTACACTTCCACACATCACCTGGTTCCCAGTATTAAAAGCCTGCCAATGTGTGGTGTACATGTGGACTGAGCTTACAGAACATCACAGCAGTGTGTACAAGAGTCAATTTGAAATTGTACCACACCAGCTAGACTACACAAGACAGTGGTGAGGTGTTAACAAGCCATCTTTAAGTAACAAGCATCAGGTGTTATAACTAAGCAATCATTTAAGTTGTGAGCTACAGCCAATCTACAGTGCATCGAACAAACAATAAGCATACAATAAGCTATGATTTACACCCAAATCATACATTTTATAGTACATGATAAATTACAGGTTAGTGATACAGTGAGGTATGATAACATAAAACAATACTAGTCTTTGAGAAACTCAAGATCAGTGAGGGTGGATGATGGGGGTGCTGAGGGAACATGCACTACAAGATTACCAAGGTCTTGTGTTATACACTGTGGTACACCAAGGTCTTGTTTTTGCACATGTGGTACACCAAGGTCTTGTGTTATACACTGTGGTACACCAAGGTTTGTTGCACACTGTGGAAACACCAAGGTCTTGTGTTATACAGTGGTACACCAAGGTCTTGGTTGCACACTGTGTACACCAAGGTCTTGCATTATACAGTTTTGGTACACCAAGGGGTCTTGTGTTATACAGTGTGGTACACCAAGGTCTTGTGTTGCACACTGTGGTACACCAAAGGGCTTGTGTTATACACTGTGGAACACCAAGGTCTTGTGTTAACACACTGTGGTACACCAAGGTCTTGTGTTATAACACTATGGTACACCAAGGTCTTGTTTTTACACACTGTGGTAAAAACCAAGTCTTGTGTTATACAGTGTGGTACACCAAGGTCTTGTGTTATACCAATGATACACCAAGGTCTTGTGTTACACACTGTGGTACACCAAGGTCTTGTGTTACACACTGTGTACACCAAGGTCTTGTGTTACATACTATGGTACACCAAGGTCTTGTGTTATACACTATGATACACCAAGGTCTTGTGTTACACACTGTGGTACACCAAGGTCCTTGTGTTATACACTATAGTACACCAAGGTTTTGTGTTACACACTGTGGTACACCAAGGTCTTGTGTTACACAATGTGGTACACCAAGGTCTTGTGTTACATACTATGTACACCAAGGTCTTGTGTTATACACTATAGTACACCAAGGTTTTGTGTTACACACTGTGGTACACCAAGGTCTTGTGTTATACACTGTGGTACACCAAGGTCTTGTGTTATACACTATGGTACACCAAGGTTTTGTGTTACACACTGTGGTGCACCAAGATCAGATAATCACTGTAAACATGCTTGTGTAACGGTCACTTTTTCGACTGTCTCAGCAAGAGTGAAAACTGAGTAAGAGGCTGGGCCGTAACAAAAAGCATATGAGTGGAGGCAAAATGTGATTTCGTTGTACTTGATAATTCTAAGGATTCTTCATAACAGTGATGATAGCCGAGGGAACGACAGTCATGAAGGCTGCATGAAACTCACACACCACCAGTTAAGAATATTTTAATCCCTAAAACAGTGATTAAAATAGATTCTCACTGTTTATATACACTTGGAGATATACACCTGGGTTTTTGTATATCATGGTAGGTGAGGAAAGGAAGACATGAGTGTGGTGTAAATACTTACTTTCATAGCAGTTGACATGAGGGTTACCAGTGCGGCCAGGTGGACATGAGCAGTCAGTTCGTCGATTGAGAACCTGTGGAAGCAAGACATTAACAAACATGTTTCGTTTATCATTCAGCGGCCTGACGGTCAGACCATGAGAACAGATAAGTGTAAAAATAATGTAATCTAAGATCGTTTCCACAAGAAAACATTTAGATACTGGGAAGATGTGGGATATACAACATAAAACTTGGTCTCTTCACTTCCTTAAACATAATAGTTCATCTAAATATTACTAAACTTTACTCAATTTATCCATTGATTTTTAAGCAATTTCCATATTTTTTTTTTCCACCAAGATAATTATCAACTTAAAGTTGAGTCAAGTGTTTGTTGAACACAATTCAAACAATATAAAAAAAAACATTAAAACACCCGTGAATGTTTAATCTTTGGGTTTGGTACTGCTACTCAAGAAGATAAACATACAACTTACTACATACTGTGTATATTACATACAAAAAAAACAATACAAAATATTAACCCATTGTTACAGTTCTTCTTGGAGATTTACAACACAATGTACAGACAAGACATGTCCCATTGTTACAGTTCTTCTTGGTGAGTTACAACACAATGTACAGACACAAGACGTCATCTAAATGATTTAAAAAAACCGACAGGTTGAAGAGTGAGACACTTGTGTAATATTTGGGAATCATTATTGATGACACATTTTGCCAGCCAGTGGCTTCTTTGGTCCAATACAAAGAAGAACGGTGGAAAATGAGGACGAGTTTGAGGTAATCAGTCCCTCAGTCTGGAGTTGGGGTCTTCAGTCTTGAGAAAAGTACTTTTCTCAAGACTGATGGACTGAACACATCTACTCCCAGACTGAGGGACTGATTACTTCAAACTCCACCGTTCTTCTCTGTATTAGACTGAAGAAGTCACCGGCTGGCAAAACGTGTCAACAATAATGATTCCCAAATGCTGCCCAAGTGTCTCATTCTTCATCAATACAAGACAATTATTTTTCTGATATCCACTGTCCTCGAGTCAGTCTCAGTGGAAACTGAATGTAGATAGAAGACCATTGCAAAATCCTGATAATGTGTAGATTGCAACACAAAAGGCCTAGAGCTATCATTCAACTCTCCCATTGCTGTTTTGCATCTTGTATCACTTGTTCACGATATTTGCACAGTATCTCCAGTGTATACACACTGATATAATATCACAATATGCAAAATAACCACTGTGAAAAAAATAGTGAAATTCCCAGCACTTTTGTGACGTCTCACATTAATAAGTAACAGCCACGAAAGCTCTTGGAATATCATCATTTTTTCCACTATGGTTATTTTTGCATACATTGATGTGTGTGTATATCTGTGTATATATACACCGTGAGAATATTTTGATCCCTATTTTAGGGATTAAGGTATTCTTGTCTGGTAAACTAACGTAAATGCAATATAAACACGTAATACAGAGTGTGGATACACCTTCCTTCTCTGGATTACAGTTATCATTTATAGTCAGTATTATCACAATATTTCTGCAACCAGTAATAATTATAACTAAAATTATCAATGCAATTATATAATAAAGACTTGTATCACTGAAAATAATCATTACATTTAATAATTTTATCTTGAGACCACATAGCTTTATTAAGTTTACTGCTCAACTAATTTAACCTTATTTATACAACTGTACATGAGGGCACAACTGGAGACTTTTCAAAATTTGTCCAATAAATGTCATCTAATATTTTTAACAATTACGTACACTTTGAGTATAAAATTTAATGCATTAATGTCAAGCTTTAGAAAGAATTTATAGTTTCTCCAAAATACGTACTAAACTATATTTTTTCAACAAGGAGAGAAGGCAGGGAAGGGCAGGAGATGGCAGCACATACCTGGCACTCAGCATTGGGAGCACAAGGATTGAGGACGGCACATGGGTCAAGGCACTGTCTATTACGACACACTTCTGTTGGAGGACACTCATCATCCGTCGTACATCCTGGCTCCACTGTCGGTCCTGACACCAGAGGCGAGGAATGTAAGCAACACAGGGTATACCTGGGTATACCTGGTGTATCTACACAACACAACTCAGAGTATCCCATCACAAGTATTGCATCTAGGTATTTATTTTGTCTACTAGTTACTATCATAGTGCAACAAAGTGTTGTGGAGATTGAATATTGCACGAGACTACATTCAACAATTTCGTAATTATAACAATTAAAAAAACTAGCAACACAAAAAATAAAGAAAAAATGGAGAAAGAGTTGGGTTCTGCTGGTTAACTGATAATTATAATAAAGAATGAGGAGGGGGGGGGGAAAGTGGCAGGGAAACACTGCAGCTAAAAACATGACACACAACATGAAAGGTAACTTGGGGAGAGGCAAGAGTGAGCAATGATGCATCTCCAAGTTCATCTGTAATGATAATAAAAGTGGTGGGGTTAATGCAGGAGTAGATGCAGTGTAGTAACGTATAACAGGTGCTTCTAGAATATTACATCTAACAGGTGTCTCATCTCTACGACTCTACTTAAGTAAGCTCCATAAGGAATTTAAGTATTATTTTACTCATGATGTGTTGAGCTCAGTTGTCAATGCTGAGAACACAAATTAAGCACATATAGTACTGAGTAACTAGTTAATATCTACAGGTGCTGTTATTCTACTAGCTATCAAAGACCTCACATTTACAGCTGTAGTCAATCACTAGCACAGGAGAGTAAGTTGAAACCACGTTTTATAATACATGTGAGAAATGCAAGTACAGTAATTCATTATGTTTTCATGGAAATTCCGAGGTAAAACCTGTGCCTCTTTATATATGAAAATGAAGCAAGATGCTGTAATTTAGTGTTAAGCAGACACAGCAACATTCAAGTCTTACGTAATGTGCACTCAACGTAGGCATTGCCAGTGAAGCCTGGCAGACACTCGCAGGTCATCGTCCTGAAGGGAAGTGTGTCGATGACATGGCACTTGGCATTAGTGCCGCAGGGATTGATCACCTGGCAAGGGTCATCACAACGGCCGTCAAAGCATGCCATCTTGCTGGGGCATTCACCATCTGTCTGGCACTCCTTGTACGATGGTTCCAATGCTGGCTCTGTGGCACCACAATCCACGTTATAGCAATATGGCAAGAATGGTGAGTTTTGCTGAAGTAAGGTTACAGAAGTGGGCCAAATTTAGGAAAAATCAATGATACAGTTTTTTAGTACTGATACACCAAGGGATTAAATATATTTATCTGTGTAATCAGTGAGCAAGTGAATGAAGTAAGCTTATGCTAGTGTTTTAATCCCATTCTGGCTATCTTCCTCTTATGGGCAATAAAGTTGACCACCCTAAACTTGCCTTATCAAACTGGCTAAATATCACTAAAACACATCAGTGTTAGATAACAAGAGAGGAGCAGTAGAGGGCAGGGAAGGAAGAGTACTTACTGGGTACACACTGAACATTGGGGTCTCCTTGATGGTCTGGAGGGCAGGTACACAATGGACGGTGGTTGATGACACGACACTGGGCTCCTGGTCCACAGTTACAAGGATCTCGACACTCCTGGGAGATGCAGGCCAGCCATGATGGACACTCAGGGTCACTGGTACACTCTGGTCTCTCACACCGCACGTATGGGTCACCCTGGGAGGTGGACACACCGTCACTAACTTCATCAATCCATAAACTTCAAATTAACCTTATTAACCCGTAAACGATCCAAACGTATATATATGTTTTTCAACATTTGAAAATACAGTGGACCCCCGCATAGCGACCTTAATCCGTGCAAGAGGGCTGGCTGTTATGCGAAATGTTCGGTATGTGAATGAATTTTCCCCATAAGAAATAATGGAAATAAAATTAATCCGTGCAAGACACCCAAAAGTATTAAAAAAAAATTTTTTTACCACAAAAAAAATGTTAATTTTAGTACACACAAACTGAAAAAGGCATGCACAATTACATGACACTTACTTTTATTGAAGATCTGGTGATGATTGATGGGATGGGAGGAGGGGAGAGAGAGTGTTAGTGTTTAGAAGGGGAATCCCCTTCCATTAAGACTTGAGGAGGCAAGTCCTTTTCTGGGGTTACTTCCCTTCTTCTTTTAATGCCACTAGGACCAGCTTCAGAGTCACTGGACTTCTTTCGCACAACATATCTGTCCATAGTGGCCTGTACCTCTCGTTCCTTTATGATTTGTCTAAAGTGGTTCACAACATTGTCATTGTAACAGTCACCAGCACGGCTTGCAATAGCTGTGTGAGGGTGATTTTCATCAAAAAAGGTTTGCACTTCAAGCCATTTTGCACACATTTCCTTAATCTTTGAAGTAGGCAATTCCTTCAATTTCTCTCTCCCCTCCTTTGAACCAGTTTCCCCAGGTCTGGCCTCTTGCTCTTGAAGTTGATCTATCAGCTCATCAGTGGTTAGTTCTTCATTGTCCTCCTCCACCAACTCTTCCACATCATCCCCACTAACCTCCAACCCCAAGGACTTCCCCAATGCCACAATTGATTCCTCAACTGGTATACTCCTCTCAGGGTTAGCCTCAAACCCTTCAAAATCCCTTTTGTCTACACATTCTGGCCACAGTTTCTTCCAAGCAGAGTTCAAGGTTCTCTTAGTCACTCCCTCCCAAGCCTTACCTATAAGGTTTACACAATTGAGGATATTAAAGTGATCCTTCCAAAACTCTTTTAGAGTCAATCGAGTGTCTGTGGTCACTTCAAAGCACTTTTGAAACAGAGCTTTTGTGTACAGTTTCTTGAAGTTGGAAATGACCTGCTGGTCCATGGGCTGCAGGAGAGGAGAGGTATTAGGAGGCAAAAACTTCACCTTAATGAAGCTCATGTCCCCATAAAGTCGCTCTGCCACGTCTGTAGGATGACCAGGGGCATTGTCTAACACCAGGAGGCACTTAAGTTCTAATTTCTTTTCAGTTAGGTAATCTTTGACATTGGGGGCAAATGCATGGTGTAACCAGTTATAGAAAAAGTCCCTAGTGACCCATGCCTTACTGTTTGATCTCCACAGCACACACAAATTATCCTTGAGGACATTCTTTTGCCTGAACGCTCTGGGAGTTTCAGAGTGATACACTAATAAAGGCTTAACTTTGCAATCACCACTAGCATTGGCACACATCAACAAAGTAAGCCTGTCTTTCATAGGCTTATGTCCTGGGAGTGCCTTTTCCTCCTGAGTAATGTAGGTCCTGCTTGGCATTTTCTTCCAGAACAGGCCTGTTTCATCACAATTAAACACTTGTTCAGGTTTCAGTCCTTCAGTTTCTATGTACTCCTTGAATTCCTGCACATATTTTTCAGCCGCTTTGTGGTCCGAACTGGCAGCCTCACCATGCCGTATCACACTATGTATCCACTACGCTTCTTAAATCTCTCAAACCAACCTTTGCTGGCCTTAAATTCACTCACATCATCACTAGTTGCAGGCCTTTTTTTAATTAAATCCTCATGCAACTTCCTAGCCTTTTCACATATGATCGCTTGAGAGACGCTATCTCCTGCTAGCTGTTTTTCATTTATCCACACCAATAAGAGTCTCTCAACATCTTCCATCACTTGCGATCTTTGTTTCGAAAACACAGTTAAACCTTTGGCAAGAACAGCTTCCTTGATTGCCGTTTTCTTGGCCACAATAGAAGAGATGGTTGATTTGGGTTTCTTGTACAACCTGACCAGGTCGGTGATACGCACTCCACTTTCATACTTATCAATGATCTCTTTCTTCATTTCTATAGGAATTCTAACCCTTATTGCTATAGGGTTGGAACTAGAAGCTTTCTTGGGGCCCATGGTCACTTATTTTCCAGAAACAGCACCGAAAACACTGTAATAATACGAAATATTCCGATTGTATGCTTGAATGTTACCGCGGAGGCTGGCTGGTAAATAATGCCACCGGCGGAACATATGAGGCTGGCTCAGGCCGCACATTGGACGCGTCTCGGACGAAGGCCACTGAGCGGGTTTTTGGGCGGTATGCGGGGCAAAATTTTAGCGATCAAAGCGTCCGCTATGCGGATTGTCCGTTATGCAAGGCGTCCGTTATGCGAGGGTCCACTGTATGTATGTAATCTTTTTTTTTTTTGTACATTTGAAAATGTGTAAAAACTTTGATCTACTTTTTTTTTGTTATATTTGAAAATATGTAAAAAAACGTAGATCTACTTCTGGAGCACTACGCATGTGAACGTAGATCTGCTTGGACCGGTTACGGGTTAAAGAGCTGGACAGTACCAGAAGCAAGGAACTTACCAAGAATATCTCTCATGAACATGGGAGAACTTCACCAGACTCCAAGACACTTACCGAGAGCATCTCAAGGCACTTACCAACAAGCTTTCGGGACAGTAGCACTTGGCTCTCTGGTTGAGAGAGCGACATTCAGCATTGAGGCCACACTTCTCAAACTTGCATGGGTCTTCACACTCTCTGTTGATGCAGGCATGGAGCACAGGACACTCCGAATTTGAGCGACACCCAGCTGTAAACCACCAAATATGTCTTAGTTATCCTTCCCATGGATAGATGTGTGTGTACTTGTGGACCACCAAATATGACTTAGTTATCCTTTTTGTGGATGGATGGACGTGTGCATGTGTACTTTAATATGTGCATAGTGCACTGGTATATGTGTGAAAGTAATGTAGAAAGAGAGAGTGGAGTGAGAGAGGTAAGAGTAAGCAAGTGTGTGTGTGCTAGCCTCATGTATAGTCAGTGACATTGGTTCACATATATAGTACAGTCACTAAGTAATATAACTTATATAAGGTCAGTAGCTGTGGTTAGAAGGTCAGAGGTTGTTAATATTTTTTACAGTCATTAGCTTTCTTAAATACAGTATAGTACATTGACTGTGCATGTGCATTACACCTTTGTAATTTTCTCAAATATATAAATATTTTAAGTCAACAGTTGCTACAAAATATTTTAAGTCAACAACTGTTACGAATATTTAAAGTCAACAGTTATGAATATTTTTCTGTCAGTGTACATCTGGAAGCAGTTACTAGTCAAGGTTAGACTGGTGACACAGTCTAGTCTACTATGAAAGACATATCAAGTCAGGCTCACACTCTGGGTTGATAAGTTATTCACAATACCGAATATAGTTGTGTGGCAGAGAGATAAGTATACAATGTTTGATGTCTGAAAAGTGATGCTGTGGATTCAGTGGTATGGTCTAAGTTACTGTCAAGAGGGTAGGCTACAGCAGCTCTGTGCAAGTGAAGATGATACTAGGTGGGTACTAAACATACAGTGTAACCTGGGTACTGAAAATATAGTGTAACTTGGGTACTGAACATATAGTGTAACCTGGGTACAGTGTACCCTGGGTACTGAACATACAGTGTAACCTGGGTACTGAACATACAGTGTAACCTGGGTACTGAACATACAGTGTAACCTGGGTACTGAACATACAGTGTAACCTGGGTACTGAACATACAGTGTAACCTGGGTACTGAACATACAGTGTAACCTGGGTACTGAACATACAGTGTAACCTGGGTACTGAACGTACAGTATTTACCTGGGTGATGAACTGGAGACTTCCAACATGCTCTGACTGAGACATGTAACCTGGATAACATCAAATAAAACTGGATAAGGTAGAAGGTAAACTAGTTAAGAGTGAGTTTTGGGTCTGTACAACTGAGTGTGACTGTCGACCTTACCCACTAAACACTGGATGTTAGGGTTGCCAATGTAACCGTCGGGGCATGAACACACTGCCCTATGACGAATGACATGACACTCGGCATTTGGGGCACAGTTATCATAGAGGGCACAGGGGTCTTGGCAGTGCTCATTGATGCAAGCCAAGGTGTCGCTGCACCGCTCATCCTCTAAACATTCAGGCTGTGGAGTGGACACCTCGACTGTGGCAGCAAGGCAAGAAAACAAGTTAGACAAAGACCACTGGAATGTACCACCAACACTCTCTTACCCTGGACCCACTTACCAAACCTTCATGTAAATACTCACAAGTATTCTACAACCTGACATTAATATTTTAAGTGAGTCCTGGAAGGGATGGAGCATTGGTGAGCTTGATTGATCCTTAAGTTAAATAAGCTTTCTAATAAATTTTGTAATGGCCATAAATTGCATATACTGTATATATATATATATATACACACACACACAAAGAAGTATGTATAATCATAGAGTAGAAAAGCTTAAGTATAGTTTACCGATGCTGAACAATGCAAATTTCATTGATGCAAACAGTTTAAAATGCAGTTTATAAAGATGAACGATGCAGGTCGTACGATGCAGGCTTCGTGATGCACAACTGAACAATGCAGGCTCCTTGATGCAGAAATGAACAATGCAAACTTAAAAAATATGCATAAGCACAGACTAAACGAAATAAATGAGAGGCACAAGAGAAAACATGCATCGTGCTCTGGCATGCGTGAACAAGACAAAGAAGTGGAAGACAAAGCCACTAAACATCTTACTGCTGGTGCACTGAAGATGGGGGTCACCGCTCATGCCTCTGGGACAAGAACACAGGGCGCGGTGCCTGATGGCATCACAGAGGGCTGTAGGTGCACAAGGCTTGCCCACCTCACACGGGTTCTGGCAACTGCCACTGTAGCAGGCACGGTCAGCAGGGCAGTCCTCATTTCTAGTGCACTGAGGCTTGAGGCTGGGTGGAGCTGGGGTTAGGATGGGAGCAGTGGGTGGACGGCACCTTACATATGGGTTGCCAGTGTAGCCAGGACTACACATACATGTTGGTGTGTGAACAGTGACTATGCACTCAGCATTGAAGCCACATACATCTCTGCTCTGGCATGGGTCTTGGCACTGCTGGTTGAGACATGCCAAGTTGTAAGCACAATCGTTATCCACGAGGCATTCGGGTTGTGGAGTGGTGGGCGGCTGGTAGGGTGGTGGGGTGGGTGGCTCTGGGCGGCGGCATGCCACAAAGGGATTTCCTATATAACCCGGAGGACAATTACATATGGGTCGATGGTTATGAGCGGTGCACACAGCCATAGGGGCACAGGGGTTGGTGGTAAGGCAGACCTCCCTACACACACCACTGGTGCACACCTGTGTGTTGAAGCAGTGCTCATCCAGCAAACACTGAGGCTTCTCAGTTAGAGCCACAACTGGGGTACATATAGCCTGGTGCATCTGAGCAATACACTCAGAGTCTGTCTGGCATGGCTGCACACTGCATACCTTAACACAAAGACGGTTGTAACACTGCTCATCAAACGCGCACACTCCACTGGTTGTACACCCAATGGGTAGAGGCCCATCAGTGACTGGTAATGCAGGGGGAGAAGCAGGTGGCTCTGTCACCTGTGGTGGCTGTGTCAGCACCAATGGAGGATGTGTGGGCGAGGTGGGGGCTGCCACAGGCATGATGGGTTCCTTGGGTTGTGGGTGAATCTCCTTGAAAGGTGGTGGCAGGGTGGGAGGCACCTCTGTCACAAGTGCCTGACAATGATGCTGTGGGTTGCCCGTAGTTCCGCTGGGACATATACACACTGCTCGGTGGTCCAGGGATTTGCATTCTGCATTTTCTCCACAAATTCCCAAAGAGCAAACAGGGTAGCACAGTAGGTTAATGCAAGAGTTGTCTATGTCACAATTATCATTGTTCTCACAGGCTATTAATATTGGTGGGATGATGGGCGGAGGTGGGTGGACAGGAATAAAAGGCTCGGGTGACCTGGTGGTGGTTACCTCTGCCATTGGTGAGGGTGTAGTAGAGTCTGGAGCAGCTATGGGTTGCAGAGGTTGCTGTGACAGTGGGGTGTGAGCCCCACTAATTGGAGGCTGTGGTATAGTGGGCTGGAGCACGGATAATGCAGAACACTTGAGAGTTGGGTTCCCAGTGGTCCCAGGTGGGCACTTGCATTCTATCTTATGTGCTCTTGTCTGACATTCAGCATTTTCACCACACAGGCCTGGATAACATATGTCGAGACAGAGTTGGTTAACACATGAATTGTCATATGGGCACTCGTCTGCACTTTGGCAGCCAACTGGAAAAGGTGGAGCTGTTGGTGGAAGAGGCGGCGTAACAAAGGGTGGTGGAGAGGGCCTAGGACTGCTCAGCTCAAACAGTGGTAGTGGAGTAGTGTGGTCAGGGGCTGCCACTGGTATGACTGATACATCTACAACTGGTGATGGGGTGTCCTTGGTGGGCATGGCCAGCGTTGTGTGCTCCATATGTATTGCCTGGCAGCCCTCTGTAGGATTGCCTCTAGTACCAGTGGGGCACTCACAAACTGGACGTTGATTAAAGATCTGACACTCAGCATTCTCACCACAGATGCCTAGAGAACAGACATCATAACAGATGTGGTTCAGGCAAGAGTTGTCTGCAGGACATTCATCATTGTTCTGGCATGCAATAACAATTGGGGGTAGAATAGGAGTTATTGGAGGCCTAGGTGGTAAAGGTTCAGGTGTTGTAGTGGGCATCACTACTAGTGGTGGAGGCCTTGGCGTTGTTGGTGGAAGGATGGGCACCATGATATCTTCGGGTGGGTGGGGAGTAGAATGAACCAATGGGGGTAGAGGCTCAACTGAGCTTTCTGTGACCAAAGCTATACAGGCTATAGTAGGGTTGCCAGTGGTGCCCTTAGGACACACACAAGCAGGTCGATGTTCTGTTGTCTGACAATTAGCATTATGACCACACAATCCAGGATAACACACATCAAAGCATAGCTGGTTAACACAAGTATTATCAAATGGGCACTCATCATTGCTGGAGCAGCCAGTGGGAAGAGGGGGAGGAGTTGGTACAAAGGGAATAACAGGAGGCTCTGGCAGAGCAGGGTGAACCGGAGGCATGGACACTAGCGGAGGGAGAGGGACCTCAGTAGATGCAGCAATTGGCAACACAGGCTCGCTAGGAGGAACTGAAGTTATCCCAGGTATTGGTCCAACAGTTTCTGGCGGGAGAG
This sequence comes from Cherax quadricarinatus, assembly GCF_026875155.1. Lineage (NCBI taxonomy): Eukaryota > Metazoa > Arthropoda > Malacostraca > Decapoda > Parastacidae > Cherax > Cherax quadricarinatus. Next base: position 31,089,718 of record NC_069453.1, on the reverse strand, counting down.
TGACAAGAGAAGAGCATATTACTTGAGGATTCCCTGTTGTTCCAGGTGGGCACAAACACACTGGCCGGTGGTTCAGTGTTTTACAATCAGCGTCTTCGCCACAAATGCCAAGGCTGCAAACATCATAACAAAGCTGATTTAGACACGAGTTGTCCATGTCACAATCATCATTGTTCTCACAAGCAACAGGTACTAGAGGAACTATCGGAGGTGGTGGAGGTCGTGTGAGAGGTGGCTCTGTAGTAGGATGTTTTGGTTTCTCTGCCAGAGGAGGAAGTCCTGGGGCTGTGGGACCTGTGATTGGATGGATGATTATCTGCTCTATAGGATGCCTGTCTCCAACAACTGGAGGATGGAGAGGAACTGGTGCATCTACAGCAAGAGCTGAACACTTGACATTTGGATTGCCTGTAGTTCCTAATGGACAGTTGCAAGTAGGACGGTGTCCAACCGTTTCACAGTCTGCATTTTCTCCACATAAACCAGGATGACAAATGTCAAAACAAAGTTTGTTTACACAGGAGTTATCGAATGGACAATCATCAGAACTTTCACATCCCACAGGCAGGGGACCAGGTGTGGGTGGTGGTGGTGGTAGTGTCACTGGAGGCAGTGTGGGTCTAGGCCTTGAGTGTTCAACCAGTGGTGGTGCACCAGGACTTGTTGGTCCAGTTATTGGATGTACTGGGTCCCCAGGCTGGGTTGGCATAATTTCTGCTATTGGAGGCTTTAGACTGATAGGTTTTTCTGCAACTAAAGACACACATTCGCGTAAAGGATCTCCTGTTGTTCCTGGAGGACAGTTACAAACTGGACGATGTTTGGCAATTTTACACTCTGCATCATCTCCACAAACCCCCAGACTACACACATCATAGCAGAGGTTGTTGATACAAGAATTGTCTGAAGCACAGTCATCATTGTTCTCACAGGCAATGACAAGAGGTGGAATAATTGGTAGAGGTGGTGGTCTTGGACTAGTTGGTTCAGGCGGTCTTCTTGTTGGTGGTTCAGCTAGAGGAGGATCTGTAGGAGATGAAGGACCTGATGCTGGTATTACTGGCTCACCAGGAGGTAAGACTGTTATACCTGCCATTGGACTGTGGGTAACAGCTATCTCAGTAGCAAGAGCCATGCACCTCTCTGTTGGATTGCCAGTCGTGCCTGGTGGACACACACAAGAAGGGCGGTGTCCCACAGTCCTACAGTCAGCTGCTTCACCACAAAAACCAGGATGACATATATCCAAACAGAGGCGATTGATGCAGCTGTTTTCAACTGGACAGTCATCACTACTAACACAACCTACGGCATTTGGAGGTGCAGTTGGTATTGGAGGAGGCAGTGGAGCAGGAGGTTCCGTAGTGTGAGGTATTGGAGCTTCAGCTAGCGGTAATGGTGGGGATGTACTTGGACCAACAACTGGGTGTATAGGTTTTTCTCTATCAACAGTTATGTCAGCAATGGGGTGCTCAGTAGTTATGACAGGTTTTTCAGTTGAAATAGCTCTACAGCCTTCTTGTGGATCTCCAGTTGTTCCGGGATAACAAAGACACACTGGTCTGTGATTTATACTCACACATTCAGCTTTTTCACCACAAATGCCAAGGCTACAGACATCATAACAAAGCTGATTCAAACATGAGTTGTCCATGTCACAATCATCATTGTTCTCACAAGCAACAGGTACTAGAGGAACTATCACAGGTGGAGGAGGACGTGTGACAGGTGGTTCTGTTGGTGGACGTTTTGGCTCCTCTACCAGCGGAGGAAGTCCTGGGGCTGTGGGACCAGTTATTGGATGGATGGCTATCTCATCTGCAGGAGGCCTGTCTCCAACAATTGGAGGAGGTAGTGGTACTAGATCATCCACAGCAAGAGCTGAGCACTTGACATTTGGATTGCCTGTGGTTCCTAATGGACAGGTGCAAGTAGGATGGTGTCGAACCGTTTCACAGTCTGCATTTTCTCCACATAAACCAGGATGACAAATGTCAAAACAAAGTTTGTTTACACAGGAGTTATCGAATGGACAATCATCAGAACTTTCACATCCCACAGGCAGGGGACCAGGTGTGGGTGGTGGTGGTGGTGGTAGTGTCACTGGAGGCAGTGGGGGTCTAGGCCTTGAGTGTTCAGCCAGTGGTGGTGCACCAGGACTTGTTGGTCCAGTTATTGGATGTACTGGGTCCCCAGGCTGGGTTGGCATAATTTCTGCTATTGGAGGCTTTAGACTGATAGGTTTTTCTGCAACTAAAGACACACATTCGCGTAAAGGATCTCCTGTTGTTCCTGGAGGACAGTTACAAACTGGACGATGTTTGGCAATTTTACACTCTGCATCATCTCCACAACACCCCAGGCATACACACATCATAGCAGAGGTTGTTGATACAAGAATTGTCTGAAGCACAGTCATCATTGTTCTCACAGGCAATGACAAGAGGTGGAATAATTGGTAGAGGTGGTGGTCTTGGACTAGTTGGTTCAGGCGGTCTTCTTGTTGGTGGTTCAGACTAGAGGAGGATCTGTAGGAGATGAAGGACCTGATGCTGGTATTACTGGCTCACCAGGAGGGAAGACGTTATACCCGCCATTGGATGGGGAACAGTTCTCAGTGCAAGACCCTGCACCCCTCTGTTGGGGTTGCCAGTGTG